>JXCR01094293.1:0-106477 GCA_002079205.1 Phalaenopsis hybrid cultivar
TATATATATATATATATATATATGACTGTAAATAAAACATCAAGACCCATACAGCTAGACAGGAAACAGTAGATGGATAGCAGCTTGATCAGTAGTGAGCTGGAGCCTCAAAGGAGAGCCCAGAATTTCAGTTCTGAATTCTAAGATAAGGAATTTGAAGTTTGTCTCCTTGTGTTAATAGTTGTAGAGAGAGAGAGGGAGGGTAGTTGTGACCACTACATGGCTCAAGTATGAGCCCTCCAAAGCCAAGAAATTGGCAGGCCTGTTGGCTTCCCTAAAATTAAAATTGATTTAGAACTTGATCTCAGTGAAAATCTTCTTTATTCTATAGATCCACTGGTTTATGTGCCAAGGGGGGGAAGAGGTGGCAGTGACTAGCTCCACCAGGTGTGAAGAGTCCACTTCAGCAATAATACAAATCCACTTGACTTCCTTAGCAATTTTTAATGCCCAGTAAAGGGCAGCAGTTTCTGCTTCCAAAGCATCTTCTGCAATATATGGGGGCCTTGAAATAAATCAAAACTTTGCCTGTGTGATCTCTGAAAATACCTCCAATACCAGCTTTCTTATGTGTGAAACTTCCATCAGTGTTTATTTTAATGAAAGGGTGAGGAGGCTTATCCCATCTAACCTTAATAACCATAGGATGTTGAGTATCAATGTTAGTCATAACCTTCAAAATCTGAGGGAACTTCTTCCAATTGATCAGCTTATGGAAATAGGCCTGACAGTTAGCTGCCACAGAATCAGAAGGAGACACACTGTCCTCATGCTTCACCTTGTTCCTAGCATTCTAAATAAACCAAACAACAATGAAGGGAAGAGGCATCAGGTTGATTTCCTGGCAGTCTCTCAAACTGTCATTTAAATTTCCCCAGCCCACATTCAACAGGTTCAGGTTACTGTTAGAGTTCAGCTTATTCCAAACCTCCCTAGCAAAATTGCATCTGAAAAAGAGATGATCACTGAATTCTTAATTATTATTGCATAGGTGACATCTTGAGGGGCCTTTTAATCCTTTCAGCTTCAATATATCATCTGTTGGAATTAAATCATTTAGGACACTCCAAGAAAAGAACAACATGGAAGGAGTTAAGAATTTTTGGCACTTGCTAATATTCCACTTGCAATCTTCCCATTTGAATAGGCTATTATATATGTCCTTTGAAATGCTGGATCTGGTTCTTTTAATTAGTTGAATTTGTTCTTTTCTATTTCTATCAAAATGGATTTTAGAGATACTTCTAGCAGCAGATTCTTTCAGGATTTTGTTCAAGGCATCCTCTGACCACTCATTGCCATTCCAACAGTCTTTAACCAGTAACTCTTCATCTTTTTCATTCTGTAGTGGATCCAACTGATCAGCAGGGCACCAATTGTTCTTCCAGAAGTTGATCTCTCCCTTTCCCAGTTCCCAGAAGATATTTCTCAATCTCCTCTCTCCCCTTAAGCATATGTGTCCAAATCTTAGAGTCTCCAACCTTCTTGATAACATCTCCAGGGTGAACATTTTTATAGTATCTTGCCATCATGAAGTTAGCCCACAGGCTTTCATTTTGTCTAAATCTGAGCCATAGATTACACATGCTGGTTTGCTGCATATGGTGTAGACCTTTAAAACCCAAACCTCCAGCTTCATAAGGTTTAGCCACTCTTTGCCAGCTAGCCCAAATCATTTGCTTCCTGTTCCCAGCTCAACGAAATCTATAAAAAGTTCTCTCTAGCATCAAAGTGGTGCTTTTTTTTCATATTATCCACTTGGAGGGTATAGAGGGGGATAGATGTGAGGATGCTCTTTAAGAGGGTGATCCTACCCCCATTAGATAAGAAAGAGTTAGTCTAACCTTGAAGGGTGGAATTGATTTTTTCTATAACCTCATCAAACTGTGTCTGTTTGATTCTACCTCTGACTAATTGGGTGCCCAGATATTTAAAAGGTATGCTCATGGTAGAAAAACCTGTGAATTTTGCCATCCACTGCCTGATTGGAACAGGAACTCTCTTGCTTGCTAGAAATTGGCATTTTTCTTTATTAACTTTCAGCCCAGATACTTGTTGAAACTTGTTGAAGCACTCATCAAGGTATCTAGTTGCACCCTTGGTTGCCCTTGTGAAGATGAGAATATCATCAGCTTAAATAAGTTGGCTTATATCCATCTTAGCTTTGTTGTGATAGACATTCAGCCTATTCCTTTTCTCCTGGCCATCAATGAGTTTGGATAGATAATCTAAGACCAGAATGAGAATAGTTGGGGAGAGAGGGTCACCTTGTTTAAGGCCTCTATTTGCTTTGGAAAAAACCATGAGCTTTCCTATTTATGAGGACAGAGTTGGCATTAGCCTCTATCCATCTTTTAATGGTCTGGCAAAACTCCCCTGAGAATCCTCTAGCCTCCAAACATTCCATGATAAATTCCAAATTGACCATATCATAAGCCTTCTTTAAGTCCAGTTTATAAATAACATTTCCTCCTTTGCAGGGTCTCTCCAAATGTTGTAATAGTTATTGAGCTAGTAAGATTTAGTCCCCTATACTTCTCCCTTTCACAAAAGCTGCTTGATTGATGCTGATCAGCTGGGGTAGAACTGGTTGAAGTTTGTTCACCAGAATTTTACTGATAATTTTGCTGATAACATTGGTAAGGATTATAGTTCTGAAGTGACTTCAGCAGTTTTTAATAAAATTCTTTGGAATGAAAACAATTGAAGAAGCACTAAAGTAATTAGGGAGAGGATGGTCTTTGAAAAAGTGTTGGATAGCTTGAATAACCTCCACCTTAATCTCCCCCCATGCTTTTTTGTAGAAGTCTGCAGTAAATCCATCAGGACCAACTGATTTACTGCTATCAATGGACAACAAGGCTCGCTTAATCTCCTCCTCCAAAGGAATATCAGCCAGCTTTAAATTAGCAGTAAACTATTTGCTTTCTGAGAATAATTGTTTGTCTATATGGCCTCTTTCAGTAGCATTATCCTTCATGAGTTGTTGGCAATATAACACAGCACTTTCAACAATCTCCTCCTCCTTCCTAATCCAATTACCATTTTGATCTTTAATACAGTGAATTTTGTTGCATTTCCTCTGGTAATTGATGCAAGCATGATAGAATTTTGTGTTTCTATCCCCTTCAGTAAATTTAGTTTTGGAAGCTTTCTGCTTAAGGAAATGGTCTTGCCAATTTATAGCAGCAAGAAATTTCTCATTGGCCTCTAAAAGAGAAATATCATCAGTATTTCGTTTGTTGTGCTCCTCCTCCAAAGTTCGCAACTCCTGTTCAGCCTTATCCACAGCCTTCATTAAATCTCCAAAAGTGGTCCAACTCCACTTTTTGATGGCAGTACCTACCTTTTTTTGCTTTTGCCACAAGCAGATGAATGGGTCAGCATGTGACTCATTTTTCCAGTTCTCCTTAACAACTTGCAAGAAGTCCTTGTGTTGTGACCAAACATTCAGGTATCTAAAAGCGCCCTTCTGACAGCAACTCTTTGGGCCAATGGTGATAACCAAAGGCCTGTGATCAGATCCAGCAAGGTCTAAATGGGTTATAGTAGTCTGCAAAAAACTTTGGATCCAGTGGTCGTTTGCTAAAACTCTATCCAGTCTTTCCCACAAGTTCTTCCATCTCCATGTGAAGGCAGGTCCACTGTATCCCATATCAAATAAACCAGTGTTTTGAATGTTATCATTGAAATTGGACATGATGACAGGATTGGGTTGAAGTCTCCTCCCACAATCCAAGCTTTATCAATAGAGCATTGAATGTGCTGAAAGGTCTCCCACAGCTCAGTTCTAGCTGTTTTGGAGCTTCCTGCATAAACAAAAGAGGCAAATCCATCAATTCCTTCAGTATTGATATTCATGTGAAGAATTTGCTGATGATTAACTAAGATAGAGCACTTCATTTTTTTCCTGCAGAAAACCCAAATTTTGTTATTTAGGTTAGTGAAGAGATTAAATCCATGAAACACTTTTGCTATATTCTTAGTGTTAACATGAACCATGGGTTCCAAAATGGCTAAGCACCAAAATTTGTACTTTTTGTTTAGAGATTTTAATCTTTTTAAAGATAAGGGGTTCGCAATCCCCCTTATATTCCAACACAACATATTGATCATGGGGAGGGAGGGAAGGTGGAGGGTTGGGATCTAGATCTAGTCCTTCCCCTTAGTTTGCTTCCTCTTCTTTGGGTGCTATGATCTTCCATTAAAACAAATTCCTTTTCCTTTCCCTTTTTCAGTTCTTCTTGTTTAGAGCTTCTTTTCTTCCTTGTTTTTTGAATCTACCATTCTGATTTCAATTCTTCGTTTAGTTCTATGACTATATCATCTATAGGGGAGGCCACCTCCTCTCTAGCCTCCTACTCCCTTGTGTTCTTTATAGCCTTTATTGAATCCCTTAAAGTAGCTTTCACTGAAATGGTCCCATTCTCAGTATTTCGTGTCTCCACAAACTCTCCCACTGTTTCACGCTTCTTATCAAGAGAGGTCTCAACTGGCTGAGCCTAGGGAGTACCTTGATTAATAATTGGGATGTTTGTGTCTGCAATCCCAGCCACCATGGAGTTTTGAAGGTAATCTTCTTTGTTGTTATCTCTCAGTAGATGAGTGTATTCAGTGTTTGGTTCTAGCTGTGTGTAGGTTATTTTTCTTCTGTTAGGTGGGTTTAGCCTGTAGCATTTCTCCCTAGTATAGCCAAACATGTTACAATGTGGATAGTAATGAGGTCTTTGCTCCATGACAACATCTTGCCAAAATCCCTTCAATGAGTCTCCAATCCAGATCCTCTTGACATAAGGTAGAGTAACATCCCTCTCCACCAAAATTTTGGCAATAGCAGGCCTTGCTTTATTGTATGTAGCACCATCCACCTTCAAAGGTGTTCCTAATGTGCAGCCAATGTTGAATAAAGCATTTAGTTTAAAGAGATGCAAAGGCTGTTTTGGTAGTTTGAACCAAATAAGCACAGTAGGGGGCTCTTGAGAAGGGTCATACTCAGGGGTCCATTTTAGGATTTTCATTTCAACTCCTGCAATGATTATTGATTGTTTGGAAAACATTCTAGCATAATCTTCTTCTTTTGTTAGCTGGATAAGGAGATGTCTTCCATCCAAAAAACCAAGCTTCCAGTCTGCTATATTATGTGATTAAAAGTAATTCCTCACAAGCTCCATTTTTGGGTGCCCCAGGCTAAACTTTCCAATGAGTGTGAACTTGACTTCCAAGTTTAGTTCGTCAAGGTCTTGTTCTGTAAAAATAGTAGCTGGTTCTCCATCCTTAGAGCCCACGGGATGGATGCAAGAGGCAGAACCCCTTCCAGCAGCAGTATTATGGAAATCTTGAGGGAAAACTAATTTATCAGGGTCCACCAGGGAAGAAGAAGATTTTCTAATAGCTCCTACTTATGTAGCTTTAGTCCATTTGCAAATTAGTCTCCAGATCAATAGGGGTGGCCATAGACCCCAGCAGCATCACCCTACAAGGTGTTCCAACAACGAGAAAATAGAAGTATAGAGGAAGGGCTTCCAAACTTGTTCAGTAGCAATGAAACAGTAACTGAATAGAACAAAGCACTCCCAAAGAAGAGCAGCAACAAAAAACCAGGATGCTCCAGCAAAAACCAAAAGCAAGAACTCTTCTTGAAGGGAAAGCAAGCTTCTTCCCACAGCTCAACAGCCTCACCAAGCAAGGTCATCACCACCCAAACCCTAGCAGAGCAACTCTAGGGTCAGCCGCCAGCCCCATCTTTTATATATATATATATATATATATATATATATATATTACATTAAATTAATATCTTCCTCCCAGATTTTGGCGACCAAAAATTTCTGGCAACTCCATTGAGGACTAGTTTCTCTCTCCATTATGATCAGGAAGTCTTGTCCTCATACATCTGTAATGTCTTCATGCTCCTCATGGTGCAGATTTCTTTTCTTTCATTGACATGCTTTGCTCATTTCTTTTTTGGGCAAGAACGGTCAACTCTTTTGTATTTTAGGTCTGTCTGTTTAACCACCTTAAATAGAGAGGTTAAGGTGTACTTTAGGTATTTAATTTTTCTTTGGGGTCGGACCACCAATAAGTGTGTTGTTGAACTAGTTTTAATTTGGTGATGTGCGTTGTGAAGTTGGTCCCACACGGGGTCCAAAAGTCCACCTTTTCCTCTTATCTTCCGGGTGTTGTTTGTTATTTTGCAAATCGAGCAAAGTCGTTGGATCTCTTCACCCTCGTTTAATTTTTAATCGAAACACTTTAACATTATATTAATAAAAATATAATAAATTTAATAATGAAAATAAGAAAGGATGTGCCCAGTCCACATAATGACCTTTATTAATTTTTAGTGTTCGCACTGAAATTATAAAGCTATGACCGATACTAACCCTCAGAACTTTTCTTTTGAAGATGCTAAGATAGCATTCCCTACTCTTACTTTCTCTTGCAACCTGCATAGCAGTCTCGACGCCCGCAAAATTTCACCAACAATCAAGTTTGGAGCTAGATTCGATGAGTTTGAGGTCATACTTGGCAACGCCCCATTCACCATCATGAAGGTTGCTACTCCAGAAGTTAATGAGCCATCCACAGAGTTTGATTTGAACTATCCCCATGATTTCCCTTCTTACAAGAAGTGGAAGATTAATACCGCCCCGACACGTGCTAAGTCTATCATTCCTACATGTGTCTGCTTGAGAGTTTTTACGCTTACTGCTGTTGGATTCACTGTTACAGTGCCTACTATACAATCTATAAAAGGAAAAGTTGTTTTGATTGAAGAAGATTTACTTGATGGTTTCACTATTCTTCCGTCAGTATTTGAAGTCATTTCCAACTTAGGGGTTAGGAAATCGACCAAATCATAGAGAAGAAACTGAAACTGAAAAATCTAAAGGGCCGCCAGGGCCCAGACTATAGAGATAGCCTCTGTTGATGAGATTTCTCACTAGGAGGAACTCAGATTGATTGAGATTTCTCCTCTCCTATAAGGAAGTAGGTTTCATCCGTTAATGGACACCACTGAGGTTGAGAGCATCTATAGGATTGTCGCTGCTCTGCCGTCATTGCAACATCCCGGTAAGGTGAGGGAGAGGCTCACTCTCATCACCAAAGTCCGTACACTGTTTAAAAGACTAGCTGACAAATAAGGATGTTCAGTCACTGAGTTTCTCAAACTCGTGGGATGTACAGTTTTACCCCTGATGAAGAAACAAGTATTAAAGGAAATCTGAGCTATCTTTCAGTTCCAGAAAGCAGTTGAAGCACCTCCAGCCTATGTTCCAGCCAAATTCCAGCTTGGGAGAGGTCTTGATAGTACTGCCATCATCATAGATTCTACCATTGTTGCTCTGAATTCTGTAAGATGTCGACAAGTTAAGTCACATCTTGGTCCAAAGATTTCATCCACCGACATTCATGAAAACTTCACGAAGAAGGATAAAGGGAAGAGACCGATTAATGAAAAGGTATAGATTCAAGAAAGACGTCCAGATTTCAAGATTCTGGAGAAAGGGAAGAGACCGATTAAGAAGGATCTCTGTTGTATAGTAGGATGAAATTCAAGAAAGACCTTCAGATTTCAAGATTCCGGAGAAAGCAATCAAAGAAAAGGTAGAGAAACTCAAAGCTAAGATTACAAAATTGAATAAAGAGCAAGGATTAGGTGTAGATGATGATGATGAAGATTTTGATTTCATGAATTATCTTGATGAGGAGTTCATGGAGATTAATGTTATTGAAATAAGGGCCACTACTTTTGTGCGTGATGCTCCACTTTCTAGTGAGGATAACATCTCAAATGACTTGCAAAGGGCCATTCAACTAAGGGATGAAAAGATAGTATGAATGGAGAAAAGGATGGAAGAGATGGTCGCCACCATGACCGTTATGATTATAGCACAAGGGCAGTCTCAGTGACAGTAATTAGCTTCATTGAAGGTCAATCAACCTGAGGTTGTGCATATTCCAGATCCAAGAAGGGAGGTCATTTTTGTTAGTAGAGATGAATTATAGAATAAGAATTCAGTCTAGGGTTTGGTACAAAAGAAGGACATTAGGCAGATGGTTTAACAAAAAGTGAAGGAGGCTTTAGCCTAGTCTAAGTGTGTTGTATCAATTTTGACAGGTAGACCTTACCCGTAAGAATTTAATGTCGCGCCTTACCCCAAGGGCTTTGTGTCACCAAAATTCACGATGTTCGATGAAATCATAAATCCTTGTCATCATATAGCCCTCATCAGAGCCAGTTGTTGTAATGCCAAAGGCAATGAAGAATTGTTATTTTGCCAGTTCATCAGTAGTTTCTCAGGGAAAGCATTTGATTGGTATGTTGAGTTGTCCAAACGGTAAGTGAAGACATTTTCTGAGTTAGAGCACTTATTTGTGAGGATCTTTGTCAGAGTGCAACTCCATGTCACCATAGGAGATCTCGTGGTGGAAAGAGAGATGAGTGATGAGACCTTCGTTGACTTTATCTTGAGGTGGAGAAACTTGAGCGTGAAGTTTTAACCTCAGCTAGAGGAACAAGATACAATGGAGATTCTACTGAAAAGAATTCACCGACCAGTAGCTTTCATGCTTAAGACACTCATAATCACATTGTTTCGGAAGTTAATCAGCAATGCCAGCATCTTGAAAGTACAGGTTAAGTATATGTAATCCTAAGAAAAGACCGAGAATTTTAGAATAATCAAGATATTTGAGAAGAAATTAGGGACACTAACAACAATTGATAAAGGCAAGCAGCCAATAAAGATTTAGACTGAGCAGTCTCATCAAGGTTGCCCGCAGTTGTCACAGCATGATCATTTTCTTCGATAGCAGCAAACTGAGTAGTATGGCCAGCCTGGATAATAGTCATATCAGAAAGGAACGTATCAGACAGATGGTAGGCAAAGTTCAACATTCACATAGTGGATGAACAAGTTGTATTCTTTCAAGGATGAAGATGTTCAAAAATTTGATAAAAAAGCCTAAGTTTAAATTGTCAGAGCCAAAGAAACCAGAACAGGTTGATAAGAAGGATCATCCCAACTATTTTCCAAATCATAAACTCCTTGGGTACACCATAGAGGGATGTTTAATTTTCAAGGATTTGCTTGAGGGGAAACTGAATGAGGAAAATATAACAATTACAAAATTATATTTAAAACAACCATAAAGAGGTCCTGTATATATGATTTTGGTGGAGCCAATCACTCCGATAGAGTAGTATTTAGAGGAAGGTGGTTAGAACACAATTTAGAGCAGATCATCTAAGAA
Organism: Phalaenopsis hybrid cultivar; assembly: GCA_002079205.1. Classification (NCBI taxonomy): domain Eukaryota; kingdom Viridiplantae; phylum Streptophyta; class Magnoliopsida; order Asparagales; family Orchidaceae; genus Phalaenopsis; species Phalaenopsis hybrid cultivar. Next base: position 9,259 of record JXCR01094293.1, read on the forward strand.
GATAATTGACCAGATTAAGACCGCATCAGCACAAGCCTCCATTCAGAGTCTACAGCCTTCTAGACGGAAGATGGAGATCACACCAGAGAAGTTACAGTAGCCAGAGAAGAAGAAGAATCAGATCGTGCATGAGATGAAGACAAATAGCGCGTGGGGTAGTATAGGGGCTACCTCTGTTAGATTGCTTCTTTCAGGTTTGGGGGAGAAATTCCTCAAATTGCTGACTGTGTATGACTATTTTTTTCCCTCTTTGGGGTCTTTTCAATATAATAATTACAATTTCAGTTACGTTTTAACTATCTCTAGTGATAACGTAACTTAATGTGACTAATCTTCATTCCCAAACTGATCCTCAAATCCTACTTAAGCTAGGAGCTAGTCCTCAAATGTCATGGTGCTAATAACAATCAACTTGGATTTTTCAAATTCATAAAGAACATCAGAAGATTTGGCTAAAACATTAAAAAAAGAAGAGATTACAAAAATTAATTGAAGGAGTGGGAAGGTATCATCCCCAAGGACATCTCCAATGTTCAAAGGAAACAAAATAGTCACTCACGAAGAACCACCTCTACCTCCGTCAGAAGAAGAGACACATAATAAAGTGAAAATTAGAGCTCTATATAAAGTGGATTATATTGTACTAGCTCATTTTAGGAGGTTGTTTGCCAAACTAAGCATCTACGATGCCCTAATCCTATCAAAGGAGAAGAGGGATTCACTGGTCATGACCTTACTTGATCCAAACTTTTTTGCTTAACTCAGTTTACGAGCACATCCTTGGATCAAGTTTGTTCATTTAAAGAACAACTTTGTGTAACCTTCACCAATGAAGACTTGGTGCTTGGTACTACTGATCACAACATACCACTCTACATCTCCGTCAACATCATCAGATTTGTACTCTTCTAAGTTTGATAGATTCATGAGCATTGCTCAACGTAAAAAGTCTACAAATGTTAGCATATTTAGATATGAACACTCATGAGCTTACCACTAATAAGATAATGTTAAGAGGGTTCAATCAGAAGGGTGAGAAAGATTTGGGATCAATTTTGCTACTAATTAAGGATGGAGAGCTAATAACAATCGCTAAATTCCATATCGCCGATGCCAAAACTTTGTTCAATGTTGGTCAACCATGGAATCATGAGCATAACATAGTTCCATCATCGCTATACCATTGCATCAAGTATTATAAAGAGGGATAAGAATATTACATCAAGGGAAATCGTAGCCATTTTCAGTTCATGAAGCAGGCATCCACGAAGATGCCGCGTACTATGCTCCTCCATAGAAGATCGTCTTTTCTCGAGATGTTGTGTCAAATGAAATGAAAGATTCAAAAGGATTACAAGAATAATATTATTTAACTGCTTTAATAATCTACCATCACTCCTTTACAATGAGTTAGGTGGAGTTCTTTTAGCCCACACACTCAAGATCGAGGTCGGAGACGCGGGCGAGGAAGAACCTACATGATTGTTGAATGCACAAGGCCTACTATTCGCATCAACATGGAAGAAAGCTCTGACAAAGATGAGTCAAATGAAGATATGATGATGATAAAGCAAAATAACCCATAGTTTGACATCTCATTGGAAGATATGGAGAAAATTGAATACGAGTCAATGAATGATCGGATCAACCACTACGTGCTTGTCATGACCCTTACTCCAATTCACCCTCAAAAGGTCAAGAGTTTAGAGGTCAAGAAAGTCAAGGGTGTTGGTTTGAAATAGATCAAGTTCTACTATGCTTCTTCCACTACTAGTTTTGAAACTCATGTAAGTTTGATAGAGGATTCTAATGAATTAATGGAAGTACCATTTGGTTACTTTTCTCCTTATGTTTGAAAATTAATTCAACAAGGATATGTGTCGAAGCAAATGCCAAAGGATAAACTACAACTCTTCAAGAAATTATGGAATGTTAAAGGTCAAACTGTCAACTCAAAAGAAGGTCTCATATTTGGAATGGAAGGACCAGTCGATAATTTAGAATTTATCGTGGTTGTTACCAACAAATTAGATGATGATTTCTTCGATGTGTAGGATGATTTTTAGGACTATCCGATAGATGTTGCTCCACAAAAATTTAAGGAGGAAATTTAGTCGACAGTTGATGAACTTAAGGAAGTTAATCTAACAACTGAGGAGCAACCTTGACCAACCTTCAAAGGTTTTCTACCCAGTGAAGAGGAGTCTACAAATTTAATCAAGTTACTATCAAAATTTATGGATTGATTCGCTTGGAACAATGGTGGAATGTTGAGGTGAAACAACCTCCTAAAAAAATGCACCTTGAAATAGAATAAATAGTCATTATCGAGGTGAAGAAATTAATAGATGCTAACTTTGTGTGGGAAGAGGAATACCCTACAAGGTTTGCCAACATTGTGCCAGTTAAGAAAAAGAATGCAAATTTGGGTATTTATCGACTTCAGGGATTTAAATAAAGCGTGTCTAAAGGATGAGTTTTCATTACCGACATGAGAATTAATGGTGGACATCACATTGGCAAATGAGAGTTTCTCTTTTATGGATGGATCATTAAGATACAATCAGATCAAGATGGCTATAGAAGATGCAACACTTATAATCAGAATCTTTTGCTACATGGTGATGTCTTTGGATTGAAGAATGCTGACACAACTTATCAACGAGCTGTGAAGAAGATATTTGATGACCTCATCCACATCTAGGTGGAGTACTACGTAGATGATTTTGTCATCAAAAGCAGGCAGTGAATAGACCACTTATATGATTTGAGGATCGTGTTTGAATAATTACAAAACTATAATCCTTAGATGAATCCCTTAAAGTGTGCCTTTGACATTACCTCCAAGTAATTTCTAGGATTCGATGTCTGTCATCGAGGAATCGAGATCAACTCAGATAAGATTAAAGTCATCTTAGAGATGTCACCTCCCAAAAACTTGAAATAGCTACGTTCCTTTCAAGGAAAATTAGCATATCTAAGATGCTTTATATCTAATATGTAGGTACGTGTTAGCCCTTTTAGGCATTAATAAAAAAGGAAGCCAAATTTGTTTCAGAAGAAAAATTCCAATGGGCCTTTGAGTATATTAAGCAGTATTTAACGACACCTTCTATGCAGGTAGCCCCTATCCTAGGAAAACATTTGTTACTTTATACCGTAGTCTTAAATGACTCTCTCAGAGCTCTGTTAGCACAGATCAATGATGAGGGTAAGCAAAACATACTCTACTACTTGAGTCAACTTCTAATACCAGCAGAGGTAAAGTATCCTCCTATTGAGAAGCATTATCTAGCTTTAATTTTTGCCACCCAAAAGCTCAAGCATTACATGCTTTCTTATAAGATCAACCGCATTTTCAAAGTTAATCCATCGCAATGTTTGATGACCCCACCAACACTTTATAGATGCTTAGCAAGGTGGTCAATAATTTTATTTTGATGCGACATAACTTTCGCACCTCTTCGCGCTATCAAATGACATATTTTTGTAGATTTTCTTGCAGCACACCCACTTCTAGCTGGGTCCCCTCTCAAAGATGATCTGTCATATGGACATATATTACAAGTGGAGATGTTCAGTACCAGACGTTGGGAGATGTATTTTAACAAAGCTTTGTCAGCTAGAAAGGATAAATGGTTGAAAAAAGTCATACCTGGGCAAGCACATATTAGTTTGATTTTCATCACACCAGATCAAGGAATGATGAGAGTTTTCTACCACTTGATAGAGTCGTGCATGAATAATGAAGTAGCAGATGAAGCATTGATTACTCGATTAGAATTGCAATGTTGATGGATGTAACAGACCTTGTCGTCTACAATGACTCACAACTCGTGATGCAGCAAGTTGTCGGACAATACAAGCTTCTAAAGCTGAGATTAACAGAATATCACTAGTACATAATGAAATTATTAGAACAGACTCTTAGTGCAACACTGTATAGGAATCCTCTAGGAGATAACACCCATGCAGATGCTTTAGCCAAGCTTGCTAAGGAATTGACATAACCGTCAGAGCATTCCTTTGATATATGATGTAAATTTATTGAAATATATTTATGTAAAATTTATAAAGTTGACTCCGCTTTACAACGATGCCAAAAAGTTGAAGTGGTATTTTATGAATAATAACGTTAAACACTTAATGTTGGTATTCTACACAAGTATACATATCATTATCAATTAATATAAGACTTTCTTTTTAAGTCCCAAATATCAAACCTATAAGGAAGCCTCACATTAGAAATGATAAATTAACTAGAAAATTCACAGAAATCAAACAAAATTACAATCACTAATTTCGATTGTTTAAGATACTATCAAAGCTAAATTATTTACTACTACCAGAATTTAAAATAGGGTTTAAAATTAATAACTACTAAACAAAGTTTATGTGTTTAAGTTTTCTAATATGAAAAAGCATCTTTCCCACTACAATTAGTTTTTGGTGAAATGAGATGAGACACATGGTTTAAATATGTATTGTGCCAAATAGGAGCAATTTTAATTCTTCACCCTGATTTAGTGTTATAGAAAATCATTAGCTAATCTTAGGTTTAGTACCTAAATTTGTGGCTAGGATAGGAGGATACTGGCACCCACTTCACTTCCCCTGAACTCTAACTCTCGCTTTAGTTTCTAAACACTAAGATAAAATTGGTGATTTTTAGTCTGTCACCCAAGAAATTCCCAATTCTACACCCAATAAAGTATATTTCATTATTTATTTGCACTTAATTCTATGAATGAAATAGTCCTTCATGGACTTAAATGTGATTCTCACTCTATTTTAGAACTCATACTCCATTTCTCGGAACATATGTTTCACAACATATTTTAACAATCCAATTGACCATATCAAAAAGTAAATTAAGGGCGGAGTTGAAAAACCATCACAATTTATTTTAAATTTTAACATTGGCACATCCACATTATCTTTTCATTTAACCATATCTCAGAGTAGGAAGAAAGATAAATGAAACTACTCATACTTCATGAGAAAGATACAACAAAACACAAATTTCATATATAAAAGAAAGTTCATGCAACAATAATAAACAAACAACACTTATCTGAAACTCTTTCTCAAAGCAAATCCTTTGTAGCCTCTCTTAAGAAATGTAGGAAGAAGAAATCTATCACTTCTGTTCCTCTCCAACACTTCTTAGTGAATAATTCACACTTAAACTCACCACAAAAAAAAACTAGAATTATTAAAACAATAACTAACTAATTGTGTGGAATGGCGTGGAATGTAGGCATGTGAAGTGGAAAACATAAATGAGTGGAAGAATTTGAAATGGTGTGAAGTGGGGAGGGGGGGTTCTGATCAAATTTCGGCCCTAAATAGAGCCTAGGTCGGTTCTCCAATAGGTGCATCCAAAAACTCTTCAAAAAGAATCCAAATTCGACGAATCTTCTAGAAACAAGCTCAGCACTGACACTGGCGCCATCGGCGCCCATTCTGGGGCCGTCAGCACCAGAGGCCATCTAATGAATTACTTCTTCTCTGCCAAACAGCGGTGTCGGCGACCAGTCTTGCACCGTCGGAGTGGAACAATTTTTGAATTTTTCCATTTTGACTCTAAAGTTCATCCTTTTTTGCTTCTTTTTTGCTCCAAGTCCTAAAAATCAATAACCTACAATAAAACATAAAAAATACCTTGAATTAAAGTGAAATATTACCAAAAAATTATTATAAAATATGGGTCTAAAAATGCATATATATATTTGGTGTATCAAAATCCCCCAAGCTTAAATCTTACTTGTCCTCAAGTAACTCTTTTACTACATAAAAATATGACTTATGGTAAAGATTTTATCTTTTAGATTTTTTTATCTTAGTTCATTAAATATAACAGGATCTCTTCAAAAATAATTAAAATAACTTTATTCAACACTAAAGGTATAAGAATATTTAGCAGTCAAGTCTAAGATTTTTTATTCTCTATTCTTTCAAGAAAAATTACAAATTATTCATATTAAAGCCACTTAGAATATTCATATTAAAAGGAACTTCGTGAAACTTTACTAATAAATATGCTAATACTTAAATATAAGTTTAGAAAATATAGCCAAGCCTTCTTCTTTAAGTTTATTCAAGTGAAGCCAAATTTTAATTAGGCATCTCCTCAAACTTCTCCTCACATCTTTCTTCTTTTCTTTTCTTTTTCTTTTTAGAATCATTTTCAATCCTTTTATTTCCTTTCTTTTCTTTTTTTCTTTCTTTTTCTTTCTTTTCTTATGTGAGAATTACTATATCTAAATAGCCTTTAATGATTTTGAACTTCACTATCCTCTTCTTAAAGTTGAAAACTTTTCACATTCCTTCAATTTATAAATTTATATTAGCTTTAAAGATTTTTCATAAAGTTTTAATCTTTTCTTCTTACATGAATTTCTAGATTTTTCAATACTTAAAAAATGCAAATTCCTTTACTTAAAATAGAAAAATAAAGTATTATTCTATGGAACCTGTATTATTTAATGATTTTACTTAAGTTTACTATATATTTAGAAACATAGATATAATTATCTAAAGTTACCCTTTAATACCAAAGGTCATGCAAATTTTTACAATATTTTAAAAATATAACTAATTGAGGACAAATAAAACTAAGCCTATTTTCTTTAAAAAGGAATTTTCTTCCCCCCAAACTTAGATTTTTAAAAGATTTTAAATGAATAACTGAAAAATTAAGGGTTAAGGAAAATATTTAATACATAAAGAAAAGACATAACTGTTGAAGGTTCTGATTTGAAACTTAACTCTGAAATATTTCAACTACTAATATGAAAAGCTACAAGACTTAAAATATTAAATAATGCAAAATACATATAAAAATTTTCTGAGAAAGTGTTAACTACAAATATATCCAACAAAGTACTAAAAAATAATAACTTCCAGCAGATTCAAAAATCTAAAGTTCAGAACACAACATAAAACAAAAATAAAGCATCACAGTCCACAAACAAACTATCTCAACATTAAAGTACAATTAAACATAAACTAAATAAAAATCTAACTAAAGCATCACCAACCATCGTCTTCTTTTTCTTCTTCTTTCACATCCAAATTTTGCTGCTAATATGAAGTAAAAACAGGGTGAGTCAGAAACAGAACTAGTGATCACCCCTCAAGAATTTGACCATTGCGTCATCATAAACAACATCAAATTCAAACTTCTGTCTTATCAAATCATCGAAGTGAGCATTTTTTCCATCCATATTTTCCATTCTATGATCCATTCTAAAAAAATCTCCCTGTTGGATTATCATTTGCTCCAAAAGTTCTTGGATAGTAGGGGTACTAGAAGTACCTGAAGTAGAGAGAATATCCCTTATCCTACTTTCAGATCTCCATCCAACATAAGATTTATTAGTCTTTATATTGGCATGCCCAATAAGTTTTAGAGTTTCAATCCTCTCCTCATCTAGTCTATAATCAACTCCTACTTATTCACATAGTGTGAAGATCAGGCCAGGGTGTGCTAAACCTTTACTAGTCTCTCCAAAAGCAATAGATCGAGTGTTCTTATAAATAATAGAGCCTACATCTATTCTTTTCATCTGCTGAATACAAATGTTCAAGATGGCTCTATCCCTTGGAACCTCACTATGATAATTTGTTGGTATCATTCTTCTAGAAATAAAATAGTGTCAGGCCTTAGATACTACATTTAACATAGAAAGAGGAAAGTTTGCCATAAAACCATTCTTTACTTTCTATGTTTCTCTTCCATCAGTAAGAAAAGAATCAACCTCATCCAAAGCCTCATTCGTAGTAGATAAAGATTAGTACTGACAGCTATACACATCTTCCAACTGATAAAATTCATTAATCTTCCTTGGAGTAAACTCCACCATTTTCCCATAAACAAACACATAGTCGTCAGAAGTCTCCATAAAATTGGCGTAGAACTGCATCACTACTCCAATAATCGCCTCTAAAGTAAAGTAGCAGAAATTCTCCCACCGCTAAACATTGATTAATCTCTCGACTTCTCCTCCCAGATTTTGAATTCCTCAATCCATAATCACATTTTTAGTTGTACATAAACTATTAAAGCAAATGTTGGCCTTATAATTGAAAAACTTTTGATCATCAAAATCTACCTTTCTTTTTCCTTTGCTCATTCTAGATGCCACGGTAAATCTACAAAAAATTGATAAAATCCAAATAAATTCAAAGCAATTCTAAAAATCACAATGTGAAAACTTTTAAACTTAAATCTACTAAGTAAGAGTTCTGTACCAAAGGATTTTCTTAAAATCTTCCAAAGAAACTCAATATTTTGGATCTCGGTAAAGTAAGATAATCCTTCATGAAAATAAAAAATTTTGAGTTCGAAGTTTAGCTCTTACCTAGAGAAGATGAAATCCAAAATTTGTTTTTCGTAAAATCGCCTCAAATCCGAGCAATAGCAAGCCCAAGGTGCAAAAATCAGAGGTTGAAGGTGACTCAAGAGGTAAAAATGGCGTTTCACTATGCAAATCATGAATTTTAAGGGTGTTTTGGTCGATTCGGGTCGAGGGCGCTGTTAGAACTCATGTCGGCGTCAGTGGCCAAAAAACTCTTACTTTGATATTCTTCATTTTTCAATTTTCTCTCAATTTACTTAAAAGTTTATTTAGTCTTTTTGAAAGTTAATTTTCATCAAAAAATAATTCATAAACAAAAATTTTCACAAACAACTCCAAACTACCTTTTATATATGAAAATACACCTTTTACAAATACATTTTTTTAATCACACTTTCACATCCTTAAAGCAAACTATTTTATAATTCAGCGTTGAAATCAAGCCACAACACCAGAACTTTGACACAAAACTATACTCAACAATAGAGTTCTAAAGCAAAGTAAAGTAAATCAAATCCACACAATTACATTAAAACATAAGTATTTTAAAATAGTAAAATGTTCAACTTCTTTAATTATTCTGCCTCATCTTCAGTGCTTTCTCCTCCTCTAATATCTCCAATAGAATGATAATGGACCTACAAATTGTAAAAGGGTCTGTACGGGAACTGATCAGTTGAATTTTCATCGATCCGTCCATTTTTCTTGAACATCTATACCAATCCTTCTTCAACTTTTTCTGTATGATCTAGGTGATCAAAAAGGTTGTTAAGATTTTGTATTGCATTTGTAACACTCTTAAGTTCTCTTTCCATTTTCTTCATTCCCTTCTTCAAAGATATTGAACTTCCAACTGCTTGTGGTATTAATGGTGTTGAAGCATGTAATGAATGATCTAAAATACAATCTAACGCTTCATTTCAATTCCCTCAATAAATTCCATCAATAGGAATCATGGGCTTCCAATGTAGTAAGAATTTTTCCCAACTTTCATATGGAACTTGATTTTAACTGCAAAGTAGAAAAATTATAGAAGGATGCCCAAGTTTATATATTGGCCCATTCATAATAATATCCATAACATATTTAAAAATGTTGACCCTACATCAATGAGTTTTTCCATTTGAATGTAATAGTTTAAAATGACACTTTCTCTTATAACTGTACTAATCTTCATGGTAAGGAGTACTTTTGTAGATATGAAGAATTTCCATTGTTTTGAAATTAGATTAAGTAGCAAAGTAGAGAAACTATGTATCGCTCATCTCTAATTTCCCAATAATCATTTTAGTCCATCAGAAAATTATATACTTCTTGTAACATATCTTTCGTTGAGATAAAATTTGTATAATGGTATATTGGAACGTTTTCTATCATATACAAATCATTAATTTGAGCTGGAGTAAATGGTACAACCTTACCTCGAATGAAAACAACTCCTTAAGTAATTTCATGTAACTTAGCATAAAACTCCTTTACTATGGGTACCATAACAACACTGGTAGTGTAGCACAGAACTTCTCAACGCCTCTGTACAACAATTTTCACGATCTGTTAACTTGGATTACTCACTGCATTATTGACAAAGCATCTCTCTTTGATAAGTCTCTTCTTTGTGATGACTTTTTCGTAAATTGATAAACTTTCTTCTATTGAAAACTTCATACCTTGAAGTATTTATGGTATTGAAAGTCATGAAATTCAAAATTAGGAGGTTTCTGGATGTCCAAGTCAGCTTTTAGGACTTAAAATTCACCTTTCAGCAGTTATTCTTTAGCAAGATCCCAACAAAGTCTGCCAAAACCATTCAACACATGAAAAATTCTTGGAAAGCCGTCAACGCTCCAGATGGCGCTATCACCGCAATGGTCCTTTAGGCGGGCACCGTCAGTGCTAGAGGCCAAATTCATGTCTGAAATTTTTTTATTCAAATTAATTCCAAATTTTCCTCCAATACTAATTTTTGTCTTAATCTATGATAGATAAAGTTGTTTAGGACTTAAAAATAATATTATTTCCTAATACATAAACACACTTATTATCAGAATAGTAATATATAGATATATATATTTATATATGGGTTGCCTCCCACAAAACGCTTGGTTTAACGTCCTCAGCCCGACATACCATTTATTTAGTTCGGTTGACCTAACCTTATAACTTCTTTAAATTGTGATTTGTGTCCTTCATAATAATGTTTCAATCAATGCCCATTAACTTTAAATATCTTTCCAGTTTTAAGATCCTTAATAACAACCGTTCCATAATGATAGACTTTAATCACTTTAAATGGTCATAACCATCTGGATTTCAATTTTCCTAGAAATAATCTCAATCTTGTATTATATAATAGAACTTCTTTTCCATGTTCAAACTTCTTATTAATAATCTTCTGATCATGCCATATTTTCATTTTCTCCTTACAGATTTTTGCATTATTAAATGCTTCATTTCTGATCTCCATAAGTTCATTGAGTTGCAAAAATCTTTTCTCACCAACATCTTTTAGATTAAAATTAAATTCCTTAATAGCCTAAAATGCTTTATGCTCCAATTCTAATGGTAAGTGACATGTTTTTTCCAAAAATAAGTCTGTATGGGGACATTCATATAGGAGTCTTATAAGTAGTTATGTATGCCCATAATGTAGTATCTAATCTAGTAGACCAATCCAATTTATAAGGATTTACAACTTTTTCTATAATTTATTTTATTTCATGACTTGATATTTCTACTAGACCCCTAGTGTGAGGATGATAAGCAGTAGAGAATCTATGCTTAATATAATATTTTTTTATCATTTTCTTGATTCTCCTATTTTTGAAATGGGTTCCTCCATCTGTAATAATTACATCTGGCATTCCATATCTTACAAAAATATTTTTATATAAAAATTTAGAAACACTCCGAGTATCACATTTAGGTACAGCAATAGTTTCAAGAAATTTTGACATATTATCAACAGCAAGTAATATTATAAGTTTCTAAATGAAGGCATAAATGGTCCCATAAAATCTAATGCCCACACATCAAAAATTTCAACTTTAAATGTGTAGTTTAGAGTCATTTCATTTCTTCTAAAAATATATCCTACTCGCTAACATCAATAGTATGTTTTAATATAATCATTAACATCTCTAAAAAGAGTATACCAATAAAATCCAGCTTGCAAAATTTTATAGGCAGTTTTATTTGTTCCAAAACTCCTCTAAATTCAGAATCATGACATTTTTTACTTATTTGTTGAGTTTCTTCATAAGGCACACACATTCTAATAATTAGATCTTTACATTGTTTATATAAATATTGGTCATCCAAAAAATAGAATTTTGAATCATATATAAATTTCCTTAATTGTTAATTCGTTGTAAAATATCACTTATAATATAATTTACTACTATATCGGCATACCACGGTGTACCTATTTCATCAATACTATATATATGTTCATCAGGAAAATTTTTAAAATTTCATTTTCAAAATTAATTAATATTTCTTTTTCTAGTCTAGACAAATGATCAACTATTTGATTATCATTTCCTTATTTATCAACTACAGAAAAATTGAACTCTTGCAACAGAAGTATCCATCTAATTAACCTTGGTTTAGCATCCTTCTTTTGTATTAAGTATTTAACAGCAGAATGATCTGTATGCAGTATACATTTAGTTCCAATTAAGTAAGGTCTAAATTTATTAAAAGCATAGACAATAGCTAATAACTCTTTTTTAGTAGTAGTGTAGTTAATTTCAGCATCATTCAAAGTTTTACTAGCATAATATATTACTTTAAAAATTTTATTGTGCCTTTGTCCTGAAAGAGCTCCAATAACATAATTACTAGCATCGCACATTATTTCAAATGATTTTTCCCAATCAGGTGAGACTATTATAGAAGCAGTGACTAATTTCTCTTCAATGCTTTTATGCATTCCTCATTAAATTCAAATTTTGTATCTTTTTCTAAAAGTTTGCATAATGACTTAGTTTTTTTTTTCAATTCTTTATAAAATGCCTATAGAAACCATCATGTCCTAGAAAACTTCTTACCCATCTGGCTGTAGTTAGTGGTGGTAATTTCTCAATAACTTGAACTTTTGCAGGATATACTTCTATGCCATTTTCAAAAATTTTTTGCCCAAGTACAATTCTTCTAGCAACCATAAATTCACATTTTTCCCAATTTAGTACTAGTTTGATTTTTTCACATAATTTAAGAACCTTTTATAAATTATTTAAGCATAATTTAAATGAAGTCCTGAACATAGAGAAATCATCCATAAATACTTCCATTCTATTCTCAATCAAATTACTAAATATTGACAACAAACATCTTTGAAATGATGCAGGTGCATTCCATAGTCCAAAAGGAATTCTACAAAACACAAATGTTCCATAAGGGCTTGTAAATATTGTCTTGTATTGATCCTCAGGAGCAATTGGAATTTGATAATAGCATATATATCCATCTAAAAAATAGTAATATTTATTTCCAACCAATCTATCCAACATTTGATCAAGAAAGGGCAAAGGAAAGTGATCTTTCGTGGTGGCCAAGTTTAATTTTCTATAGTCTATACAAATTCACAAACCAGTAACTTGTCTTATCAGAATTAATTCATTTTCTCATTGACTTCAACGGTCACTCTTCCATTCTTTGGAACACAGTGAATTGGGCTCACCCAAGCACTGTCTGAAATAGGATATATAATTCCAACATCTAGTCACTTTAAAATTTCTTTTTTAACAAGTTCTTTTATTATTTGGTTTAATCTACTTGGAGTATGAGCTTTAGGTTTGTATTGTTCATATAATAAAATTCTATTCATACAAATTGATGGAATAATTTCTTTAATATCTACTAAAGTCCATCCAAAAGTCTATTTATAATTGTTTAACATTTCGATTAATTTTTGTTCTTGAATTTCAATTAACTCAGAAGATAAAATAGCATGAAATGTAGATGAATCTCCTAAAAATACAAAATTTTAAATGAGCAGGTAATACTTTCAGTTCAAGATTTTTAATAGCATTCTCTAACAAATCTAAAGTATCAAATTTGTCCTGAATATAATCTAAATTTTCTTCTTTTATTTCATCCTCATTTTCACTAAATTCTTCTTAATTTAATGTTTCTTCAAACTCTTTCTTAAATTGCTCATTACTTAGATAATTAGTAACCTCCATACTAAAACATTCATTATCTTTTTCTATTGCACGATATTTCAGAGTTTTTTCAATATTAAATTTTACTTCTTGATCATTAAGTCTCATTATTAATTCTCCGTTGGCACATCTATCACAACTTCCCTGTTGCAAGAAATGGTTTCCCAAAAATAATAGGAATCTCTTTATCTTCCTCCATATCAAATCCTATAAAGTCTACAAGGAAAATAAATTTATCCACTTTCACTAATACATCTTCTATAACTCATTTAGGATAAGTGACAAATCGATCAAATAACTGAAGAGTTACAATAGTAGGAAAAATCTCTCCTAACTCTAAATTTTTAAAAATTGATAGAGGCATAAGATTGATACTTTCTCCAAAATCACATAAGGCTTTTCCATAAAACTTTTCACCAATTGCACAAGTTATAGTAAAAGTACCAAGATCTTTTAACTTTCCACGAATTTTTTTGGATAATAGTGCTACACTCTTCACTAAGTGCAACAGTCTCATGATCTATAAACTTCCTTTTTTTGTTTAGTATATCGTTCATAAATTTCACATAACTTGGCATTCGTTCTGAAGCATCAATGAAAGGAATGTTTATCGTTAACTTTTTAAGGATTTCCAAAAGTTTTGTAAATTTATTGTGTTTATTCTTCTATTTTAGTCATTGAGGAAATAGAGGTAATGATTTTTCTAAAGGAACTTGTGTTTGTATAATTTCATTATGGTCCCTTTCCATCTTTTCCTTCTCCTAATTAACTTCAGTTTCTCTTTGGATTCTTATTTCAACTTCTTTTCCACTTCGTAATTGAATTGCTTTAATTTGTTCCTTATTTTGATGTTTGGGATTAACTTCCATAGTACTCGAAAGATTTCCTGAAGGTCTGTTACTAAGTGCAGTAGCAATATGTCCTAATTGATTCTCAATATTTCTAATAGCAGCCCCTTGATTTTAAATTTGATTTCCCATATTCAACATTACCTCTTCAATCGTTAACTTATTTTCCTTAACTTGTGGGTTAGGTTTAGAGTTAAATTAAGGAGTATAATAAGGTCTATAAATAGGATTTCCTTGGTTATTTAAATTTTGTGAGGGGTTCATTGAATTGTTTTAATTATTCCAACTAAAATTAGGGTGATTCTTCCATCCGAGATTGTAATAGTTAGAATAAGGATTTTTATTTTTATTATTAATAGGATTCAAAATTTCATAAGATGATTCAGTATCAATTATCTGTCCTAGTAAATTTTCCTCTAATACTTGTGGTATTCCAATTTGATCAATTTTTTTTGACATTGCAGCTATTTGAGATGTTAAAAAAGACATTGCATCAGATTCATGAATACTAGCTACTCTCTTAGGATTTACCCATTTAGAGGGCATTGAAAATTATTAGTAGCCATTTCTTTTATTAATGAGTATGCTCCATCAAAAGGTTTTGACATTAAGGATCCATCTGCAGTAGCATCTTTAATAGATCTAAGTGATCCTACTAATCCATTGTAAAAAGTTTGAATTATTAACCATTCTAGTAAAGCATGGTGTGGACATATTCTAAGGAGATCCTTAAATATTTCTCAAGCTTCATATATTGATTCCCTATCAAATTAACAAAAAGATGTAATATCGTTTCTAAGCTTAGCGGTTTTCAAGGGTGAAAAATATTTAACAAAGAAGTTTTGTGATAGTTCTTCCCAGGTTCTGATAGATCCAGGTGCTAATGAATTTAACCAAGCTTTAGCTTTATCCCTTAATGAAAAGGAAAAAGTCTGATCCTAATAACATCATTAGACACTCCATCATATTTAAAAGTAGTATAAATCTCAAGAAAACTAGTAAGATGTAAGTTAGGATCTTCAGTAGGTGTTCCTTCAAACAGATTATTTTGTACCATTTTGATAATAGCAGGTTTAAGCTCAAATAAATTATCAGAAACATCAGGATTTTGAATAGTTAATTGAAGTTCATCTACTATTGGAATAGCATAATCTTTTAAAGGTCTTTATCGATTTTCATTTTCTTTATCTAACTTATTCGCCATTTTGTTGAAAATTTTAATCTCCTTTTGTTGTTTTTGAATTTTTCTAATAGTACATTCTAATTCTTAATTATAAGGTTTTAAACCCTTAGATCCAATATTTTGCATAAACAAATATTATAAGCAAAGAAAAATTTCTTAAAAATACTCTTAAATATATAGTTATATATTTTTTGGGTTTTTGATTTTATAATTTTTTTGATACTTTGTATTTTATATATTCTTATCTCCAAATTTCATACTTTACCAAATCTATTTAATTTACCGTTACCTTCCACAACAACGGTGCCAAAAACTTTATGCGAATTTGCTGAAATATAGTTCCGTAAAATTTATAAAGTTGACTTTGTTTTACAACAGTGCCAAAAACTTAAAGTGATATTTTATAAATAATAACATTTAGCACTTAATTTTGGTATTCTATGTAAGTATACGTATCGTTATCAAGTAATATAAGACTTTATTTTTAAGTCCCAAATATCGATCCCACAAGGAAGGTTTAAATTTGAAATGATAAATTAACTATTAAATTCACAAAAATCAAACAAAATTACATTCACTAATTTTGAATGTTTAAGATACTATCAAAGCTAATTTATTACTATTAGTAGAATTAAAAAGCAGGGCTGAAAATTAATAACTAGTAAACTATGTTCATGTGATGAAGTTGTCTAATATGACAAAGCATCTTTCCCAATATAATGAGTTTTTGGTGAAATGAGATGAGATAAATGATTTAAATATGTATTTTGACAAATAGGAGCAATTTTAATTTTCTGCTCTGATTCAGTGTTATAGAAAATAATTAGCTAATCTTAGGTTTAGTTCCTAAATATGTGGCTAGGCTAGGAGGATACTGGCTCCCATTCTAGAGCTCCCACTTCTCTTCCCACGGAAACTAAATCTTGGTTTAGTTTTTAAACACTAAGATTGAATTGGAGATTTTTAGTTTGTCACCATAAAAATCTCCAATTATACACCCAACAAAGTATATTTCCCTATTTATTTGCACTTAATTCCATGAATGAAATACTCCTTCATGAACTTACATATGACTCTCACTCTGTTGTAAAACTCATACTCTATTTCCATGATCATATGTTTCACAAGAAATTTTAACAATTCAATTGGCTAGATTGAAAAAGTAAATTAAGCGCTGAGTTGAAAAACCATCATAATTTATTTTAAATTTTAACATTGGCACATCCATATTATCTCTTCATTTCATCATATCTCAGAGTAGAGAGAAAGATAAAAGAAACTACTCAGACTTCATGTGAAAGATACAACAAAATATATATTTCATATATAAAAGAAAGTTCATGCAACAATAATAAACAAACAAAACTTATCTGAAACTCTTTCACAAAGCAAATCCTTTATAGCCTCTCTTAAGAAATGTAAGAAGGACAAATCTCTCACTTCTCTTCCTCTCCAACACTTATTAGAGAAGAATTCACACTTAAACTCACCACAAAAAATCAAAAATATAAAAATAATAACAAACAAATGGTCTCGAATGGCATGGAATGTAGGCGTGTGAAGAGGAAAACTGAAATAAATGGAAGAATTTGTAATGGTGCAAAAGGGGAGGGGGGAATTTTCTGATTAAATTTCGGCCCTAAATAGAGCCTAGGTCTGTTCTCCAATATGTGCATCCAAAAACCCTTCAAAAAGCATCCAAATTCAATGAATCTTCTAGAGACAAGGTCTGCACCGACACTGCACCGTCAGTACTAGAGGCCATCTAATTAATTCCTTCTTGTCTATCAAATGACACCATCATTGCTGAACAATTTTTTAACTTCTCCATTTTTACTCCAAATTTCATCCATTTTGCTGCAAGTCCTAATAATCAACAACCTACAATAAAACATAAAAAAATATCTTCCATTAAAGGGCAATATCACAAAAAATGAGTATAAAATATGAGTCTAAAAATGCTTATATTTTTGGTGTATCAATATTACAGTGTAAGGACGCCAAGCTTTGTCAACGATAGACCTCAACAGTCTATGCAAGTTTTGAAAAGAGGAAGAGACAATAGATGAAGTATTAGAGAACACTGAAGATTAGAATAGGCCATTAACAGAATATTTGCAAACAACATGACTACCCGATCACAAGTCAGACGCATATCATATCAAGAGATAGGCTATGTCATATGTGTTTGTAGGTAATATCCTCTATAGAAGGTTGTTTGATTAGTTGGTTGCAATGTTTAAGAAGAGAAGACGCACAGGAAGTTGTCAAAGGAGTACACACCGGATTGTGTAGTGCTCACCAGTAAGGGCCAAAGTTGAAGATAAAAATTATGAGACTCGGATATTATTTGCCAGCAATGCTGATAGATTGCATGGATACAACCAAAAAGTGTCACCTTTGTCAAGTGTATGGAGTAGTCTTGCACCAACCTTTGAATGTGCTACACCCAAATTTTGCCTCATGGCCATTCAAGTGTTTGGACACTAATATAGTGGGTCCGATAGACCCTCCATCTTCAAAGGGACATTGATTTATTCTTGCATCCACTGATTACTTCTCTAAGTGGGTAAAGGCACAAGAAGTTACATCACACTACATTCTTCTTTTTTTCAGAAGTCAGATCATCAACCATTTTGGCATCCTATGTAGAGTTATTTCCAAGGAAGGGTCAGCCTTCAAGACCACCAAGATCATTCGTTAAATGACATGGGATGGATTGGAACCATTCTATGATTTATTATCCTAGAGAGTATGACATAGCAGATGTCGTCAATAAGATACTCATGTAAATTTTGAAAAAGAAATATTGGACGAAAATAAGAATATTTGGCACGAGAATTTGTTAGAGGCTTTATGGGCCTAGTAGACAACGTTCAGAGCTCCTACTAAGGCATTCAATTTGATGAAATTTGGAGATATTGCCAATTTGGGGGCAAATTTAGGGATTTTAAAATTAAGTCAAAATTAAATGAAAATGAGGCCTCACCAAGGCCAATTCGAGGTCAACTTTGAAGTATAGGATTTTTATGAACAATTTTCTACATAAATTATGGCAAATTGAGTAGGTTATGGGGTTCAATTGGGTGGGATTAAGTCATGTAGCCAAACCTGGGGGTTTAAATTAGATCAAAATTGAGCTTAAAAAATGGACCAATTAAGCATGGATTTAGTTTAAATTGGTCAAATGAATGGTGAATTTGAGTTTAGGATTGAAATCAAGGGGAATTTGGGTCAAATCGATGGACATTTGGGATGAATTTGGTAAAATTTCGTCTTTAAAGGCAATTTGGGGGTTTTGGTCAAAATGGTCAAATTGGCCAAATTGGGTTCAATTGAAGGGTCAAAATTAGTTTTTGAGACATTTGCAGTGATTTGGGATGTTTTGGGAAAGTTTGGGGTGCTAATAACTATTTTTGTAATTTTGACAATTTTGGGGGTATTTTAGTAATTTGGAATTTTTTGATGGTTCGGGTAATTTGGGTATTTTGAAATGGGTTGAAAGGATTTTTGAACAAACTTGGTTATTTTTTGGTGAAATTGGGATTTTTGGCCAAATTTGGATTTGGGGGTGTTGAGGTAATTGGGTGGATTTAGGAGCAAAAGGCCAAGTTGGGTATTTTGGTAGGGTTGGGGTATAACCACCGTACATGAGCTATGGACAAATGGAATCCCCATTTGGGTCCTCAAAGTACTGGTCTTAGCTAAACCCTAACCTAGAGCTAGTGGGTTTAGGGGACCATCTACATGAGTCTCCCAAAAGATCAAGGGATCAAAGTAAACAAATATTGAGTTTAGGGTTGTGAGGGATTGTGAGTGAGAGTGAGTGAAAGTGAGTGCCTTAGCTCCAGACCAAAACCTAGGGCTAACCCTAAGGTCAAATAGCCTTATGGGAACTCTCCTTGAGCTCCCCCATAGTGACCCCACCTACTAAGTGCTAGAGGTTAGGACCAATATGTGGAACATCAAGTTGAACACAAAGGAGTGTAGAATTTCTAATGGTGAGGGTTTCTTTTCTAGTTTTCTAAGAATAGTCAATAGGAAAGTCTTATGGCTAGTCCCTATGCAACTAAAGAGGAAAAACTAAACCTCAACAAAAAGTGAGGTTAACACTGTCTTTTACAGGAAAAAGTTGGGTCAGAAGCTAATCTTTTCCTTTAAAAAAGGCTTAAATCTTGCAATTAAAAAAGAGAAGGCAGCACAGGGTAGTGTTGTGAATTTTTACTTGGACTACATTTAATTAAATGTTAACTACAAAGGCCCCTTGATGAGTATAGTCAGCCTCGGAGAAGCAGAAGAGCTACAACCACTGTTGAGAATCAGTGCTAGAGAAGACTCTACATTGAAGAGGACAAAGGCAGAAACGTTTCCAGATGTACATGGCCCGATGCAAAGGGTCTTCCAATTCTAGTCAATGATTATAATGCTGACAGGCAACTTAGTCGGTGCTTCTATAGAAAGGATTTTTGATGCACCTATGAGGAGGAAGTAGTGAAGGAATTCCAACCAGCGCAAGCATAGAGCCTTAGAGTGACTACAAAAAAGACGTGCCAAGGAAACAACTGTTATGCTTTTTCCAATTCATGAAGAAGAAATCTATGATCCAAACTTGAAAGAGGCTTCCACTAGTTCTCCGATTACAGAGGACGAGCCAGAGACATTTACAGAACCTACATCTTCAAAGATCTCTGATGAGCTTTATGCGGGATGACCCATGTGTAATGTTGAAATCCCAAAGAGAACATTGTCAATGAGATCATTTAAGGAGTGTCCATTGTGTAACATCCTTCCTCTGGAAAGGTACGTAATGTTTGAAGAATACGCAGCCTACAGCATGAGGTTCAGAAGTGTAGATCACCAAGAGGTCGAGCCATACATACCACATCTTATAGAGCTGCCTCCTCCTTTAGAGATTGAGACAAAGAAGCAACCCTGATGTTCTCAAGGGATTCCTACATCAGAGTCAGAAAGAATGTGCAGTGTCTAAAAGCAAAGTATTATAAGGAGATCCGGTGAGAATTCATTAATATTGTGGAAGGATTGGAACTACATACTAGAGTATTCTCAGATGTCGACAAAAGAAAGTTCTTTGATTGCATTTTTGAATTAAAGGAAAAGAGCCAAGATTTTTTTTATCATGAAGAAGACATATTCATAATCATAAAAATGGATGCGTGGAAAAGGCAAGATCACCATCCAGTGTAGCTGTTGTTACAACTTTGTCAAAGACAAGCAAGGGACCCCCTGACAATCTGAGATATGACGAGGTAGATCACCTGCCATCCGTGATAAAACACATGATCAAGAGGATGGTAATATGGAGTTTACTGCCATTAGATTGCATTCTAAATAGTTGTATTATGAACATCTATGAAGAAGGAGACTTCATTCCTTCCCACATCGATCACCATGATTTTGACAGACCGTATTGTATAATTTTTTTCATGAGTAAGAGCAACATCCTATTCAGAAGGGAGATACATCTTGTTGGATCCGAAGAGTTCAGAGGTTCATTTGAAATTCCACTACCACTTGGTTCAGTGGTCATTCAAAAATGAAATGGAGCAAACTTGGCAAAACACTACATTCCCGGCGTGCCACACCTTAGTGTTTCATTTACATTGTGAAGAATGGACAACAACAAAATACCATACGGATTCTAGCTAGACATGGAGTTAGAAGAGCTACATCCTTAGGGTTGTGAGATAGTTTTACCTCTAAGTATACGTGAAAGGACTTTTATCCTGAAGCGTGGCTTTAAAGGTTAGCTTGATCACAAGCTTAACCTAGGGGACAAACACTTGTAACATTTTTCACTACGTCAGAGCAGAGAGGATATGATCTATGGTACTATAGCTTCAACTGAAGTATTTAGCTTGTTGTTCTGAACAATGTAGACATATAATAAGTCGTATTGCATGTTTGAAGCCATTTAACAAAGTATATTTCGGATTTCAACATATGTTGTTAACTTGTCCCTTTGTGCGATTGATGAAGAGCCACTTGACCATGTGTTGGTCCTAAATTATAACGAGCAAAGGACGAAACAAAAAAGAATCTAATGATGAATGAAATATAAAATTCAAAATTAAAGGAAAATTAAAAATTCTTAAATTTGATAATTTTTAATAATGATAGTAATGATAAAATGGTAAACGATATTCCTCGAGACTCCACGTCTATCTCAAATCCCGCGATCTCCGCACAAATTTCCATAGCTCACACTTTACACAAATTTCACATGCCTTCATATCCTTTACACAAAATCTCACACTCTACACGAGATTCTATGAAAATTTTAGGTTGGTTCAAGGATTCTGACTCCTTTCATAAATTTCCACATCCTTTACATAAGTTTTCCATCTCCACAAAATTCCTCGGGTCAGTACCAAAATTATAATTCCCTTCTGCTACCTGTTGACCTCACTTTTGGTTGAGGTCTAGTTTCCTCCTTAGTAACCTATGGTCTAGCCATATGACTTTTCTATTGGTTATTCATAGAGTACTAGAAAAGGAACCCTCACTATTAGAGATTCTAAACTCTTTTTTGCTCAACTTGATGTTCCACAAATTGGTCATAACCTCTAGCACTTAGTAGGTGGGTTCAATATAAGGGAGCTCAAGAGAGTCCCCACAGGGTGGTCAAGCCCTTGGACTAACCCTGGGCGGTCTGGACACCCCAAACCCTAAGACAACTTGCACTTGATTTCGTCTCCTAACTCATTTTGGACAGCTCATATGGGTGGACCTAAAACTCTAGCCCTTGGCTAAGAGAGTTAGGACCAGCATATTGAACATGAAAAGTGAATCGTCATATCATTCTCATGACTTGGAGATGGTTTCATGGCTTACCTACCCACTCTAGCCCAAACTTTCATGAGATTTACCAAAACACCCCTAGAACTCTAATTTTTGCTAAAATTCCCAAAATTACCCAAAATAACCTGATTTGTCAAAAAATCATTTCAAAGTGCTCCCCACTACCCAAATTGACCAAAATCATCAAATTCCCAAAATAGCCCAAAATTGCCAAAATTACCAAAATATCCCTCATGACCCAAAATTTTCAGAAATTCCAAAAATTCCCAAAAATTCGAAAATCATCTCAATTGTCCCAAAAACCAAATTGAACCACTCCTGAAGAACAATTTGGCTAAATTGTTCTATTTTGATCAAAAGCCCAATTTTTTATTAAAGTCCCAACTTCCCCAAATCAGCCCTAATGTCAAACAAATATACCCCAATCTTGCCCAATTTCAATTCCAAACCAAAATTCAACATCCCTAATACTAATTGAAATCAAGTACAAACCAAATTTGACCCAATTGCAAGCTCAATTTCACCCAAACCCAATTCTAACAAAAAATCCCCCAATTCACGCCATGTACAGATTCCACCAAATTAGCCTTCCAATTCAATTCAAAATCACTTCAAATACTTTAAAAACTTTCCATGACATCTCCCTACACAAAATTAAACATTTAATTAACTTTAATTTTAGCCCGAATTCTCCCCCAATTTTAAAAGCCCAAGCTTAAACCCAAAGCCCACATAGAATGAAATTTCATCCCATCATCCATTTGATTAGATTAAACTATTCTCCTTGAAATCCATCATTTCATCTAAAAAACTCAAGGCTCATGAAAAAATCCATAAAAATACCCCAAAAATCCAAAAATCCTTTTAAATGCAAATTTACCAATCTAGGGACAAGCCATGAAGCCATCCCTAAGTCATAAGTGTGCCATACGGCCTTTGTCTCCTCACCAAGCTATTAATAGAAAATAAGATGAGCCACATTCAAGCTCCCTTAAGAAAGGTTTTAACCCTTTTAATGACACACTCTAACCCATGTTTAGCCAAATACTTTGGATTGGGACCTCTCCACACTATTTCAGCTTGGTCACCTGATCTTGGTCAACCTTGGGAAGCCACCCAAGCTCATTCCAATGGGGCTAGACCCATAGTATGCCCAACTTCTTGGTCAACCTTGAGAAGCCACCCAAGCTCATTCCAATGGGACTAGACCCATAGTATGCCCAACCTCGCATAAAGCCCTTTCCACTTCAAATAATACCCATGCACAAAGCAAATTGGCTTCACATTTGCCCACCACTGATCATCCTCAGTGAGATGGTGACCTGAGCCTGGTTGGTCGGCCACCTTAGCTGTATAAAAACCCAAACCCATGAGCTCCACCTTGGCTAAAACTCAAAATTGAACCCACCTGATGTGCCCCAACCCAATTGGACACTTGAGCATTTCTTCCCTCCACCTAAGCCTTAATTTTTGCCCACTAATTAGCTGTGGTAGCCACCGCAACCCCCTCTATTTAAACCCAACTACTCCATGGAGAAAGAGTAACCAACCAAAACCTTAAAAAAAACTCTGCCAAAATTTCACCAGAGCCCTCTTAAGACTTACTAAGAACAATCCCACCGTGCTTAACCACCCAAGTTCACTCCCTAAGATCAATTTTGGAGCTCAAAATCAGGTCAAAACCAATACACATTTCACCACAGCTCCACACTCAATCAAAACAAAATTACTTTCACTCACAGCATCCCCACTACAAACGAAGAAGAAACCCCACAAAAGCCCCATCACCATACCACCCTAGCATAGATTTTGATCAACACCCCAAATCGGCCTTTGTCGAAATCATATCTAAATAATTAACCATGACTGAAGGCTTCATTTAGGAGCTCTCTGGACTCGACTAAATCTTCTGGAAGCTCCCAATCGAGGCCAAACCTCTTAAGTAAAGGCATTGAATTTTCTCTTCAAATTAAGACTATTTTAATTCTTCATGCTTATAAGACCTGATTAACTATATAGATGTGTTCTCCTAGTCTAGACGCGCCCATAGAAACAAACCTAATACGATTTGTTTGAGTATCAAGAGAGATCTTATGGTTTGAAGTTTGACGGCTCTCGGGTTAGGTAGATCAGGGATGATGAACGAATGTCATCCGTTTCTTCTTGTATCGAATGGACGCTCTAGATTGCGCAGTGTAAGGAGATGGTACACAAACCGCGGGACACATGCCGCTAAGGTGGCTGGCTAAGGTGGCGGAGCACTGCGTGACTTTTTGTAGCCGTCGTAGGTTGAGCTGGATAAGAAGAAAAGTATGTCTTTTTATGATATATTTAAGTGCCAGAACTTTAAAAATCCATATCTTTTTATAAAAAAACAAAAAAATTAAAAAAAAATATTATCATGCTCATTGAACAGAATAGAATAAGTTGGAAATGGATTCATGTCTGATTGATGCATGCGTTATTTTTAATTAATTAAATAGTGTATTCCTTATTTGGATTATCCATTTGCATGAACATGTCACCATGGCATGGGACTATGGGGCTTTTGATTTCCCTATTCTTAGGTATTTCCCTTGATTCTTCCAAGGTCAGGGGGCATCTCTAGCTATAAATTTTTAATTTTCAAGCTAATGGTCCATGTTTTGGTATAAAAATCATAAAAATTTGAATAATCATAAAAAAAATACAAAACTTATTTTGGTAGGTTCATTATGGTTAGGCAACCTAGGAAAAATGCAAATTTGGTTTAACTCATTAAAAATAACCCTAATTGTCATTAAACCCTAAAAATCAAATATTATTAAATTGGACAAAATATAAAAGTAAATGACACAAAAACAATTCTTCACTGTAATTTAAAATCAAAGGAGCTCCCCATATAAATTTCAAGTCAATTGGAATTAATTTGAGTATTAAAATGAGTTAATTAATTGTTTTGGCACTAAAATAATTATAATAATTAAAATACAACTAAAAAAAAATTACCAAATTAGTTTTGGGATCCCTTTATGACTAGAGGGACTTAAGAAAATTAAAATAGAATTAAAATAAATATTTCATTTTAAAGACATTTTTAAATATTTAAATAATTAATAATTAATTAAAAATCATCAAAAATTGCAAAATTGTGAAAACATACTAAAATGTCACATTTGGCTTCCTTAACACTTTGGACAAATTTAAATATATCTGCTAATTTTCTTAGTAAAGATATTAATTTTTTAAAGGCTTAAAATGAATTTTCTATAATTTTGCACTAAAATAATTCTAAGAAATAAAATATAAACCAAAAAATTATGAAATTTATTTTTTTGGGTTTCTTGAACCTAGAGAGATTTAAGAAAAATATTAAATTTATTTTTTTTTGTTTAAATAATATTTTATATTTAATTAATACTCAAAACAAACAAATAATTTCAATAATTAAATTAAACTCTATAAATCATGAAAATTTGACGAAGTGGTCCTTTGACTTAGGTGAATCTCTAGTATTTTCTTTAGGACAGAGGATTTGTTTTGCTTGAGTAATTGAATTTTCATTAAAAAACTCCCTATTTTTACATTAAAATAATTATAAAATTAAATAAATCTAAAAAAATATTATTTTCTCCTTTGATGTTTTACTTAACCCTTGAATGGTGTAACATATAAATTTTAACATCATTCGAGTTTAATTTAATGAATTATGAGGTTTTAAGGTCATGAGGGAAAAATGACAATTTTGGAATTTAAGCCTTATTTAATATTTAGGCCTAGTCGAAGGGTAGATGGGTAATAAATGATCTTAATTGGCATGACTAGATGATTGAAATATAAAAGGGATAAATGATAGTGACCAATCTCACTTTGGTCTCATTAAGGAAAAAATTGCAATTTCTTAAATTGATGAAATTTTGAAGAGTAGCTAAAAAAGAAGATATTGAGGTTGGGGGTTTGACTTTATAAGATCATAACCCACTCGTTTAAACCCCCATTTAATGTTTTTAAAATGATTTATGATTCTTGATAAGGATTAAAAGTATAAATATTTAAATTTTTCTAAAAATTGCAAATCTACTGATTAAGTTTTAAGGGCTTAGTGGTGAATTAGGCTAAATTAAAATTTTGTCCAATGAGGTTTAGAAAAATGACTTATAAATAATTTAAAATTTTAAAAAAAAAAACACTGCAAGCCCATATTTGAAAATCAAACCTACTAAGTTTCTTAATTAAGCCAAATTGCCCATCATGCCCTTTGCTCGCATAATTCATAAGTGAAACATCAAATGATAATTACCTCACTTGATGGGATAATCAAAACATCTAAATTCATTGAGCGTAAGGGTATGAATTTGACAAACCACTTAACAACATAATAAGACCAAAATGAACTCGAGACGATTCGAGGGACTGTGAAATGTCCAGGGCATTACCTAGGACCTTTTCATGATTCTTTAGGAATCTCGGAGGACACTAGGACATATTATGATTCTCTCCGCGGAATTATCCCAATAGATGAAAAAATTAGACCTACCAGGGTATGAAATAGGGTCTGGTAGACACACCTCAAACCTATACTCTCTGCTTTTCCTATAAGCATGTTTTAACACTTGTAAAACTATGTATGTGCATTACAAGTACTGACCATTCAGCTAGAGGAATGGGGAGAATTGATAGGTATTCTTTTAAGTTATTGCATTGAAACTTACTTTTAGCTACGTTTCTGTATGCTTATTTTCAGCCTATAAACTTGCATGTTAAACAACAAGGTCACCTTGCATGTCAAAACTTAAACTTTCAAGATAGCCATAGAACTGAAACCAAAACTATATTTAAGAAATCAAAATAAGATAAAATCCACTGCCACAATAATCAAAATATAAAAAAACTTAAAATTTAATCACCAAAAAAACAATAAAAGGAAAATTGCAACTAAATTAAAATGTCTCTTTCAGATGATCAGAAATCCCTCAGAAGAGGTAACCTATGGTTGCTAATGAGATTTTCCACAGTCTAAATGAAAGTGTGGAACTCATTAAGTTGAGTTTTGTAAATTCATTTAGACTAAGAGAATTCGAAGAAAATAGTGGGATCCTAACCAGTGTCACTCTAATTAACTTTAACTCCCCCTATAATAATTAAATTTAAACTTGTCATTTAAACCTTTAAACCTTAGACTTTAGGACTGCTACTTCACCGAGGAGCCTAGAGCTAGCATTATGGGCATCCTTCTACAACTGCAATCCGTAACAGCACGAATATTTGCAACAACACATATTTCCTTAGAGATTAAACAAACAAGCCATAAGATTTTGAGTTTGTCCGCGTAGTACGACATAAATCTTCAACTACTCTTCAGGCCTTTGTATGACTCTGCTATACAACTTAAGCCCTAACCTATTTTAGGATTCCAAGATTGTCGTTTGTGATGAACTAAACCCCCCTCTCATCTTACAGGCTATGTGTGTGATCATTTTACATGAATGTAAGCCTTAATTAATATAATTGGCAGGATGACACACATAATTTCTACTTGAAGTTGAAGCCGAACAATATGATAGCTTGGAGGTCCCCGAGGTTATCTTTAAGATTTGTGATGTCCCTTAGTTCTTATTCCTTTAGATTCAAAAATAAATGTTCCAAATTTGAGATATTCCCATTTCACACCTCTTTGTTCAATCTTTCGAAAAGTCCTATCCTTTGAAATTCTTGAAGACAATATCCCCTGATTTTAATTGAGAGTTTTCTTAGGTGACTTCGGTTATCAAAGATGTAATTAACTATAGGGGTTTGCCCATATAAGAAACTTTAAAGAACTCAGATTAACATAAAACGCATTTGATTTTTCATATTAAATAGAGGAACTTATCGATTAACATAAAAAATAGTTTTTTGTAGACTTAAGTGGATGTCATAATATTTTTTAGTTTATTTAATCGAGTCTTACCAGTAAGTAGTGTGTCTACCATTCGGGATAGATGCATTGCTTGTGATATTAGTCTCATTTATTTAAACTACAGAGGATATGAGATCGATCTAGTCTTGTATTTTCAAAATTTAAAATATTACTTTTCAAAGTTACATATATATAAATTAAATTATACCGGGTGTCGGGATTCCTATTCCAGCAACTGACAATTTCCAATTTGGCGATCGATAGCTTCTGGTGACTTCGTTGAGGACAAATTTTAAAATACTATCTTTTTCAGACTTCACGACCATCTTTTCAATCAAATTTGGATAGAGAGGTTTAGGAGTTCATTAGGATTTTTATCTTCATGTGGGGTTGAACCCCCAATAAATGTGTTGGTGGATTATTTATGTTTGGGCATTGTGCGTTGTGAAGTTAATCTCGCACTGGGTCCTAAACTTTACTTTCCCTTTTGATTTTTATTTGCTACATTGTGAATTAAATCGAATTGTTTCATGCTACGCTTTCTTTTTAACCTTCCTTATTTAATTAAATTTATCTACTTTCAAACTACTTTCACTAAATTTTAAAATATTCACAAACTAAAAATTAAATAAAGACTTGCCTAGTCTACAGATCGGTATTTGTTAACTTTTAGTGTTCGCACTAGAATTATAAGGTTTTGGCCAAATAACTAACCCTATAGATTTCTTTTTAAGCTCTAGTAATGGCGTTTCCCTTGCTCACTTTCCCCTGCAACTTGCCAACTAGCCACAATGGTAGCAATATTGCTCCCACTATCAAGTTTGGAACTAGATTCATTGAACTTGAACTTGTTCTCGGAAATGTCCTGTTTGTCATTATGAAAGTTGCCGCTCCAAAAGTTTAGGATCCTACTATTGACTTTAACTTGAACTGTCCCTAGAATTTTCCTTCCTGCAAGAAGGTGAAAACTGCTACTCAACCAGCAGCTGTCAAGTATCTTGTCCACTTTTCTGCCAAAAGGATAAGAGGTTATGATTGTGGAAGATACAACTAAGGGTTTCACTGTCTTGCTATCAGTGTTTGAAATTGGATAGAGTTTGAAATCTACACCGTTAACTCGTTCTCAGAGGAGAAACCACAATAAAAAAATTCAGAAGGTTGCTTAGGCACAAAGTCTCAAAAAGATACCAGTTGATGAGTTTCCTCACTAGGAGGAACTTGAATTACTGGAGACTTCTTCACTTTTGCGAGGGGGTAGGTTCCACCCGCAAATGGACACTAACGGATATGAAAGTATTCAAGAAATTTTTGCTACCTTACCATTACTTCACAGTTGTGATGAGTAGATAAAAGAGCCTACTCCTATCACTAAAGTTCGTGCAGTGTTCCAAAGGTTGGCCGCTAAAGAAGGATGTTCAGTGGTCGAACAGCTTAAGTGAGTGGGATGTACGGTGTCCCCTCGGATGAATAAAGGGATTTCAAGGGATGTCAGAACTGTCTGATGGTCTCAAAAGTCAACTGAAGTCTTGTCAGCCCGTATTCTTGTCAGATTTTGTATGGGGGTCGAGTTGATACTATCGTTGTCACTACCACAGATTCTGTCACCACGAGTGCTCCAATATCTGCAGGATGTCGACCAGCTAACTCACGTCTGGGTTTGAGGGTATGGTCAGTTGTTTCTCGTAAAGGTGCCCCTAGAAAAGAGAAGATGACGAAGTCACCCGATACTATATTTTGTATGCACCATGGGGAGCATACCTTTCTCCAACATACCGATGCCTCCATTAAGACATCCCGTCTGAAGACATCACTGTCAAAGAAGAAGGTATGGATACCTAAGATTACCATACCAATACAGTTCAATGAGCCCACAGAGCAGGAATGTGAAATAAAGTAAAGGCCTGAAATATCAGATATCATCACAGCTATGACTTCTGAGTTTGATGAACAAGTGGAGGTTGTTCATGAAAGTCCTCTAAACCTCAAAATGATCCAAGAAGCAATCAGAGTAGCCAATGATGATGATAATTATTTTGAATTTAAAGATTATCTCGGTGAGGATTTCATGGATATTCATGTCATCAAGACTAGAGCAACCACATCTGCACGCGATGTCTAACCTCTCATTGAAGGGAACTCTGTAGATGATTGGGTTGTTTTCCTAAGGGATAAACAATTCAGTCACAGGGAAAAGAGAATGAAGGATATGGTCGCAATGGCTACAATTCATGAACTATCACTATCACGACAGTTAGCTTAATCAAGAGTCAACTAGCTAGAGATAGTTCACATTAATAATAAAAGGAGAGAAGTTGCCTCTACCAATAGAGATGAGCAGCAAAAGAAGGATTCCTTGCCATGTACAATATCAGAGAAGGACATAAAATAGATGGTCGACCAGCAAGTTTGGGAGGCCTTAGCCTAATATAAGGGTGGTGCATTGATTTCAAGGGGTAGACCTTACTCAGGGGAGTTTGATGTTGTACCCTACCCTAAGGGTTTCGTGTCACCAAACTTTAAGACATTCGATGAGATCAAAAATCCCATGCATCATATAGCACATTTTTGAGCTACTTGTGGCAACACCAGAGGTAATGAAGTTTTGCTCTTCCAGCAGTTTGTCAGCAACCTATCAGGAATCGCATTTGATTGGTATGTCGAGCTACCCAACAGATCATTGAAGACATTTGTCAAATTAGAACAGTTGTTTATGAACAGATTTACTGAAGCACGACATCATATTTCCATTGGAGTTCTCATTGTGGAAAGATAGAAGCTTAAGGAGACCTTAGTGGATTACATCTTGAGGTGAAAAAACCTTAGCATGAAATGTGAACCTCAATTACAGGAACAACATGCAACTGAGATTCTACTCAAGAGCATCCTTTGGCTAGTAGCTTTCATGCTTAAGGGACTCACCATCAAGTCTTTCAAGAAGCTACTAAGCAAAGCCAGTAGTTTACAAGAGGAAGTTAAACACATGATTTCCCAGGAAAAGTTAAATAGGTTTAAGATAACCAGGACATTCAAGAAGAAGTCTGGAATAGTAGCAACAGTTGATAAAGGAAGCAGCTGATAAAGATACAACCATAACTTTCTCATCAAAGCTTTCAGCCGTCATTGCAGCGTGCTCAGTAGCAACAAACACAACATTATGGTCAGTTTAGCCAACAGTCACAGAAGGGAGGACCACACTGAGGAGAGGGTAGAAAGTGTCTGACTCTTTCAGAATGAATGAAGAGGATATACTCTTTCAAAGATAAGGCTATGCCAAAGATGTTTAGAAATTTAAAAAAGAAGCCAAAATTTAAATTGCCAAAACCAAAGAAGTAGGAAGAAGCTGACTAAAAAGAGCATCCCAATTTCCACCCTTGTCAGCGGATGTTGGGACATACAATAGAGGGTTGATTCATCTTCAAGATGGCTTGAGAGGAACTTTAAAAATGGAAATGTAACGGTCCCGAAGAAATTTTTAAAGGAACCTGAAAAAGGATTTGTAAATATGATCTCAGCCTAGCCAATCACTCCGATAGATCCAGATTCAAAAAAAGATGGATGGAGTACAGTTTGGAGCAAGTCATCCAAGAAGATACTTGATTAGATTCTGACTGCTTCAGCTCAAGCATTCGTTCAGATTCTATAGCATGCTCAGCCTAAGATAGAGATTTCTCCATAGAAAACGCTACAACTAGAGAAATAAAAGAATGACATCATGAAGATTGCTAGCAAGGGGTGTAGGATAGGGGCTACCAC
This sequence comes from Phalaenopsis hybrid cultivar, assembly GCA_002079205.1. Classification (NCBI taxonomy): domain Eukaryota; kingdom Viridiplantae; phylum Streptophyta; class Magnoliopsida; order Asparagales; family Orchidaceae; genus Phalaenopsis; species Phalaenopsis hybrid cultivar. The sequence goes on from JXCR01094293.1 coordinate 41,268, forward strand.
TATTAGATTGGTTGTCGCATATTCGAGGAAGAAAATCCTCAAACCCATGTCCATGTATGACTATCCTTTTGCCCCACCAGGGAATTATGTATATAATGATTATGTTTTTGGCTATGTTTTAACTTTTTCTAGTGATAATGCAGTTGACGTTGCTCAATATCACTCCGACCTCGATTCCTAAACTGATCTTCAAATCATACTTAAGTCTGATGAGCCCGTTAACGAGGATGAAGAAGATGTCGACAACACCAGTTACGATAACACTAGAAGCAAGGAACCAGTCTTTGAGTGCCACAGTGCACCACTTGCTATCAACTTGGATCTCTCTGATGAAGAAGAAGAGACACTGGAAATTTTGCCTACAGCATATCAAGGATAAGAAATCAAAGAAATAAATCTAAGGAGCCAAAAAGTGTTACCTTTAAGAACAGCTCAAGTGGTTGAAGGAAAAGAAATAGTCACTTGAGAAGTGCTACCTCCACCTTTTCCAGTGGTAGAACCACATAACCATGTGAATATTGGAGGATTATACAAAGTGGATTATAATGTGCTAGCTCATCTTAGGAGGTTGTCGGCTAGGCTAAGCATTTTTGAAGCTCTGATCCTATCAAATGAAATGAGAGAACCTCTGTTAACAGACTTGCTTGATCCATAGATTTGCTTAGCTTAATTGGCCAGCACATCCTCCAATGAAGTTTGTTCATTAAAAGAATAGCCTGGGATAACCTTCACAGATGAAGACTTGTTGCTCAGCACCACCGACCATAACTGATCACTCTACATCTTTGTTTATATCAATAGATTTGTGTTATCCAGAGTTTTTGTAGATTCAAAAGGATCACCTCATCTAATGAGTCTACAGAGATTTGCATATTTGGATATTGAGGCTCAAGAGCTTATAGATGATAAAATGATGTTAAGAGGATCTAACTAGAAGGGTGAAAGAGCCCTTGGATCGATAACACTATTAATGAAAGTTGGAGAACTAGTAACAACCACAAAACTACACATCATCGTTGTGGATACCTCTTTTAATGCTTTACTTGGATGCCCATGGATTCACGAGCATAGCATGGTTCTGTCACCTTTACATCAATGCATTAAATATTTTAAAGAAGGTAAGAACTTTGTATCAAGGGAGATTTACAACCATTTTCAGTTCATGAAGTGGGCTTAAAGACGTCGCTTACTACGCACCTCCAAAGAAAACTGTCTTTTTCGATGAAATCGTAGCAAATGAAGTACAAGATTCAGAAGAATTATGAAGAGGAGGCCATTCAAGTCCACTTCAATGATCTACTACCATTCCTTCATAACTAGCTGGTAGAGATTCTTTTAACCATGAACGTGGATGAGGAAGAATCAACACAATTATTAAATGGACTAGGTCGACCATCAACGTTAACATGGAAGTTTTGATAAACAAAGCTCTGATAAAGAATTGATGATGGTAAAATAGAAGAAACCACAATATGAAATTTTCTTGGAAGAGGTAGAGAAAGATGAATATGAGTCTATGTACGATCAGATCAACTACTATATGAATGTGATGACCGTTACTCCAATCCACCCTCAAAAGGTTGAGAGTTTAGAGGTCAAGGAAGTTCGTAGCATTGGTTCAAAGCTGATCAAGTTTTACAGTGATTCCCCTTTTATTAATTCTGAAAAATCATGTAAAGTTAGAAGAGGATTCTAATGAATTAGTGGAATTACCTTTTGTTTATTTTTCTGCTTATGTACAAAAGTTAATTCAATAGTGATATGTGCCAAAGCAATAACCAAAAGATAAGCTACAACTTTTTGAGAAATTATACAATGTTAAAAGTTGAACTCCTAACTCGAAACAAGCTCTCAAATTTAGTACTATAGGACCAGTCGATGAATCATAATTTTGCGTGGTTGTTACTGGCAGATTGTAAGAGGATTGCCTCAATGTGGAGGATGACTCTCAAAATCAGTTAATAGGTGATGCCCCACTAGATATTGAACAAAAAATTAAGTAAACAGTGGATGAATTGAAAGAAATAAATCTTGCGACTAAGGAGCAGCCCGACCTACCTTCATAAGTTCTCTACTAAACGAGGAAGAATCCATAGAATTGATAAAGTTATTGTCATAATTTTAAGATTGCTTCACTTGGAATTATGATGAAATGATAGAGCATTTAGTAGCGATCGTAGTTCATAAGCTCAGGGTGGACAAAGATATGAACCCAGTAAAATAAGTTCTCAGAAGAATGCGCCTTGCGATAGAGCAACAAGTCATCGTCGAGGTAAAGAAATTAATAGATGCTAACTTTATAAGGGAAGAGCAATACCCCACATGACTCGTAAGTATTGTACTAGTTAAGAAGAAAAATGGACAAATCCTTGTATGTGTCGACTTCATGGATTTAAATAAGGCATGCTCAAAGGATGAGTTCCCGTTACCGATACTATAATTAATGGTGGACATCGCATCGACACATGAGATTTTCTCTTTTATAAATTGATCATCAGGATATAACTGAAATTAATAAATGTTTTATTTTTCTTATTGTTCATAATGAATTTCAGCGCATTGATATTTTTCTGTCTTCTGTAGAAAAATGTCGGGACAAAAGCTGATTTTTACCTTTAGAGCCGGCTTGAATCTCACACTGAACAAAAAAAGGGAACCTCAGGGAGGCATCATAGACTTTGACTTAAACTTCAGTTAGGGCAACGTGAACTGTGAGAGTCCCCTGATGGACATAGTCAGTCACTAAGAGAAAGAAAAATTACCTTCAATATTGAAGATTGGTACCAAAGAAGACTTCTCACTGAAGAGGAAGAAAGTGATAACACAACAAAATCTGATGGAAGGGACTAGCCGTTTACCATCCATGATAACCACACCAACAAGAAATTTAATTGGTGTTGATGAAGACAGAATGTCAGATGCGCCACTAAGAAGAACTCAATGTTGTAACGCTAAATGCTGCAAGCACAGAGCCTTCTTACGCGAGGAGAATAGTCGTATGAATGAGGTAGAAAATACACTCACCTCAATTCCTGAGGGGACAATTTATGATCCTTGCATGAGAGAGACCTCTACTAGTTCACCTGCTACAGAGGATGAGATAGAATTTGTTGCAAAACAGATGCTACCAACAGTTCTAGATGCATTATATAGAGGTTGCCCGATGTGCAACGTCGAGATTCTAGTTCAAACATTGATGGGAGGAGCATTCATAGAGTGCCCAACATGCAATGTCCTTCACTTGGATCACTACAGTTCCTTTGAGGAGTTTATTGCCACTGCGATAGGGTGCCACAGAGCCGAGTCATACATGGTATCCTACAAATATTGAGATGAGGGAGCCACCTCAACAATCTTAAAGGGTTCCTACGATAGAATTGGAAAGGATGAATAGAGTTAAAAATTTAGAATTTGAATTCTATGAAGAAATCAAAGAAAAGATTGTCAATATTTTGGAAGGCCTAGAGCTATATGCAAGAGTCTTCTCTGAAAAAGATGACAGAAGAATTTTGGACTGTGTTTTTGACCTGAGAGACAGAGGTTAAGCTGGTTTACTAATGTAGAAAACTTACTCAGAGCCACAAAAATGGATGCACAGGAAAGGCAGGATAACTATCCAGTGTGGTTGTTGTTATAATTTTGTCGAAGATAGGAAAGGGAACCCACCAGGTATCCTCAAATATGATGAGGTGGACCCTCTACATTCTGAGATAAAGTGAATGATCAAAAGGTTGGTTAGATGGAGTATACTACAAACAAACTGCATTCTAAATAGTTTCATAATTAATATTTATGATGAAGGAGATTGTATCCCTCCACACATAGACCACCATGATTTCATAAGAACCTTCTACACGGTATTATTCATGAGCCAAAGTTAATTCCTGTTTGGAAAAGAGATCGATGTTGTTGGCCCTGCGGAGTTTAAAGGATCCGTCAAGTTTCTGCTACCAATGGGTTCAGTACTAATTCTAAAAAAATAGAGCTGACCTAGTGAAGCATTGCATTACGGGATTACAACATCGCTGAGTGCTTGTGAAATTCAAAAAAATGTATGAAAAAAAAGTTATGTATGGGTTCCATCCGGATCCAGAGTTAGAGGAGTTGCGCCTATACTAGCTATGAGACAATTGCTCCTCTCAGTACACGTAAAAGGAATTCTTGTCCTGGAGCGTGGCTTAGTAGGTCAACTTGATCAAGGCTCACCCCACAAAGGACAAATAAATAGCTTTTGTCACCTTTTATACTGTGTCACAACAGAATATATGATATGTACTCCACATGTGATGTTTCAGATATATTCAGCTTGTTGTCTCTTTTGATATTTCAGAATGTATTCAATCTGTAACACATATTTGAAGCAGATTAATGAAATTTCTTTCAAATTTTAACATATTTGTCAAATTTCCCTTTTTGTGCAATTGATAAGGAGCTCTAGAACCATACATTGGTTCTGAATTATAATGAACAAAGAATAATAACAAAAAATCTAATATTAAAATTTAAATTTATTTTTGAAAATTAACCAACAAAAATTAAATTTTGAAAATACACTTTGATTATTAAATGTGATAAAGACAACAAGAAAAGAAAAGGATAGATTTGGTGAGTTTGTTTCTCTTAAGTTCGAGGTTTCTCACTCCCTCCTTGTGCAGCACGAATGTCTTTGTTTGCACAAATTTGAAACAACCTTCACGAAATCTCAACATTACAAAGTCTTTATACCCCCACAAAATCTCATTATCCTGAATTCTCTATATCTTCATGAATTCTCAACATTCCAAAATCACTAAATCTTTACAAAATGTCAACATTTTGAAATTTCAATATCTTCTTGAAATGTCAACATTCTGATATCTCTATATCTCCACAAAATCTCAATGTTCTGAAATCTCTATATTCTCATGAAATCTCGACAATCTCGTAATTCAAGACAATAAATAAATTATGATTCTCACAATATTTTAGAGGTTGAGGATGCTACATCTAATATCGCATTGCTTTCGGAGCCCTCCTTATCGCAACATTTCAAACAAAATTCTAGGATCAGTGCAAGGTCGTCTGATTCCTTTAAATTCCCTAAATTTTTTGGCTTTCTTCTGAGAAATTTTTTGCCTCAATGAAATTCCAGGATCGGTGCAAGGTCATTCGATTCCTTTAAATTCCCTAAATTTTCCATCTTCCTTCCGAGAATTTCTGTGCAAGGTCATCTTGTTCCGTTAAATTCCATAAATTTTTCACCTTCCTATCCGAGAAATTTTTCCACACTCATTAAATTCTTGGGGTCAGTACCTAAATTTTTATTCTCTCTATTCTAGGTCCGGTACCTAAATTTCAATTCTCTTTCTGGGATTGATACCAAAATTTCAATTCCCATCTCAGGGTCTGTAGCTAAATGTTTATTCTCTTCTTTCGAGATCGGTACTTAAATTATGATTCTCATTCTGGGATTGGTATCTAAATTTCAAATCCCATCTTAGGGTCAGTACCTAAATTCTGATTCCCTTCTTTCAAGATCAATATGTAAATTATGATTCTCTTTCTAAGATTAATACTTAAATTTCAATTCCCTTCTCGAGGTCAGTACCTAAATTCTGATGCCCTTATTTTGAGGTCGGTACCTAAATTCTTATTCTCTTTCTGGGATTGGTACCGAAATTTCAATTACCATCTATAGATTAGTACTTAAATTCTGATTCTCTTCTTTCATGGTCTGTACCTAAACTCTGATTCTCTTTCTGGGATTGATTCCCATATTTCACTTCCCATCTCGGTGTCAGTACCTAATTTTTTATTACCTTCTTTCGAGGTTGGTACCTAAATTCTGATTCTCTTTCTGGGATTGATACCTAAATTTAAATTCCCATCTCGGAGTCAGTACTCAAATTCTGATTCCCTCTTTTTGAGGTGAGGTCAGAACCTAAATTCTGATTCTCTTTATGGGATTGATACCTAAATTTCAATTCCCATCTCGAGGTCAGTACCTAAATTATGATTCCCTTCTTTTGAGGTTGAAACCTAAATTCTGATTCTTTTTTTTGGGTTAAGTACCTTAATTCTAATTCCCTTCTTTTGAGGTAGAAACCTAAATTTTGTTTTTCTTTTTGGGTTCAGTACCTAAATTCTGATTCCGATCCTCCAAAATTAATGAAATCAAAATCAAAGTTTTCTAACAATCAAATTGAAATTGAATCGTCAGCGTGACTGTCATTCTTCTTTACTTGATGGTCGTATTCAAAATTCCTTTCCTTTTAATCCCCGACGAGAGTGTTGAATCCTCGGTTTTGATCAAATTTTCACTTCCTGATTCCTTGGTGGAAACAATTGTCACTCAATTCTACTTTCTGTTCTAGGCATGTTGGCTTAGACGTCTGTGTTGGTTTTATTGATTATTTCGGTCAAGACCAACATGTGCGGTGTGCTTACCCGGCACACCACACCTATTGGAGGTCCATTTGTTGACCTCACTTTTAGTTATGGACTAGTTTCCTTCTTAGTATCATAGAGTCTAGTGATAGAACTTTTCTGTTGACTATTCCTAGAGGATAAGAAAAGAAACCCTCACCATTCAAAATTCTAAACTCATCTTTGCTAAACTTGAAGTTTCAAATATTGCTCCTAACCTCTAGAACATAGTAGGTAGTGTCAATATGATGGATTTCAAGGAATGTCCCCATAGGTTGGTTAAGCTCTATGACTAACCTTATGTTGTCTAGTTTTGGTTAGGCTAGCTTGCACACTACATTTTTTTTTAACAAACCCTAAGATCGCTTGCACTTGATTTAGTCTCTTGACTTCTTTTGGAAAGCTCACATGGGTGGTCCCAAACACCTAGTCCTTGGCTAAGAGGGTTACGACCAGCATATTGAACATCCAAAGTTAATCCTCATATGATTCTCATGACTTGGAGATGGCTTCATGGCTTACCTACCCACTCTAGCCCAAACTTTCATAAAAATTACTAAAATACCCTTGACAACCCTAATTTTTGCCAAAATTTCCCAAAGTACCCAAGTTTGTCCAAAAATCATTTCAAAGTGCTCCCCACTACCCAAATTGACCAAAATCAGCAAATTCTCAAAATACCCCAAAATTACCAAAATGCCCATCGTGACCCAAAATTTTAAACAATTTAAAAAATTTCCAAAAATCCCAAAATCTTCTCAATTGTCCCAAAAATCAAATTTAACCACTTCTATAGACCGAATTTAGCCAAATTAACCCATTTTGACTAAAAGCCCAAATGGCCCTTAAAGGCCCAACTTCCCCAAATTAGCCCAAATGTCAAACAAATTGATCCCAATCTTGCCCAATTTCAACTCCTAACAAAAATTAAACATCCTTAATACCAGTTGAAACAAAATACAAACCCAATTTGACCCAATTGTAAGCTTAATTTTACCCATACCTAAGTCTAACCGAAAATCCCCAAATTGACCCTATGTCCAAATTCCACCAAGTTTTCCTTCTAATTTAATTCAAAATCATTTGAAATCCTTTCAAAACTCTTCATGAAATTTTCCTACACCAAATTAAACATTTCCACCACATTTAATTCCAAAAGCCCAAACCCAAAGCCCACTTGACATGAAATATTTCCCATCATCCATTTGATTAAATCAAACTATACCCCTTGAAATCCATCATTTCATCACACCAAATAAAGCCTCCTGACAAAATCCACAAAAGTGCCCCGTAAATCAAGAAATCCCTTTTCATGCAAATTTACCAAACCAAGGACAAGCAATGAAGCCATCCCCAAGCCATAGGTCAGCCATATGAGCCTTTGCCACATCACCGGGCTCTTAATGGCAAAAGGATGAGCCACCTTCAAGCTCCATTAAAAAAGGGTTTTAAACCTTTTAAAGACACACTATAACCCATTCTTAGATAAATCTTTTTCATAGGGACCTCTCCACTTTATTTCAGCTGGCTTACCTAACCTTGGTCAGCCATGGGAAGCCAGCCTAGCTCATTCCAATGAGGCTTGACCCATAGTTGGCCCAACCTAGCCCAATGCAATTTCCACTTCAATTAATCACCTCCACCCATGCAAAAACCCAATTAGCTTTACATTTGCCTACCATTGATCATACTGAGGGAGATGGTAACCTGAGCCTAGTCGGCTGGCCAATTTGGATGCTGGAAAACCCAAACGCAAGAGCTCCACCTTGGCTAAAACTCAAAATTGAAACCACCAAATATGCTCCAACCCAATTGGACACTTGAGCATTTTTTTGCTCCACCTAAGCACCACTCTCCACCTATTTATCAGCCATGGCAGCCATCACAACCCGCTCTATTTAATCCCCACTACTGCACACTTAAAAAAGCGCCAACCAAAACCTTAACCAAACTCTGTCAAAATTTTACCAGAGCCCCTTTAAGACTTCTTAAGAACAATCCCAACATCCTTAGCAGCCCAAGTTCACTTTCTGAGCTCAATTTTGGAGCTCAAAATCAGGCCAAAATATGGACGCATTTCACCACAGCTCCACACTCAATAAAAACAAAATTCCTTGCACCCACACCATCCTTACACCAAACGAAGAAGAACCCCCAAAAAATCCTCATCACCAGACCACCCTAGCATAGACTTTGATTAACACCCCAAATTAGCCTTGCTTAAAGTCATACCTAAGCAATTCAGCATGACCCAAGGCTTTATCTAGGAGCTCTCTTGACTTAATTCAAGCTTCTGTAAGCACCAAATCAAGGCCAAACCTCTTACGCAAAGGTATTGAATTTTCTCCTCAAACCAAACCTATTTTAGTTCTTCTTGCTTATAGATTTAAGACTTCAGTAACCATATAGATGTGTTATCATAGTCTATACATGTCTATATAAACAAACCTCATGCGATTTGGTTCAGTATTAAGAGAGATCTTAAAATTTGAAGTTTAATGACTCTCGGGTTAAGGAGATCAAAGATGATGAATGGATGTTGTTTGTTTTCACGTATATTGAATAGATGCTCTGGATTGCATCGAACAAGGAGATGATACACGAACTATGGGATGCTTGGCACTGAGGTGGCTGGCGGTGTCAAATGGTGGAGCGCCGCATGTCTTTTCGTAGCTGTCGTAGGTTGAGCGAGATAAGTATTTAAATAGGTCTTTTTATGATTTATTTAAATGCCAGAACTTCAAAAATCCATTTTATTTCATAGAAAAATCATAAAAATAAAAGAAAAATACCATCATGCTCAATGAAAAAAGGAGAATAATGTTGAAATGGTTTCATATCTATTTGATTCATGTGTTATTTTTAATTAATTAAATGGTGTATTAGTTATTTAGATTCTCCATTTTCTTGGACATTTCACCATGGTATAGGACCATGGGGCTTTTGATCTCCCTGTTGTTAGGTATCTCCCCTGAGGTTTTCATGGTCAGGGGGCATTTTTAGCTATAGATTTTAAATTTTCAAGCTAATGGTCCCTATTTTGATATAAAAACCACAAAAATTTGAATAATCATCAAAAAAATATAAAATTTATTTTAGTAGGTTCGATGTGGTTAGTGGACCCTAGAAACAATGCAAATTTGGTTTAACTCATTAAAAGTAACCATAATTGTCATTAAACCCAAAGATGAAAAAAAATTAAATTGGACAAAATATAAAAGTAAATGGCACAAAAACTATTCTCCGCTGAAATTTAACATCAGAGGAGCTCCCATAAAAATTTTAAGTCAATTGGAAATAATTTGACAATTAAAACAAATTAATTAAGTGAAATTGCATTTTTAGCACTAAAATAGTTATAATAATTAAAATACAAATAAAAAAATCACCAAATTTGTTTTAGGAGCTCTTTATGACCAGAGGAACCTAGAAAAATAAAAAAGTAATTAAAATAATTATTTCATTTTTAATTCATTTTTAAATATTTAAATAATTAAAATATAATTAAAAATCATAAAAAGTTGCAAGATTGTAAAAACACACTAAAATATCACATTTGGCTTTGTGATCACTTACGACTAACTAAAATAATCCTCTTAATTTCTATGTCAAGGTATTAATTTTTTAAAGGCTTAAAATTAACTTTCATTAATTTTTCACTAAAATAATTCTAATAATTAAAATATAAACAGAAAAAATGTAAATTTGTTTCTCTAGGTTCTCTGAACTTAGACAGATTTAATAAAATATTAAATATAATTTTTCATTTAAATAATATTTTATATTTAATTAATGCTAAAAATAAATAAATAAATAATTCTAATAATTAAATTAAACCTCTAATTATCATGAAAATTGGTCTAAGTGGTCCTCTGACCTAGGTGAAGCTCTAGTATTTTTCTTAAGGAAAGTGGTTTTGTTTTGTTGAGTTATTGAATTTTCATTAAAAAATCTCCATTTTTGCATTAAAATAATTATAAAATTAAATAAATTCAAAAAAATTACATTTTCTCCTTTGATGTTTTAATTAACCCATGAATGGAGTAGCACAATAATTTTAAAGTCATTTGAGTTTAATTTAATGAATTATGAGGTGTTAAGGTCCTTCAAGCAAAATGGTAATTTTGGAATTTAAACCTTAATTAATATTTAGGCCTAACCAAAGGGTAAATAGGTAATAAATGATCTTAATTGACATTTCTAGAAGATTGAAATATAAAAAGGATAAATAGTAGTAGTCAATCTCACTATGGTCTCATTAAGGGTAAATTTTTAAATTCTTAAATTGATGAAATTCGGAAGGGTAGTTAAACAAGAAGATATTGAGGTTGGGTGTTTGACTTTGGAAGAGCATAACCCACTAATTTAAAACCCCTATTATTTGTTTTAAAATTATTTATGATTCCTGAGAAGGATTAAAAATATAAATATTTAAATTTTTCTAGAAATTACAAATCTACCCATTAAGTTTTAAGGGCCTGGTGATGAACCATGCTTAATCAAAATTGTGTTTAATGAGGTTTAGAAAAAGGATTATAAATAAGTTGAAACCTTTTTTTAAATAAAATACTACAAGCCCACATTTGAAAATCAAACTGATTAATTTTCTTAATTAAGCCAAATTGGCCTTAAGGGCCTTTACTCGCATAATTCGTAAGTTAAACTTCAAATGATCATTACCTCACTTAAAGGGATAATCAAAATATCATGATTCATTGAGCATAAGGGTATGAATTGGGTGAACCACATAGAGACGTAATAAGACCAAAATGAAATCGAGACAATTTGAGGGATTGTGAAAAGTCTACGGCATTACCCCGGACCTTTTCATGATCATTTGGGAATCTCAAAGGACACTTGGAAATATTATGATTTGCTCCGTGAAATCATCCGCACAAATGAACAAATTAGATGTATGAGGGTATGACATAGGGTATGGTAGACACTCCTCAAACCTGTACTCTCTACTTTTCCTACAAGCATTTTTTAATTCCTGCAAAATTATATATTTGCATTGCAAGTACTGACCTTTTAGGTGGAAGAACAAGCAGAATCGATAGCTATGCTTTTAAGTTATTGCATTAAAATTTACTTTTACTTACCTTTCTCTACCTTATATTTCCTGTCAATAAACTTGCATGTTAAACAACAAGGTTACCCTGCATGTCAAAATTGAAACTTTCAGGATAGTCACAAAACTGAAACCAAAACAAAAATTAAGAATTCAAAAAAACATAAAATCCATCAAAATATAAGAAAACTCCAAATTTAATCACAAACAAACCAACAAAACAAAAATTGCAACTTAATTAAAACATCTCTATCGGATGATCGGGAATCCCTTAGAGGAGGTAACTTACGGTTGTTAATGAGATTTCTTACAGTCCAAATGAAAGTATGGAACTCATTGAGTTGAGTTTAGTAAATTCATTTGGACTAAGTGAATTTGAAGAGAATAGTGGTGTCGTAATGAGGGAACTGTGGGATCCTTACCAGTGTCACTCTAATCAACTTTAACTCCCCTGATAAGTAATGAATTTAAACTTGTCATTTAAACCTTTAAACCTTAGACTTTAGGTCTTCTACTTTGCTGAGGAGACTAGAGCTAGCTTTGTAAATAAGTTATTAAAATTATAATGTAAACTAGTAAATAATGTCATCTTAAAATTTCTAATTCTACATCCAATAAAGTATATTTCCCTATCTATTTTCACCAAATTCCATGGATGAAATACTATCCCATGAAATCAAATGTCTAGAGGTTTTCACCAAAATAAATTTCATTAATAAAAATATGTTTAAAAAAGAAAAGAAATAAAAGACACAACTTATCTCTCATTTCTTCCCAAGAAAACTCCTAGAGGTTCTCTCCAAGCCTTTCTCTCCTTTACAAGCACTCTTAATTCTTGCTTAGAAGTGTAATAAAGAAGAAATCTTTCACCTTCCCTCTCCTCTTACAATCTTTGAAGAAAATCTTCAAGCCCTTGACTTTCTCTCTCTCTTTCTCTCTCTAACTCATGCCTTCAAAACTCCTCCCAAGCCCTATATTTCCCTCTCTTTTATTAAAGGTCGCCTCCCTCAAAAAAGAATGCAAAATTCCCTCCAAAATTCTATCCTAAAGTCAACTTTTTTAAATTCAAATGACATGTCAATTGGTCCAAAAGACATATACCTTCATAAAAGAACTTTCCAAAGTGTCTAGATGCATTGAATTACACCAAGGGGTTTTTATAGTAAGCGTCCCTTTTAAAATTCACAAAAATTCATCTCGAACCGCCTTAATCCTCAAAAGGTCGTCCTTGGCTCTTCTGGCACAGAATCTGGCGCATCTTGCACTAACTCTCTGTCAATTGGCGCATCTGCCTCGAATCTGGTGCATCATTTGCCAGTTTGCTGAAGACCGTGCAATTCTAGGGTTTAGCGCATCTGATGCCAATTTGGCGCATCATGCTCTTAAAATTCAATACTTTGCTGTTTTAGATCAAAATTTCATCATTTTTGCTACTTTTGCTCCAAATGCCTAAAATTGATATACCTGCAACAAAAAAAAGAAAATGTCTTTCTTTAAAGTTCAATATCACCAAAAATAGGCATAAAATATATACTTCAAATAACATATTTTTTTGGTGTATCAAAATCCCCCAAACATAAGTGTTACTTATCCTCAAGTGACACTTTTACTTCATAAAAGTATATAACATAGGATAAAGACTAACTTATAACTTCCATACTTTAGTTCAACAAATAAAATAGTAAAATTTAAGAAAAACCTTTAATAACTTAGACTCAAATTTTAAGTCTAAGAATACTTAGTAGTTAATTTTAAGATTCTTGAATCCATATTTATTTCAAGAAGAATTGCAATTCGTCAGATCAAGGACATTTAGAATATTCATATGAAAAAGTTCTTCAAGAAAAATTTACTAATAATGCTACTAGTAATTCAATATAAGTTTAGAAAATGTAATAAAGCTTTTTCCTTAAGTTGATTCAAGTGAAGCCAATTTTTTATTAGGCATTTCCACAAGCTTCTCCTCACTTATTTTTCTTTTCTTTTCTTTTTCTTTGTCTCCTTTTTTTCTTTTTGCCCTTTTTTTCTCTTTTAGGATCTCTTCAATCCTTTCTTTTCTTTTTTTTTTCAGGTGAGGATTACTATATCTGGATAGCCTTTAATAGTTTTGAACTTCACTATCCTCTTCTCAAAGTCAAAACTCAGTACCTTTCTTGAATTTATAAATTCATATTAGTTTATGATTTTAATAAACTCTCATTGTTCTCTTCTTACATTAATCTCTAAAATTTGTAATAATTCAAAAATATAGTTTCGTTTACATTAAATAGAAAAACTTAGTCTTATCCTATCAAACCAAATATCTTTAACATTAGAATTGACCTTCATTATTAAAAATTTTTACCAAAATTTACCATAATATTCATAAACTTAAGTATAGTCATTTAAAGTTTAATCTTAATAACCCATGTCATGTTAAATTAATTTTTAAAAATATTTTTACTTAAGGACAATTAATGTTTATCTTACTTCTTTTTAAAGAAATTTTTCTTCCCCCCAAACTTAAGTTCTCAAGCATTTTAAAAATATTTTAGTACAAAACTCATTTGGTGAAAGAAAATAGTAAATGCATGAAAATAAAAACTAACCTGTAGAGTATTTCTGACTATGAATTTGGGCTCTGATATACTGCAGACACTAACTTTAGAAATACACACAGGCTTTAAAGCATTAAAAGAGATAAAATATTCTATAAAATTTGTTGAGATTTAAAAAATAGAAACAAACATTGAAAATACTAAAAATGCAAAAAAAAGTAAAAATCCACTGTTATTATTACAATTTTAAGTCCACAGCATAAAAATAATTGTTTTTACTACAACAGTTTCAAATGCCAACCAAATAAAATCCATACAACATACAAAAAAATAGAATTAACAAAACAAATAAACTAACTCTAGAAAATATCAATCTTCATCACCTTCCTCATCATCATCATGATTATCTTCTTCTTCTTCTTCTTCTTCTTCTTCTTCTTGAATAGGAGTATATGGAATAAAGCTGGGGAAAGTAGGAATTTCCACGTTGTATTCACTATTTAAATACCAAACCATGGAATCCTCAAAAGTAATATCATGCAGAACATTCCTCTGCTCATACTAATCATTATAATAATTTCTTGCTCCAATCTCTCCAATTTGATTATGAATATTCTCTATATCCAATTGAATCATAAATGGTCCACAATATTTTTTAATGATGCAGGGCAAGAAGTAGATGCCCCTACAGTTGATGTGGAGGGTCTATCACCTCTTCTACCCTAAGATTCATCAAATGATTCAACTCTCAAAATCATATGCGTCCCAATAGGATTTTGTGGTTGTATTTATTCTTCATTTCTATGGGACTCTACTTTTGATTGCTCATAAAGAGTGAAAATCAAGGCAGGGTAACCCAAACCACTAATTGTAGAGCTCTTAGCTATACTCTCTACATGATGAACTATAAGAGCACAAACTTTATTAATTTCCATGTTCTAAATGCAATAGTTCGATACAACTCTATTCTTTATTACATTGGTAACATGATTTGTTGGTAGTAATCTAACAGAAATGAAGTGGTGTCATACCTTCACTAGCTAGTCAACATGGAAGCGGAGAAGCTAACTATCTTATTATTTTAATCCTCCATTCTCCTTTTTCATCAGTCAAGAATGCAATCACTTCATCCAAAGATGAATCATTCATCACGAATGCAACATATTCATCATGAAATACATTTCTCAGCCCATAAAAAGCATTGGTTCATTTCAGCAGTAAATTCCACTTGCTTACCTCTATCGAGAATATGATCGCCATCAGTAACTTAGGTTGGCATGAAATTCCCGAATCATTGGTACAATTGCTGTTGCAGTGAAGTAGCAAAAATGTTCCCAATTTCTGGCAAGAATCATCCTCTCGATCTCGTCAGTCGTTAGCAAATGCCCGTTCCCGGATCATTCTTCTCAATTCAATTTGAGTGTTATAACTATGTTGGGCTTTCAAATTAACAAATCTATGTGCATTAAAATCATCCAACCTTCCTCTCTTCACTCGTGGAGCCATTTGAAATTCTACCAAAATCCAAAAAAATTCTATATAAATTACAAAATAAAAAATCTAACTCCCCATGTAAGATTATTTGATAAAAAGATTTCACCATGAATTTTCTTCATGCTTTTTTCATCAAATATCCCAATTTTTAAATTTCTATTATGTAGGAAAAATCCATGGTGAAAATAAAAAAATTTCTAAGTTAAAGTGAAGCTCTTACTAAGAGATGATGAAATCTATGATTTTTAGCCTCCAAAATCTTCTCTATCTCGCCAAATGTGAAGCCTTAGGTGAAGTTTTAGAGGTAGGAGACATCCCAAGCAGTAAAAATGGAGTTTATTGTGTGATTTCAAGGTTTTTAGTCAATTGGTGTTTTCTAGAATTTGGTGTGTCATGCGCTAACTCTTTGAAAAATGGTGCATCATGCGCCAATCTGGCACATCTTGTGCCAATGCCTTAATTTTTCCAGCTTTAATTTTCTGTGAAAACCTACTCAGTACCGTTCAACATCTACCTCTAATTAACTAAAATCATGATTAGACATTACTCTAAGATCATCTTTCATAAACAACACTAAACTCACTTTTATATATAAAATTCATGCCATTACAAATTAACATTTATCAAGCCAACGAACATCTAATTCAGTGTTTAAAGAAAACTGAAACATCCTAACGCTGAAATCTAAACATTAAAATTTCAAACACAAATATCGATATATTTTAACAATAAAATTAAATGCAATCCAACACAATAAACAACTAAAATGAACAGTTAAATAAATTTTTTGTGCATAGATTAAGTTCAAACATCTTCTTCACTCTCGTCCTCTTGGATATCTCCCATAGATTGGTAAGGCACATACAGGTTGTACAAGGGTCGATAAAAAAACTCATAAGTCGAATCCTCCCCAATCTAATAATATTTCATGAACATATGTACCAAGCCATCTTCAATAGAACCAGTATGCTCAAAATGCTCTTTATGTCTCCAATCCAAGTGATCTAACATTTCAGAAATATTCCTCATTGCAAGCATAAGATTTTGCACCTCTTTCTCTATCTTCTTAATCCTTTTCAAAAGTGCATTAGAAGTAATGTAAGGTTGAATATTTGATGAATTTTTGGATTCCTAGTCCATCAGTACATTCATATCATTTTCATCTCCCATTCTAGTATAGCTGCAATAAACTTTAAGATCCACCAGCTTCCAAGGAAGAAGCACTTTTTCCCAACTCTCGTAAGGTACTTGTGATTGACTGCATAATAGGAAAATAGTGGATGGATGTCCAAGTCCAGTTGCAGACACATTAACTATCAAACTTAAAACCGACTTCACAATGATGGTTCCAATATCAATAACTTCTGGTTTGAATACAGTAATTTAAAATAGCACTCTCCTTAGTTACCTTACTTATTTTCATAGTAAGCAATAACTTCGATGCAATAATAAAGTGTCAAGCCTTAGAAACGATATTTAAAAATGATGATGAAAAACATGCATTCCCATCATCTCTGGCCTCCTAATTCCCATCTTCATCCATAAGGTACTGATAGAGTTCATTCATATTATCTCTTGTTGGGGTAAAAGTCACATAATGAAAGATAGACACATTTTCAATCATAAACATCTTATTTATTCTTGAAGGAGTGAATTGCACAAACCTTCCTTGCACAGAGAGAATTCCTTGGTTGATTCCATGTAGATTTGCAAAAAACTCCTTCACCATAAGGACGACTACGGCGGCAGTACTGTAACAAAGAACTTCCCAACGTCTCTGCCCAATAATCACTTCAATTCGAGTATTTGGTGTATTGAATCCTTGATTCATAAACCCACATTCTTTGATTAGCCTCTTCTTCACTAGAACACGATCATGCTACTTCAGCGCATCTAAACTGCCGAACTTTCTCCAGTTGAAAATCTCAAATCTAGCGGAATTTTAAGTGAGGGACGCCATTGGAATTGAAATCTAATCACTCCTCTCACTTTTCCCCCCATAAAATGGACTTCGGAATCAGTTTTTGGGAGTTTTCAAGAAAATAACCTGCCAAAAATCACATTTTCAAAAGTTTTAAGTCATTTTCGTCACTGCCGCACATCATGCGCCAGTTCTAAAAAATCGCATTTTTGATTTAGATTAAAACTTCTCAATTCTTCCAAAAAATTAGGGAAATAAAGATAATTTTTAAATTATTTTCTCCAATACACGGACTCTCTGAAAACACAAAGATAAATACATATGTAAAATATTCCAAATAAAAACTCAAAAAGTAAAATATACAATGATAAGTATGGGTTGCCTCTCACAAAGTTCTTGGTTTAATGTCGTCAGCCCGACCATCTCAGTCTTTATTCTGGGTGACCCAGTGATCCACCATTTTTTGTGATAGATTGTATAAAATTTAATTAAATATAATCAATTAATATTTGGATTTTATGCAAGTATACATATCATTATCAAGTCATAATGGACGTTCTATCTAAGCTCCAAGTATCGATCCTACAGGGAAGGTTTAAATTGGAAATGACAAATTTGCTAGGAAATTCAAAGAAAGTCAATTGAAATCACTGCCACTAATTTCTTTTTTGAGATGTAATCAAAATTAAATTTCTAAAGTATTATCCAATGAAATATGCAAAATTTAAAATAGTAAATATTAATCTATTAACTATGTTTATGTAACAGAGATTCTTATGTGCAAAAACATCCTTCCCACTACAATGAGGCTATGATAAAATGAGATGATATAAATTTTCATGACATGTTTTATGCCTAATAAGAGAAATTTTAATTCTCTACACTGATACAGTGCATAGAAAATCATTGGCTAATCTCAGTGTTTAGTCCCTAAATCTGTGGCTAAAGGATACCAGCTCCCAATCTAGAGCTCCCACTTCCCCTCACCTGAAGGCTAGCTCTAGCTTCAGTTTTTAAATACTAAGACTGAATTGAAGATTTTAGTCTATCACCCTAAAGGTTCTCCAATTCTACACTCAATAAAGAATATTTTTCGATTGATTTGCACATAATTCCATAAACGATGTTCTCCTTCATGGAATCAAATATGATCCTTACTCTGTTGTAGAACTCATACTCCATTTCCTGGATCATATGTTTCACAACACATAAACAAATTTCTCCTTCATGAAATCAAATGTGACCCTCACTCTGTTGTAGAACTCATACTCCATTTCCCGGATCATATGTTTCACAATATATTTTAAATCAATTGGTCAGATCGAAAAGTAAATTAATTTTTGAGTTAAAAAATCATCACAATTTATTTTACAATTTAATATTGGGAGATTCATATTTTCTCTTCATTTCACCATATCTCAGAGTAGGGAGAAAGATAGAGGGAACTAGTCAGACTTTATGAGAAGGAAAAAACAAAACACAAATTTCATATATAAAAGAAAGTTCATACAACACTAATAAACAAACAATGCTTATCTAAAAAACTCTTTCTCAAAGCAAATCCTTTGTAGTCTTTCCTTAGAAATGCAGGAAGAAGATATCTCTCACTTTTCTCCTTCTCCAACACTCTTACAAAAAGTTTCACACTAAATCTCACCTCAAAAACTCTAAACTAGGAAAATAAAATCATTAATTGATTCTAATAAGGAAGTGGAATGGAATGATGTGGTGCAAAAAAAGAAAGTAGAGGAGTGAAAAACATAGAGGAGCCCATTTTTTGATGAAATTCAGCGCCAAATAGAGCCCAAAGCCGGTTCTCAAAGAGGTGCCTCCAAAAACTCTTCAAAAATCATCTAAATACATCAAACCTTCTAAAAACGGGGTTTGAACCGCCTTTGGCACCATCGGTGCTAGTCTGGCGTCGTCGGTACTGAGTAAAAAATCTCTGCGTTAATTTGTTATGTGCCATCGGCGCTACCGGCGCTGAGCATTTCTTTAAAAATGTTATTTTGACTCCAAATTTCATCCTTTTTGCTTTATTTTTTCTTTATGTCCTAAAAATTAATAACCTGCAAGAAAACATCAAAATACCTTCCATTAAAGAGCAATATGATCAAAAATAGGTATAAAATATGGGTGAAAAGATGCATATATTATTGGTGTATCACCCAACATTATAATATCTTAAAAAATTGTCTTTGACCATCGAAATATGGTTCAATATATGCTCATTTACTTTAAATATCCTTCCAATCTTAGGAAGTTCAATGTTAACAGCTCCATAGGGATAGAATTTTACAGCCTTGAATGGCCATTTGCACCTAGACTTCAGTTTTCCAGAAAATAATTTTAATCTTGTATTTTATAATAAAACTTCCTATCCAAATTCAACCTCCTTTTTTATTATCTTTTGTTCATGCCATTCTTTCATTCTTTCCTTAAAAATCCTAGCATTATTGTAAGATTCATTCTTAACTTCTTCAAGCTCATTCAATTGCAATAATCTTCTCTGACCAGCGTCTTTCAAACTGAAATTGACCCAAAAAGCATTATGGTCCAATTCTACTAGTAAGTGACAAGTTTTCCCAAAAATTAATCTATAAGGGAACGTATTTATAGGTGTCTTATAAGCAGTCCTGTATGCCCATAATGCAGTATCTAATCCAACAGACCAATCCATCTTACTAGAAATGACACTCTTTTCCAAAATTCTCTTAATTTAAAGATTAGATACTTCTGCTAAACCATTTTTCGGAGGATCACAAGCAGTTGTAATTTTTTTCATTATATTATATTTTTTGACCATCTTTTTAATTGTAACATTTCTCAAATGAGACCCGTCATCGAAAATGATTACTCTAGGCATTCTATATCTTGTAAATATGCTTTTAGTTAGGAATTTTGAAACACTCCGAGCATCACATCGAGGTAAAGCAATTGCTTCAATCCATTTTGAAACATAATCCACTNAAACTTCAAACAGGTGATCCTAAGGTCTCTTACAACTCCTTACAGCAACTAGCGAGCTAGTATGGTGATCCTACGATCTCCTACGGCTCCGGTAAGCAACTACCGAATGTGTACAGTAATCCTACGACTCCGAACAACAGCTAGGAATTTCAAATAACGTCTGTATGAGTTCCTATGAACCCAAACAGCAATGGGCAGCACCTATGTGACTTCCTACGAACTTGAACAAAGGTGGGCAGCAACTAGATGACTTCCAAACGATGGTGGACAGCTACTAGGTGGCTTCCTACGACATTGGGTAGCAAATAGAAGCATTGGACAGTGGTCCTACAACTTCCTACGGCGCTAGGCAGCGACAACATTGGACAACACTCGACA
Organism: Phalaenopsis hybrid cultivar; assembly: GCA_002079205.1. Lineage (NCBI taxonomy): Eukaryota > Viridiplantae > Streptophyta > Magnoliopsida > Asparagales > Orchidaceae > Phalaenopsis > Phalaenopsis hybrid cultivar. Next base: position 62,044 of record JXCR01094293.1, read on the forward strand.
GCCCTCCTATGACACTGGGCAGCAACTAGAAGCATTGGACAGCGGTCCTACGACCTCCTACAACTTCCAAACACTCCTAACAGACCTTAATTAGCAATGGACAATAGCCTTACATCTCAAACAGCTCCCAAAAGACAAATTTAAAGCCCAAGCAGCGCTCCTAAGGCTTTTTTAAGTTTCCAACAGCACTCCTACGGCCTCCAAACACTCCTAACAGCTCTTAAATGACATCCAAACATTCCAAACAGCAAATATATGGCCTCCAAACATTCCAAACAGCAACTAAGCCCTTCTCCCAGCTCTCCTACAGCTTCCTACAGGCTCTCCAAACGCTGGACAACACTTTCCAAGGCCCAAACTGCTTCCTACAGCACTTCTAAACGCGAGATAGCACATTCCCATTCAACTACAGCAGTTTCCAAATACTGGATAGCAACTGGGAACAAGATCGAGCCTCCAAAATGAATTCAAAAGGCTTTCTAAAAAACAAATATTACATTCAGCATGCATTTCAAAGATTAGGGGCAGCAACATGGAACAAAATCAAGTCCCCAAAANAGTTGGACAACACTTTCCAAGGCCCAAACTGCTTCCTACAGCACTTCTAAAAGCGAGATAGCACATTCCCATTCACCTACAGCAGTTTCCAAATACTGGACAGCAACCGGGAACAAGATCGAGCCTCCAAAATGAATTCAAAAGGCTTCCTAAAAGAACAAATATTACATTCAGCATGCATTTCAAAGATTAGGGGCAGCAACATGGAACAAAATCAAGTCCCCAAAACAAGCTCAAAAGGCCTCCAAAAACCAAATATTACATTCAACATGCATTTCAAATATTGGGGGCAGCAACATGGAACAAAATCAAGCCCCCAAAACAAGCTCACAAGACGCCCAAAAATCAGTGTGTAAATCTTTAAGCATGCGAAAATATCCTTCTCGTAAAACAAAAAAACAGGCATTTCCATTCTAAAACCAAAGATTTAGGTGTTACAACATAAATATGCAATGATGTATAATATATATGGAAGCCTTCATAAAAGATAACCTAAAACTTCCAGCATAGGGAGCCAAGCAAAAGAGTGAGCTAAAAGGACCTATAAAATCTGCATATGGGCAAGTGTAGAGGGATTCATGATCTTGGCTTAAGTAATTCAATCCTTATATCTCATGGTAAAGAAAAAGACCAATGTAAAAGAAATAAGCAAATCTCTTAAATTCAGGCATTTTAATTCATGGAATAAGCCATAGAAGCTTTGCAAGCGACGAGAAAATTGATAGAAACGGGTAAAGTAAACGAGTTAGTAAAATACGACCTTGATCGGAGTAAAAAAAAACGCTTCCTGAACTGGCGAGAAAGTTGAGCAGAATAGTTTCTGCCGAGCAGCTACGGTTTGGAAGAAGAGACGTCGTTCAGCCGAAGGAAGAGATGCAGGGTTTCAGAGGAGAGCTGGACGAGCAGAGTTGGGGATTCGAACACGGGAGAGTCGCAGCAGGTGGCGGGGTCGAGAGTCGCAGGCTTGCAGTGCGTGCCGAAGAAGTCGTGCGGCTGTTCGGCTTGCGAAGGGTTAAAGGAGGCGAGCGAGAGAGCAACTTGTCAAGCGGGCTGGGGCGAGCAACGTCTGGAGGCTCGAATGGAAGGGTTTCGGGCGCAGTGAGGAAGCGCTCGAGCAAGCGGGCCGAGGGTTTTCTGTCGAGGAGCAGCGGCGAGCAGGGGGAAGATGCGAGCTAATTGAGTGCAGAAAGGAAAAATATAGCGGCATTTGTATCCCGCGCCTCTCTAATAGCCATTACAGGTGCATCGAGCGGGCTATTGAATGCATTCCATACAGGGGCAGTTGTGTTAGGTAAATATTAACCCTTAATCAAATCTAATTAAAATGGGATTAGGCGGTAAAATTTGAATTCTAAAAGTTTGAAATATGAAATAATCATGGCTTGTGTTCAACCTATGTCGAGCTCGAATTGAGCCCGGGCTGAACCCTAACTCGTGCCCTGTTAATTAAAAAAAACATGCATCGATTTTCGTGCAGTTCAGTAATCTGGGTGTCTTTTTTAGCTAAAGTCAATGTTTCGGACGCGTCGGCGATGTCCATTTCGTCATCCGAGATCGTTCGAACGAGTTTACCGACGGACGAGTCAATTTAAGCCAAAATTGTGTGGAGTGCGATGCGTGCGCAAAATGCGGCGTTATCGAGCGTTCGGGTCTCAAAGGGGATCCCTAAAGGCTGCTCCTATTAATGTAGGAACTCGATTCAAGTTTCATGTGTTGATCTTAATCAACTCAATGGAATGCCGAGGATTTAGGACCGCCCATGCGAAACTCGAAGGAGTGACGAGGTGGCTCAAATTTTCTAAATGGTGTGGTTCTGTACTAGTCCTTTAAGAGAGTCGAACAGGGGAAGCCTAAAGAGTGAAAAATTATCAAATTTGGAGCAAAAATGTGAAAAATTTTGCAAAAGAATTTTGGCATCTAAGCGTCAGATCTGCCGCTTAAGCGCCAGTTAAACAGAGAAGGTCGCGCCTAACCGCAGAGACCCCGCTCTTAAGCTCCAATGGCAATTACTAGACGAGTAAAATCGGTTTTCATAAAATTCGAAGAGGTTTTTGAGGCACTCATTGGCTTAATTGGTGGTTGTAACCACCATGGACGAAAATTATCATGAAAGGATGCGTGTCTTGGGCAAATACATCGAATCAAGATACATTTGAGAGAGATCCCAAGGCACCTCTTGGAAATCTATAAAAGAAAGAATAGAGGACTTACAAAAGAGTCCTGAAATATTGATAAGTTTTGAAAGTTCTCTGGGGAGTTAGTTTGGAGAGATTTTCAGGAACCATTTTTTATTTACTTTATCATTTATGCTATTTTATTTTGAGTGATTGTAAAATAAAAGAGATTCAAAAGAACTTCAAGAGTTCGGTGGAGGACTTGAGATAAGTTTTACTTTTTGTTTTAAACTATTTTTAGTTTTAATCGAGACTTGTTGTAAGTTTGACAATTGTTTTTTTTTTTAAACTAAAGTGTGGTTTTGTTTTCTCTATAAATTCTGAGTAATTTTCTTTATTTCTTCTTAAAATGATAAGCAATTNTGGAGAAATTTACATGAACCACTTTTTATTTACTTTATCCTTTTTGTTATTTTATTTTGAGTGATTGTATAAGAGAAGAGATTCAAAGGAACTTCAAGAGTTTGGTGGAAGACTTGAGATAAGTTTTTTCTTTTTTTTTATACTACTTTTGGTTTTAATCGAGAGTTGTTATTGGTTTGACAATAATTTCTTCTTTTAAACTAAAGTGTAGTTTTGATTTCTCCATGGATTTTAAGTAGTTTTTTTTATCTTTCTTCTTAAAATGATAAGTAATTAAGTTTTATATGAAATTTGTGGAGAATATTGATCTTTAATGTTGGAAGAAGTTGTGATAATTTAAATCCATGCACTTCATTTACTTCTAGATGGAAATTGTGGAGAGCATTGATCTTTAATGTTGGAAAAAGTTGTGATGATTTAAATCCATGCACTTCATTTACTTCTTGATTTGACCAATCCAGATTTTAAAATTTATTGTGAGAACTTGTAAGAACCGGGCTGATATTGTCTCAGTTAATAATTGGAAAGAATCACATGAGGTTGTATGAATGAGAATGTAGTTCATATGATTGAGTGCTAAATAGGGAAATATTCATTGAAGGGTGTAGAGTTAGAGGACTTTAAAGTGACAGGTTAAACGGTAGGAAAATATTCATTGATGAGTGTAGATTTAGAGGACTTTAAAGTGAGAGGTTAAAGCCCCCATTGGAAATAATCATTGAAGGGTGTAGAGTTAGAAGAATTTAAAGTGACAGGTTAAAACCCCCAACTTGGTTTTAAGAATCACATGAGGTTATATGAATGAGAATGTAGTTCATATGATTGAGTGCAAATAAATAGGAATCGCATGAGGTTGTATGAATGAGAATGTAATTCATATGATTTAGTGCAAATAAATAGGGAAATAATCATTATGGCTGTAGAGTTAGAGGACTTCATAGTGACAGTTAAAGCCCCCAACTTGGTTTATTGTTTTAGGTTCTGATATGAGAATGTTAGCCCCAAGGTGGAGGGAATCAAGGGAACTCTAGAGTGAGAGCTAGTATCTTCCTTGCCTAGCCGGTCTTCAGAATTATTCAAACTTTAAATTAACCAATATTCTTTATAGCATCTCTAGTAAGGGTAAAGAATATTATTGCTCCTATTTCACACAACACAATTTGCATACTTCCATAACAAAATTCCTATACTTATTACTGATTTATGATAAGAAGAAATTTTTTTTCATATTAAGTACTTTTCTTCTACAAAAACTTCAGTTATCTTTTTAAGTTATTACTGTTTCTTTAAAATATCAAAAATACCAAAAATATTTAAATTTTAAACTCTTGCAAAAATTATTTTTAGTTTAAGTAATTTTCTTTTTAAAAATAGAAAAAATTTCTAAAAATTTCATATTGCATAATCTTCCTTGTGGGTTCGATATTCAGGTCATAATCAACTTGATAACGATACATATACATGCGTAATATCCAAATATAAATTTATATAAATTAAAATTTTAAATTCTTATTTTTTTTTCAGGATCAAGTTTTTGGTTTTTTTGTAAAATAAGGAAATATAAGTGAAAAATACCATCAGAACTATTGCTATACTGTGCATAAGCATTAAGTGGGGATCATGTATCAAAATCCCCCAAAATTTAATGTTACTTGTCCTCAAGTGACACTTTTATTAAATAAAAACATATGAATTAGGATAGAGATTACTTATAACTTCTATATTTTAGTTTAAGAAATATTATAACAAAATTTAAGGAAAGCCTTTAATAACTTAGATTCAAACTCTAAGTCTAGGAATACTTAGTAATCAAATTTAAGATTTCTTAATCTCTATTCATTTCAAGAAGAATTGTAATTTGTCATATCAAGGATATTTAAAACATAAATATGAGAAGAACTTCATGAAAACTTTACTAGGAATGCTACAAATAATTCAATACAAGTTTAGAAAATGTAATAAAGCTCATTCCTTAAGTTGATTCAGGTGAAGCCAATTTTTGATTAGGCATCTCCTCAAGCTTCTCCTCAATTATTTTTCTTTTCTTTTTCTTTCTTTTTTATTTTATTTTTGTTTTAGGATCTTTTCAATCCTTTCTTTTCTTTTTTTTTCTTTTTCAAGTGAGGATTACTATATCTGGAAAGCCTTTAATAATTTTGAAATTCACTATTCTCTTCTTAAAGTTAAAACTCTATACCTTTCTTCACTTTATAAATTCATATTAGTTTATGATTTTTCATAAAGTTTCATTCTTTTCTTCTTACATGAAACTCTAAAATTATTAATACTTCAAAAATATAATTTTCTTTACTTTAAATAGAAAAACGCAGTCTTATCTTATCATACCAAATATCTTTAACTTTAGAATTACCCTTCATTATTAAATAAACTTTTTACCTAAATTTACCACAATTTTTATAAACATAAGTATAGTCATTTAAAGTTAAATCTTAATATCCCAAGCCATGTTAAATTAAATTTAAAAAGTTAGTTATTAAAGGACAAATAAAATTTAGTTTACTTATTTTCAAAAGAAATTATTCTCTCCCCCAAACTTAAGTTTTCAAGTGATTTTAAATATATTTTTAGTATAAAATTTAGTAGGTGAAGAATACAGTAAATGCATGAAAATAAAAACTAACATATAGAGGATTTCAGACTATGAAACTGGGCTCTGGTATACTACAGGTACTAGCTGTAAAACTACATACAGGATTTAAAGCATTAAATAAAATATAATGTATTTTAGAAAACTTTCTGAGAATTAATAACATAAATACAAAAACTAAAAAAATTAAACTAAAAATACTAAAAATGCAGAAAAAAGTGAAAGTCTACAGTTACTGTTACAGATTCAGTTCACAAAACAACATAAAAATTTTTTACTACAAAAATTTTTAAAATGAAAGTACATCATAATACAAACAACAAAAATAATCAAATATAAAAAACAAACTATACTAGACTCATAAAATATCAATCCTCATCTCCTTCCTCTTCATCATCAGATTCTTATTCTTCTTCTTCTTCTTCTTCTTCTTCTTCTTCTTCTTCTCTTCTTCTTCTTCTTATTTTTCTTCTTCAGAAATGAGAGTATATGGAGTGAAAATGGGGCAAGCAGGAAAGTCCACATGAGGTAGGAGATAATTCTAATTTCCCACTCTTAGCACACGTAAGCATTATCATCATCGCCCTCGCTAACATGCTTGAAAATGTGCTACTTTTATATACATTTAATATTTATTTTTAGTGATATTAGACTTTAAAAGACGCTATTTTTGTATTTCTTATTACATGTACAATAGGTTAAGCAATTGGAGCAACCAGAGCAAAAATGAAACAATTTGGACTCAAATGGAGCAAAGAAGAAAATTTTGATATGGAGCTTAGGCGCCAGAATCTGGCATCTAGGCACCAGGCAGTTACTTCATGGAGTCTAGGAATCATGATTTGGCACTTAGGCACCATAAATGGACATGACATTTTTTAAAGATTTTTAAACCAATTTTTGATGGGAGGTGTGTCTCTTCGAGTGAGGAGGAAGGAGAGGACGCAAGGGGTGAAGATTTCCAAGGGTTTTGAGTTAGAAGAAGAGGAAAAGTGAGAGGTTTCTTTCATTTTATACATTTTTGAGTCATATTTGAGTGAAATTGTGAGGAGAGTTTGAGAATTCTTTAAAGGAACTTTAGAAGATTTACTTGAGGAGGATTTTGAGATAAGTGTTCTATAATTTTTTTGAGTTCTATAAATTTTATTGTTTAAACCTGATTTTAGATATCAATCCATGTGTTGTTTTATTTTTCCCATTAAATCTAAGTAGTGATATGTATATTTTCTCCTTATGATGAAAAATAATAAGGTGTAGGATTGGAACTGTTTAGCATTGCTTTTATTTCAATATTGTGATGGTATATTACTTCATGCTTAATTTACTTATGCAACTTGGCCAATTCATATGTTAGTAAATATTGTGAAAAAGTAGTGACCCGGGAGGGCTGTGCTTTTCCTCAATTAGTAATTACCACACTTATCTTTATAATGAAGAAAAAGTAATCTTGGAGTGAGTGTAAATAGATAAGGAGATAAATTTTAACTGGTGTAAATTAGCGATTTTGGGGTGATAGGCTATAACCTAAACCAATTTGATCTATGGTTTGGAACTTAAAGCTAGGTTAGCCAAATTAAGGACTCTCGTGGGTACTCTAGGGTGATAGGCTAGAATCTACCCAGCATAACCAAGGATTTAGGAACTTAACTCTTGGTTAGCAAATGTTTTCTATTCACTAGGAAGAGGGAAAGGAATTTGCGTGCTCTTATTTGCCACAAAACTACATTTAAATTTATAAACATTAGATTCCTACGCTGATTATGATCTCATTACAAGGGGAAAGACTTCTATATAATTTGAACTCTTCTATGTAAAGTTGGTTTATAAATATTTCATGTTTTCTTTAAATTTTAAAATAGAATTAATAGGTAGAAGTTCTCTTTTTTACACATAATTTTGATCTTAATTCCTAGATAAGTTACTTGTAGTTTAAGTAGCATTTTACTAAGTCTAAAAAAAGAGTTTTTTGTTTCTAGTGGGATCGATACATGAGACTAAAAGAAAGTCCTATATCACTTGAACGATACGCAAAGTTGTGTTTTTATCTTAGTGACTTTTTGATATCAATAATTAGAATTTTTTTTAAATTAGTAATACTTACTTCACTAGAAGTAGCCTCAATAAACACATAAAATTATATTATCAAGACAGATAGTGGTCAAGTGTTTGGTGTCGTTCCCGGCGAAGCGACGAAACATTTGACTTAGAAGTTTTAGTTGAACTGCAGACTTATTCTTAGAAAATTATTTGTGTCATTTACCTGTATAAGTGCTTTTTTGTGTGTTAAAAATATTATCCATATATATATATATATATATATATATATATATATATATATATATATATATATATATATATATATATATATATATATATATATANGTTTCGGCAGAATGGCTCTAAATGCTGCTGTAGATGGCCTAATCTTTGCTATCTCATTAATTTAAATTGGATTTCTTTCCTCTCATCACTGGATCTTACAAGTTCTACTAATCTCTAAGCTTTTACATCTTCCCGGGTTCTGGTTTTTCAAATTTTTACTGTTCCATTACTTAGCCCCACTATTTTGCTGTTTTATTTGTCTTCTACCTACTGTGGGGTTTGGTTTTGCTTTTTGTGTCTCACTGGCAGTTGATATCTCGGGGTTAACTATATCTCTGAAAGGTTTTCTTTACTGTTCCATTGCTTAGCCTCACTGTTTTCTTGCTATTTTTTTTGTTTGGCTGGTTGCTTGGACTTTTCTACCTACTGTGTGGTTGGTCTCTTTTGATTTTCACTGGTAGTGAACAACTTTGGGTCAGCCCTATCTCTAATAAGGCTCTTTCTGTGATGTCAGACCCAACTCCAATTGATATTTCCACCAATATTCAGTGGGCCAAGGCTACTTTTGCTGACATTGTTGGGAAAGGTCAGGAGATAGTTCAGAATCCTGATGATTTGGTTTTTCCTCAAGAATATCATGAGGGTAATGACCCTCTCTTCAAACCCATATGCAAGAAAAGTGGGAAATTGACTATCTACTTTACTGAAGAGGACCTAAATGGTCTTACTGAATGTCAAAAATTCACCTTAATTGGTAAATTTCAACTTGGCCATCCTAAGATGGAATATGTGAGAAGATATTTTGATGGACTGAAATTCAAAGGGGCCTGGAAAGTAGGCCTACATGATGGTAGGCACATACTTATTAATTTCTCAAAGGAGGAAGATTATGCTAGAATTAGGAGGATGCCCTTTGGAATTAAAGAATCTACTCCCCTGTTCATCTTCTTTGGAGGATGCCCTCCCTCTTTCTTCTATTACTATTAGAACTAGGAGAAGAGGAAAATCCACCTCTATTGGTTAATGAATCTAATGTGTTGGAATGTTAGGGGACTAGCACATCTTAAATCCCTTAATAGAATCCTTGCTCTCAATAGGATGTATAAACCTTGGATCATTGCTTTACTAGAACTAATGGTCACTAAAAATGTTAACAGAATTGTGAGGAAATTCCCTGGTTTTCAGCTTTTTATTAACTCTAATAGTAAAATATGTCTTCTTTGTAGAAAGGAAGTTCATTGCACTTTTCTTAGAGAGGGAGACCAATTTATCCATTTGAAGCTTAACTTCAGTTACTATTATGGTTTTGCTACCTTCATATATGCTGGTTGTACAACAACTACTGGACTGGAACTTTGGCAACAGTTACAAGAGTTCAGTACCTATATAAGGGACTTCTGGTTAGTGGGGGGTGATTTCAACTGCCTCTCTTCACCCTGTGAGAAGAAGGGTGGGAAATCTCCTGATATCAATCAAATGAACTCATTCAATGACAACATTTAGTCTGCTGGCCTTTTTGATTTGGGGTTTACTGGCCCTAAATTTACTTGGAGAAGGGGGAATATTTAGGAGAGACTTGATAGAGTTTTGGTAAATGGTATCTGGCTTAGAGAGTTCCTACATACTTCTGTCCAACACTTGGCTATGAGTGGGTCTGATCATAGACCCTTACTCATTCAAATATCTTCGTCTCCTTCTAAAACTAAAGCTAAATTTGGATATCTTAATATGCGGTCAATGCATGGGGATTTTCTCAATCAAGTATCAATGGCATGGACTGATGTTCATCATCACATCCCAAGTATCAAGCTTGGGCTTTTACATAAAAAGGTCAGTAAACACATCTCAAATTGGAACTTGGAGGTGGTGGGGAACATTGATAAAAAAGTCCTTGAAGCTGAACAAAATGTTTTACAATTAGAACAGCTCTTATCCTCTGGCGTAGGGTCTGAATTGGACCTTCAGTTAGCTAATGAACACCTGCTGGATCAAATAGACATGCAAGAGGCTCTCTATGCTCAAAAGGCAAACAAAATCAAGTTTTGAGAGGGTGACAGGAACTCTAAATACTATCATGCTTGTATCAATTATAGGAGGAAAAGCAACACAATTCACAAAACCCTTTCTCAGGAGGGTCACTGGATTTCCAATGCTGATGGAATAGCTAATGATGCTGTACATTACTTTCAAAATATGTTCAGACAAAATTCATCCTCTCACCCAGCCATTCATGATACACTGTTTGATAAGGAAAGGGAATTCACTAAAAGCCTATCTCTCACTAATATTCCTGATGAAAAGGAAATTTGGGAAGCCTTAAACTCCATTGACAGCACAAAAGTTGCTGGTCCTGATGGTTTCACTACTGATTTCTACAAAAAGGCCTGGCTTATTGTGAGGGGTGAGGTTATTGCTACTGTCCAAAGTTTTTTCTTGGGGGCTGACCTCCTAAATACTTTTCCTCTTCTACCATTACTTTGGTTCCCAAGGACAAATCTCGTTACAAATGGGAAGATTTCAGACCCATTAGTCTCACTTCTGTCATTTCTAAGATAATCAGCAAAGTATTGGTTTAAAGATTACAACCTCACCTAAATCAGCTTATTTGCAGGAATCAGTCAACATTCATCAGGGATAGAAGTATTGTTGATAATGTGCTTTTGGCCCAAGAATTGGTANGTTGGGAAGCATCTTAGTCTAGAAAATAAAATACAATGTTACTCACTCATAAAGGGATAGCCCAACCACATAAATAGTATATATATATATATATAGAACCATGGGTGGCAGCTGGTTCATCTGTTGCTCTGCTAGGGTTTCGACAGAATGGCTCAAAATGCTGCTGTAGATGGCCTAAGCTTTGCTATCCCATTACTTTCAATTGGATTTCTCTCCTCTCATCACTGGATCTTGCAAGTTCTACTATTCTCTAAGCTTTTACCTCTTCCCGGGTTCTGATTTTTAAAATTTTTACTGTTCGATTGCTTAGCCCCACTGTTTTGCTGTTTTGTTTGTCTTCTACCTACTGTAGGGTTGGTTTTGCTTTTGGTGTCTCGCAGGCAGTTGACATCTCAGGGTCAACTATATCTATGAAAGGTTTTCTTTACTGTTGCATTGCTTAGCCTCACTATTTCTTGTTGTTTTTTGTTTGGCTGGTTTCTTGGAGTCTTCTACCTACTGTGTGGTTGGTCTCTTTTGGTTTTCACAGGCTGTTGACAACTTTGGGTCAGCTCTATCTCTGATAAGGCTCTTTCTGTGATGTCAGACCCAACTCCAATTGATATTTCCACCAATATTTAGTGGGCCAAGGCTACTTTTGCTGATACTGTTGGGAAAGGTCAGGAGATAGTTTAGAATCCTGATGATTTGGTTTTTCCTCAAGAATATCATGAGGGTAATGACCCTCTTTTGAAACCCATATGCAAGATAAGTGGAAAATTGGCTATCTATTTTACTGAAGAGGACCTAAATGGCCTTACTGAATGTTAAAAATTCACCTTAATTGGTAAATTTCAACTTGGCCATCCTAAGATGGAATATGTGAGAAGATATTTTGATGGACTGAGATTCAAAGGGGCCTGGAAAGTAGGCCTACTTGATGGGAAGCACATACTTATTAATCTCTCAAAGGAGGAAGATTACGCTAGAATTTTTTCTAAACAATATATATTGATTGAAGGAATCTCAATGAAGCTTTTAAAGTGGACTCCTGACTTTGATCCCAACAAAGAACTTCCCATTGTCCCCATATGGTTTAAGTTACCTGGACTTAAACTACATTTTTTCAACCACAAAGTTCTCTTTAACATTGGCAAAGCTTTGGGAAGACCTCTGAAATTGGATGCCCCCACTTTCAACTTTTCTAGACCATCTGTAGCCAGAATTTTGGTTGAAAGAAACATTACTCTACTAGCTGTGGAGGAAATTTAGTTAGGCACTGAGCATAGTGGATTCTGGCAGAAAATCATAGTTGAACAAAGTCCTTACTATTGCCATCATTGAAATATGTTTGGCCACACTGATGAAAAATGCTTTAGACTCCATCCTAACCTCAGAAGTAAGATCCCCAGACCTCATCCCGAGGAATTAGAATCACATGACACTGAGCTACCAACTGCTGCTGACTGTGCTGTTAATGTCCCTTAGTTGCCAGGGACAAGGGCCCAAGATGATAATGAACTAGAGCTCCCCAAGCTATGGCAAAAGAGGGTGTGGTACCAAATCCTCAAATTAACCATGAACCATTAACTGAGCAACTTCACCTCATGCCACATTCTACTCAAATTGAACAAACCCTTTGTACAGAACATTCTACACTCCCTGCTGATCAAGAGATTACAGTTATTGAGTTACCAGAGGAAGCCTCTTTGATTTTGCAATTGGCTAGAAATCTTGAAGATGGCTGCCAAGTCCAAAAAACAAAAAAGAAGAAAATGCCTTTGGAATTAAAGAATCTACTCCCCTCTTCACTTCTTTGGAGGATGCTCCCCCTCTTTCTTCTAGCACTATTAGAACGGGAGAAGAGGAAAATCCACCTCTATTGGTTAATGAATCTAATATCTTGGAATGTTAGGGGACTAGCACATCCTAAATCCCTTAATAGAATCCTTGCTCTCAATAGGATGTATAAACCTTGGATCATTGCTTTACTAGAACCAATGGTCACTAAAAATGTTAACAGAATTGTAAGGAAATTCCTTGGTTTTCAGCTTTTTATTAACACTAACAGTAAAATATGGCTTCTTTGTAGAAAAGAAGTTCATTGCACTTTTCTTAAAGAGGGAGACCAATTTATCCATTTGAAGCTTAACTTCAGTTACTATTATGATTATGCTACCTTCATATATGTTGGTTGTACAACAACTGCTAGACTGGAACTTTGGCAACAGTTACAAGAGTTTAGTACCTCTATAAGGGACTTCTGGTTAGTGGGGGGTGATTTCAACTGCCTCTCTTCACCCAGTGAGAAGAAGGGTGGGAGATCTCCTGATATCAATCAAATGAACACATTCAATGACAACATTCAGTCTGCTAGCCTTTTTGGTTTGGGGTTTATTGGCCTTAAATTTACTTGGAGAAGGGGGAAGATTTGGGAGAGACTTGATAGAGTTTTGGTAAATGGTTTTTGGTTTAGAGAGTTCCTTCATACTTCTGTCCAACACTTGGCTATAAGTGGGTCTGATCATAGACCCTTACTCATTCAAATATCTTCCTCCACTTCTAAAACTAAAGCTAAATTCAGATATCCTAATATGTGGTCCATGCATGGGGATTTTCTCAATCAAGTATCAATGGCCTGGACTGATGTTCATCATCACATCCTAAGTATCAAGCTTTGGATTTTACATAAAAAAGTCTTTAAACACCTCTCAAATTGGAACTGGGAGGTGGTGAGGGAACATTAATAAAAAAGTCCTTGAAGCTGAACAAAATGTTTTACAATTAGAACAGCTCTTATCCTCTGGCATAGGGTCTAAGATGGAACTTCAGTTAGGAAATGAACACCTGCTGGATCAAATCAACATGCAAGAGGCTCTCTATGCTCAAAAGGCAAACAAAATCAAGTTTTGTGAGGGTGACAGGAACTCTAAATATTATCATGCTTGCATTAATTATAGGAGGAAAAGCAACACAATTCACAAAATCCTTTCTCAAGAGGGTCACTGGATTTCCAATGCTGATGGAATATCTAATGATGTTGTACATTACTTTCAAAATATGTTCAGACAAAATTCATCCTCTCACCCAGCCATTAAAGATACACTGTTTGATAAGGAAAGGGAATTCACTAAAAGCCTATCTCGCACTAATATTCCTGATGAAAAGGAAATTTGGGAAGCTCTAAACTCCATTGACAACACAAAAGTTGCTGGTCCTGATGGTTTCACTGCTGATTTTAACAAAAAAGGCCTGGCTTATTATGAAGGGTGAGGTTATTGCTACTGTCCAAAGTTTTTCCTTGAGGGCTGACCTCCCTAAATACTTTTCCTCTTCTACCATTACTTTGGTTCCCAAGGACAAATCTCCTTTCAAATGGGAAGATTTCAGACCCATTAGTCTCACTTCTGTCATTTCTAAGATAATCAGCAAAGTATTGGTTCAAAGATTACAACCTCACCTAAATCAGCTTATCTGCAGGAATCAGTCAGCATTCATCATGGATAAAAGTATTGTTGGTAATGTGCTTTTGGCCCAAGAATTGGTACTGAACTTGGACAGAATCACTAGAGGTGGCAACTTAATTTTCAAATTAGATATCAAAAAGGCTTATGACACTATCAGCTGGAAGTTCGTTGAACAGGTTCTTATTGATAGAGGTTACTCCCCCTCCTTTGTCTCTTTAATCAAAAGCTGGCTGACCAATAACTTCCATTCTATCTTCATCAATGGATCCTTTCATGGGTTTTTCAGTGCTTCTAGAGGTATAAAATAAGGTGACCCCCTATCCCCTACCATTTTTATCTTAGCTTTTGACTACTTATCCAGAAGTTTGAATGAGTTGGCATCCAGGAAAGCCCACTTTATTTATAGCCACAGATCTTCCACCTTAATTAATCACTTGGCTTTTGTTGATGACATCATTATCTTTTCAAAAGCTTCCAAAGCTGCTGTTAAATTATTCATGCAGAATCTGGAGACCTTTCAGGATGTTTCTGGTATGAAAATAAATAAACAGAAGTGCATCTCCATTTTTAGTAAACAATGCAAAACTGATTTAAAGACCTGGGTTTCTGATTTCACTGGATTCACAAACAGCCACCTTCTTGTGAAATACCTAGGGGCATTTCTTATCAAAAGAAGAGCTAAAAACATTCAATTTGATCACATAATTGATAAGGTTCAAAGAAAATTACAAGCATGGGAGAATTCCTTTTTATCCAATGGGAGTAGGATCACACTCCTTAAAAGTGTTCTATCTGCTATTCCATCCTATCTACTACAAATGAACATCTTGAAAAAGTCTTCTCAGAGATTGTTAGAAGGGATCTTCAATAGATTTCTATGGGCTGGCCAAAGGAGGCAAAAATGTTGGACATCTTGGGCTAAGGTGTGTAAACCCTTTGAGGAGGGTGGGTTAGGCTTCAAGTATTTCCCCCAAATTATGCACACTAACTTCAACAAACTCTGGTTCAAATTTAGATCTCAATCCTCCCTTTGGGCTGAATTCCTTTGGGGCAAATATTGCAAGCATCAACACCCCTCCCAACTCTCTATAGGTTTAGGGGATTCCCCCATTTGGAAAAGGATGTTACAGATTAGGAAGAATGCTAAACAAATGTATGTCTGGGAGATTGGTGAGGGCTTGGCAAACATCTAGTGGGATATTGTGTCTTTGGAAGGCTACCTTCTTCAGGATCAGAATGCCCTAGCCTCTCCATTGCTTGTGAAGGACATCTGGGATCATGATAAGTGGAATCTTACTCCAATTCTTCCTTTATGCAGCCCTTCTCAAATATCCAATATTCAGAAATTGTGTGTAAAACCTAGAGAAAAAGACAGAATTGCTATAAAAAAGAACTCAATCTCCTCTCAGCCTCCCAAACTGGTGGTACATTGGGGCCATACAATCTAGAATAAATTCCTCACCCCATCCATGTCTTTCTTCATATGGAGATTATTCTTAAAATTGATCCCCACTAATGATATATTGAAATTGAAAGGTCTGAGGGGTCCTTCCAGATGCATTTTCTGCCAGTTCCAAGAGGAAACTAATACACACCTTTTCTTTGCCTGCCCTTAGGTACAGGAAGTTTGGTCTTTTGTGAATGTTAAACTCAAGGCCCCAACTATGAATCTAACATGGGAGGTTTTTTATAATTGCTGGTCTAATTGGAGGGGATTCAATCTTCAGGACATCCCCAACGTTATGGCTTGGTTTGTTCGGATGGCTAGAAACAAGTTAAAGCATGACAACTCCCATATTAATCCTATGAAGGTAGGTCTAAATTGTATTGCTTTTATACAAAAATTGATTAAATTTAAAAAAGTTTGAAGCTATGTTGGAGCTGGGCCCTTCTCTCAAGCCACACATTACCAAAATCTTGGAAATTTGCTGGACTCTCCCTAAACCTGGATGGACCAAAGTTAACACTGATGGTAGCTATAAATCTCAGTCTGCTGGTATTGGTGGTGTCTTCAGGAATCATGAGGGGAGATGTATCTTGTTTTTTCAATCTCCTGCTAATGCTTTAGACTCCCTTGAAGCAGAATGTCAAGCTGTATTTTGGGCCATCAATTTAACCAGATATTGCCATTTTAACCACCTATGGGTTGAATCTGACTCCTTGCAGCTTATTAACATTATCCATGGTTGTAAGACTCTATGGAATTTAATCAGCTGGATCTCTGGTATTCATCAATTGCTTAAGAATTGCTCTATCAAGTTCTCCCATATCCATAGGGAAGGAAATAGACCCTCCAACTGGCTGGCTATAAGGGGTCTCTCTACTGAAGAACCTTTAGTTAGCAGAAGGATTCCTCCCCCACTGGACTTCCTTTTATCCAGTGATCTGTTGCCTCTCCCTTACATCAGATAACTCCTGTTGCTATTTTTGAGAGGTTGCCTTCCTGTCTATAGGCCCTCTCCTTTCACCTTTTTACATTTTCTTTGTATTTTGGCTTTGCTTTCATTAATGAATTGGAGCTTGGCTCCTTACTAATATATATATATATATATATANATATATATATGAAGCTGTTTGGGGTGCGGCTGGTGCTCTGCTAGGATTTCCATGGCTCCCTGTTCTGGCTGGTTTATAGGCTGGTGGGGGAGAGTTGTTTCTTCTTCTTTGCTGTTTATTTGGTGGGCTAGAGGTTCTTCCTGCATTTGGTTTTCCTCAGATACTGTAGTTTTTTTGTTGTTGTTCTTCTGGTTTATCCTTATTTCTGTCTTCCCTGCCTGAGCTGGGGTCACCACTTGGTCTGTGGTGGTGACCATTTTGGCGGCTGAGGTGGGTTTTCTCTGCTGAAGTCTTACTTGCTGTTGGTTTTGGTGGGGAAGTGTTTAGCTGTCACTTGGTTTACTGTTCCATTGGTTTTACTGCTCCATTGGATTTTGACTTGCTGGTTCTCCTTTTGGTGGTTCTGCTCCAATCTGAATGGCTACTAACATTGCTTTGGACACTAATCTCCAATGGGCCAAGGCCACCTATGTTGGGGTGGTTGGACACCCTTAGGAATAGTTACAAAATATGGATAAATTAGTTTTTCCACAGGAGTTTCATGATACTTTAACTGGCAAAAGGTCTTCTCCCTGTATTCACCCCCTTAGATGTAAGGAGGGGGAACCTGCAGTTTATTTCTCTCCTCAGTAAGTTATTTCATTAAATGAAGAGGTTAAGCTGACTTTGGAAGGGAAATTTTAGCTGGGTCACCCTAAGATGGAACTTGTAAGGAGTTTCTTTGAGTCCTTAAACTTTACTGGTGCTTGGCAACTGGGGTTACGAGATGGCAGGCATTTGCTTATTCAATTGACAATAGTAGAAGATTATGCTAAACTTTTCGCCAAGCAATCCTTAGTTATTGGGGGGGGCTACCATGAAACTTTTGAAATGGACTCCTGGCTTTGATCCTAGCAAAGAACCTCCTGTGGTTCCTCTTTGGTTCAAGCTTCCTGGTCTCCCTATTCCCTACTTCAAGTTGAATGCCCTTTTTAATATTGGATCTGCTTTAGGCAAA
This sequence comes from Phalaenopsis hybrid cultivar, assembly GCA_002079205.1. NCBI lineage: Eukaryota > Viridiplantae > Streptophyta > Magnoliopsida > Asparagales > Orchidaceae > Phalaenopsis > Phalaenopsis hybrid cultivar. The sequence continues at coordinate 79,747 of JXCR01094293.1, forward strand.
CCCCTTAAAGTTGATGCTCACACTTTTAACAAGGCAAGGCCTGCTCTTGCTAGAATTCTCATTAAAAGAGATATCACCTTGCCTGAGGTTAAAAGAGTGTGGATAGTCTCTGAACAGGATAGCTTTTGGCAGGAGGTAATCCTTGAGCAAAGGCCTTATTATTGTCAACATTGCAAGATGTTTGGGCACACTAGGGATAGNATTTGGTGGGGAAGTGTTTAGATGTCACTTGGTTTACTGTTCCATTGGTTTTACTGTTCCATTGGATTTTGACTTGCTGGTTCTCCTTTTGGTGGTTCTGCTCGACTCTGAATGGCTATTAACATTGCTTTGGTCACTAATCTCCAATGGGCCAAGGCCACCTATGTTGGGGTGGTTGGACACCCTAAGGAACAGTTACAAAATATGGACAAATTAGTTTTTCCACAGGATTTTCATGATACTTTAGCTGGCAAAAGGACTTCTCCCTGTATTCACCCCCTTAGGTGTAAGGATGGGGAACTTGCAGTTTATTGCTCTCCTCAGGAAGTAAATTCATTAAATGAAGAGGTTAAGCTGACTTTGGTAGGGAAATTTCAGCTGGGTCAGCATAAGATGGAACTTGTAAGGAGTTTCTTTGAGTCCTTAAACTTTAATGGTGCTTGGAAACTGGGGTTACTAGATGGCAGGCATTTGCTTATTCAATTGACAATAGAAGAAGATTATGCTAAACGTTTTGCCAAGCAACCTTTAGTTATTGGAGGGGCTACCATGAAACTTTTGAAATGGACTCCTGGCTTTAATCCTAGCAAAGAACCTCTTGTGGTTCCTCTTTGGTTCAAGCTTCCTGGTCTCCCTATTCCTTACTGCAAGTTGAATGCCCATTTTAATATTGGATCTGCTTTGGGTAGACCCCTTAAAGTTGATGCTCACCCCTTGCTTGAAGTTAAGAGAGTGTGGATAGGCTCTGAACAGAATGGCGTTTGGCAGGAGGTAATCCTTGAGCAAAGGCCTTATTATTGTCAACATTGTAAGACGTTTGGGCACACTAGGGATAGGTGCTATAGGCTACACCCTCCAGTGAAAAGGAAACAGTCTTCTTTGAAGGAAATTGCCCCCAATCAACTTCCTTGGGTTAATGAGAAATTCTATTCTTCCATTTCAGAATGTGCCAGGGGCAGGTTATGGTATTAAGGAGAATGCTAATCATGACCTTGGAATCAGTCTCCACTATAAGGTTGTGAAATTTGGCCTTGGATGCAATATGGATGGCCCAAAAGATAGCTAAAGCCTGAACTTCCAGAGCATCAACAACAAAGATAGGAGACAGGAAATGTAAGAGACAAGTACCATTTGAATTCCTCAAAACTCCTCCAATGCCAGCAGTAGACCTATAGAAACTACCATCAGTATTGGCTTTCAACCAACTAGTAGGAGGTTTGAGCCAAAAAATAAGGGGGCACACCAAAATAGGTTGATTAGCCAAAGATCTGGTCTTAAAAAGATAAGGAAAAGCTTTCCAATGAGTAATTTTTTTCAGAAAGGCTAAACAGTTAGCAGCCACTTTAGAGGGATGTGGTAAGTGTTCCTCAAATTTGGCCTTATTTCTAGCCATCCAAGTGAACCAAACTACCACACATGGTATCACCAAAAGTTTTAGTTGAAGCCCTTCTTTCCAGTAAGAAATGAATTTCTGCAAGGTGAGATTGATGGTTTGCACTTTCAAATTTCTGAGGACAAATAACCAAATCTATTGGACAAACTGACATTGGAAAAAGAGGTGATCAGTTGTTTCCTCTTGCCCTATACAAAGAAGAAAACAAGAAGGGCCTCTCAATCCCTTCAATTTTAGAATATCATCAGTTGGGAGGCATTTAGAGAAGATTCTCCAACAGCAGAAAGACATAGATGGGGAGAGGAAAGTATTCCAAATAGATTTCCCCCAGAGAAAGCTCTCTCCTTGTTGAAGTTGGGAATAAGTATAAGCAGTAGTAGACTGGGAGACCCTTTGTTTGGAAATAAGTCTATCTTTCTTAGAAGTATTAAAAAGAATGTTGTTAATCCTGTGAATGGTAAAGTTATCCAGAATGTTGTTTAAAGCAGTAAGGTTCCACTGATTATCATTCCAGCAATCTGAAACTTTGGTAGAAGTTGGATAGGGAACATTAATCTTGTCAGCAAGCTTCCCATCCCCCATCCAGTTATCAAGACAAAAATTAAGATTCCCCTCTCCAAGATCCCATATAAAGTAATCTTCAGCTTTGTTTTTATATTTGATCATATGGGAGCAAATTCTGGAGTCTCCCAAATTAGAGGTAGCAAGAGTGGGATGTGAACCTCTACAATACTTGCCTTTAAGAAAAATAGCCTAAAAGGACTCTTGAGCTCTAAAATGTATCCACAACTTGCAAAAATTAATCTGATGTAGATGCTTGAAACTTCTGAAACATTTCTCATCAGTGTGGCCAAACACATTGTATGTTGGTTTGCAAATGGAGTTCCAATTGGTCCAATGTTTCTGAGTTCTTTGTCCTGACCAAAGAAATCTGTTGAAAGTTTTTTCAAGAAGGTGCTGAGTGCTCTTTTTCATAGTTGCCATTTGGAGAATTTAGGAGGGGAAGGCAGACAGGACATGTTATAGGAGGGTAATCCTTCCTCCATTAGATAAAAAAGAATTAGTCCAGTTAGTGAGCTTAGCTTGGATCTTAGTAACCACTTCATCAAATTGGATTTGTCTTGTCCTTCCTTTCAGTAAATGAACCCCCAAATATTTCAGATGAGAGTGGGGGGTTTGAAATCCAGTTAAATAAGAAACCAATTGTCTGAAAGGTTGTTTAACACCTTTGCTGTAGTAAATGCTGCATTTTTGTTTGCTCCAGAGCATAACAGAAAATCCTTGAGAAGGGTTTGGATTAGTTTGGCAGCAAGTTTAGTGGCCTTAGAGAAAAGAATAACATCATCTGCATATGAAAGATGGCTAATGGAAATATTTGAGTTGTGCTTGAAAAGGTTGTGAGGAGATATGTTTGGAATTTGGTTGAGAATAAGAGAAAGGTAATCAAAAACTAGAATGAAAATAGTAGGTGAGAGAGGGTCACCTTGTTTGATTTCCCTAGAAGCAGTAAAGAAACCATGGGTCTTTCCATTGATGAGAATAGAGTGGGCATTATTTTTCATCTATCTTCTGATTAAGATTATGAAATCCATATTAAAACCTCTAGCATGAAGAACCTCCTCAATGAAATCCCAGTTAATGGTGTCATAGGCTTCGCTAATATCCAATTTGTAAATTAGATTTCCTCCTCTGCATCTTTTATCCAAATCTTGGAATAATTCCTGGGCTAAAAGAACATTGTCAACAATGCTTCTCCCATTGATGAAGGCAGTTTGGTTGTTTCTGATGATCTTATTTAGATGAGGTTGAATTCTGGCCACCAGAATCTTGCTAATAATTTTAGAAATCACACTGGCAAGACTTATGGGTCTGAACTGATCATATCTGTTACAATTAGTCTCTTTAGGGATGAGGACAATGGTGGAAGAAGTGAAATACTTAATGGGGTCAAGACCAATGAAAAAGGCTTGCACAACATCAATAACATCATATTTAATGACATTCCAAGCTGATTTGTAAAAGTCAGCAGAAAAGCCATTTGGACTTGCTGCTTTATTGTTATCAATAGAGTTTAAGGCAATCTTGATCTCCTCTTCAGAAGGAATGTCAGCAAGCTTGAGAGTAGAGGTATAATGTCTGCAATGGTCAAATAGATTGCCTTTAACTTCAGTCCTAGCCACCTCACTTCTAGTGAAGAGCTTTTGGTAATGCTTAACAGCATTATCAACAATATCTTGGGAAGTATTCAGCCAGTCTCCCTTGGAATCTTTGATCTTGTGAATCTCATTACACTTCCTCTTGTGATTAATAATATCATGGTAATATCTAGAGTTTCTGTCTCCCAAACAAAAATAATTTTGAGCAGCTTTCTGATGGAGAAGTTGTTCCTGCAAGTAAATATCATTGAGAAGGCTTTCATTAGCAATATAAAGATCAGTTTTCAAATTAGGATTTAGACTGATTTTGGATTCCAAATCATTTACAATGGCTTCAGCTTCCACCACCCTAGTGTTTAAATTGCCAAAAGTCTGCCAATTCCAGGCTTTGAGTTTAGCAGCAAGCCTTTTATGCAGAATCCATAATTTCACCCAAGGATTGTTATTATGATAGCTGGCCCAAACAGAAATAACTTAATTCATAAAGTCTGGGTAAGATGACCAGACATTTAAGTATCTGAAATTAGTTTTGGTGGGGTTTATGGATCTGTTGATGGAGATCATAAGGGGTCTGTGATCTGAACCAGCCATGGATAAATGGGAGACAGTTGTATGCAAAAATTCATTAAGCCAGTGATCATTAGCAAGAGCTCTATCAATTCTTTCTCAAACATTACCTCTTCTCGAAGTGAATCTGTGGCCAGAGAAACCCAAATCATAGAGCAAGCCATATGCATATTATCTAAAAAGAAGTTCATTTTGTTAATATCAGGAGGTTTGCCTCCAACCTTTTCATCAGGGGAAGTCATGCAATTGAAATCTCCACAAACCAGCCATTTTGAGGAGGTGTTTAGGCTCAGATTAAGAAGCTCCTTCCACAGCTCTACTCTCCCAACAGAAGAACTAGTGGCATAGACAAAGGTTGGATGAGCAAAATGACCAGCCATAGAAAGTGATACATGTAAAAACTGAGGGTGATCTAAGAGGATTTGCCAAGTGACTTCTTTCTTGCAGAGTAACCAAATATTATTGTTACAATTAGCAGCAAAATGAAACCCAGGAAATTTTTTAATGATTCTATCCTTGTGCTTAGAGACCATGGGTTCCTGAAGAGCAATACACCAAAGCTTGTACATCATATTTAGATGGAATAATCTTGTAAGGGACCTAGGATGTGTCAATCCCCTAACATTCCAGCAAAGGAGGTTAATCATTGATCATTTTTTGTCTCCTCCTTATTCTAAGAAGAGATTCCAAACTTTTAGACATGAGTTCTCCAGAGGTAGCAGCATTTTGCTTCAGCTCATGCATCAACTTCTTTTTCTTTTTGGACTGATGGATCTGCCATTCTTCCTTTAGGTATAAGTTCAAATTTTGAACCACATTATCATCCACAACATTAATAATATTGGACTGTAGTGTAGGAAGGTCAGAATGGTCCTTATTTAAATGAGTCAAAGTTAAGTCTTTGGGCAAAACAACTGTTCCTAATTCAAAACACACTATAGGGGTTTCACAAAGAGCAGAGGGAACCTCAATAGGGGTAAGGAGAGGGGGCAAAGGGATCAGGTTAGTGGAAGATTCAGAGGTGTCTTCAGCAGGAAGGGCAGCCCCAGCAATGGGGATAATTGACTCAGCTTGAGGATCCTTAGATTGGGAAGGGGCAAGAGTGGAGAGGGAGGGGGGAAAAATAGAGGTTCCATCTAGATGAGCTTTAGCTAGGAATTCCACCAAGGGTGGGCAGTCAAAATTATGGGTATTTGAAATAGGTATAGAATCATNTAAAAGTAGGGGTATTTGAAATAGGTATAGAATCATTTTCAGAGTTTTGGGCTAAGTTTCTGATGGGAGAAGATGGATCTATCTATGGAGAAGTAAGAGGTTGTTTAGGGAAAGTTGAATGTCCAAAGGTTGAAGTTTTTTTCTTAGGATGAAGCCTGAAACATTGGTTGTTAGTGTGTCCAAAAATCTTGCAATTATGATAATAATATGGCCTTTGATCCATTACAATTTTCTGTCAATAGCATTATTAGCAGTGCCCAACCAAATTTCATCAATTTTAGGTTGAGTGATATCCCTTTCCTCTATGATTCTAGCCATAGAAGGTCTAGACAAGTTAAATGTGGGAGCATCCAGCTTCATGGGTCTTCCAAGGGCAGTGCCAACGGTAAAAATAACTTGGTGGTTGAAAAATGAAGCTTCAATTCAGGCAGCTTAAACCATATAAGAACTATTGGGGGTTCCTTTGAAGGTTCAAAATCAATAGTCCATTTCAGCATTTTCATAGAGATGCCATCCAAAAAGAGAACTTGTTTAGAAAAAAGCCTAGCATAATCCTCTTCCTTTGCTAAATGATAAATTATATGCCTTCCATCCATTAGTCCAACTTTCCAAGCACCAACCAGCTTTAAATCATCAAAATACTTCCTTATTTCATCCATTTTTGGATGGCTGAACAGAAATTTACTCACCGGGGTGAATTTTCGAACCTCAGCCAAAGAGCAGATTTCCTGATCAGAGAAAACAACAGCCACCTTGCCTCCTTTTCTGCATAAAGATTTCACAAAGGGACAATCTCGTTTACCTAATGCAACATCATGATAAGCTTGAGGAAACACAAGATTCTCAACATTCTGCAATGTTTAAAAACCCTTCTTCACCACATCAGCAAAAGTGGCTTTAGACCATTGGATGTTAGTTTCTAAATCAATGAGAATAGGGGAGGCCATTAAGAACAGCAACAACAAACACAGGGTGACAACCAGAGAAATCTACCAGCAATAGAACAGTAACTAAGGAGCTCAAAAGTAGACAACAACAGATAAGAGACCTTCAAACCAGTGAAACACCTCCAAGGAACTAAAGAAAGATGGGGACAAACAAAAACATAGTGAGGGAAGATTAGTGAGAAACAAAACATCACCATTGAGACAGAAACCCTAGCAGAGCCAGGGGAGCAGCCGCCACCATGAAGAATTATATATATATATATATATATATATATATATATATATATATATATATATATATATATATATATATATATATATATATATATATATATATATATANCTCATAGCTTACACACCTTCCCAGATTCTAGTTTTTTCAAACTTTTACTGTTTCATTAGCTTGGCCATAGTTTTGCCCTTGTTTTGCCTTCTTTCTACTGTGGGGTTGGTCTATCATTGGCGTCCCACTGGAGGTTTGGTTTTCTTAGGGTCCACTATCTTCTCTTTTCTAATATTTCAAAAGGTTCTTCTTTACTGGCTATGGTTTAGCCTCTTTGTGGTTTCTACTTCCCTGTTTGGCTGTTGCTTGGAGCTTTTTACCAGCTGTGAAGTTGGGTTTCTTTGGCTTTTCACTGACTAAGGACTGCTTGGGGTTATTCTATTTTTGATATTACCTTTATGTGATGTCTGACCCAATTCCTATTGACATTTCCATCAACATTTAGTGGGCCAAAGCCACTTTTGCTGACATTGTGGGGAAAGGTCAGGAGGCAATGCAGAATCCTGATGACTTGGTTTTTCCTCAAGATTATCATGAGGGTCATGACCCACTTTTTAAACCCATTAGCAAGAAAGGTGGGAAGTTGGCAATCTATTTTACTGAAGAGGATCTATATGGGCTAACTGAATGTCAGAAAAAATTTACCTTAATTGGTAAATTCCAACTTGGCCACCCAAAGATGGAGTCTGTAAGAAGATATTTTNAAGGCATTTCCATTTTAAAACCAAAGATTTAGGTGTTACAACATAAATATGCAATGATGTATAATATATATGGAAGCCTTTATAAAAGATAACCTATAACTTCCAGCATAGATGGAAGCCTTTATAAAAGATAACCTATAACTTCGAGCATAGGGAGCCAAGCAAAAGAGTGAGCTAATGGGACCTATAAAATCTGCATATGGGCAAGTGTAGAGGGATTCATGATCTTGGCTTAAGTAATTCAATCCTTATATCTCATGGTAAAGAAAAAGACCAATGTAAAAGAAATAAGCAAATCTCTCAAATTCAGGCATTTCAATTCATGGAATAAGCCATAGAAGCTTTGCAAGCGACGAGAAAATGGATAGAATCGGGTAAAGTAAACGAGTTAGTAAAATACGACCTTGATCGGAGTAAAAAAAACGCTTCCTGAACTGGTGAGAAAGTTGAGCAGAATAGTTTTTGCCGAGCAGCTACGGTTTGGAAGAAGAGTCGTCGTTCAGCCGAAGGAAGAGATGCAGGGTTTCAGAGGAGAGCTGGTCGAGCAGAGTTGGGGATTCGAACACGGGAGAGTCGCAGCAGGTGGCGGGGTCGAGAGTCGCAGGCTTGCAGTGCGTGCCGAAGAAGTCGTGCCGCTGTTCGGCTTGCGAAGGGTTAAAGGAGGCGAGCGAGAGAGCGGCTTGTCGAGCGGGCTGGGGCGAGCGACGTCTGGAGGCTCGAATGGAAGGGTTTCGGGCGCAGCGAGGAAGCGCTCAAGCAAGCGGGCCGAGGGTTTTCTGTCGAGGAGCAACGGCGAGCAAGGGGAAGGTGCGAGCTAATTGAGTGCAGAAAGGAAAAATATAGCGGCATTTGTATCCCGGGCCTCTCTAATAGCCGTTACAGGTGCATCGAGCGAGCTATTGAATGCATTCCATACAGAGGCAGTTATGTTAGGTAAATATTAACCCTTAATCAAATCTAATTAAAATGGGATTAGGCGGTAAAATTTGAATTCTAAAAGTTTGAAATATGAAATAATCTTGACTTGTGTTCAACTTCTGTCGAGCTCCAATTGAGCCCGGGCTGAACCCAAACTCGTGCCCTGCTAATTAAAAAAAATATGCATCGATTTTCGTGCAGTTCGCGCGAGTGTGGAACCACAATAATCTGGGTGTCTTTTTTAACTAAAGTCGATGTTTCGGACGCGTCGGCGCTGTCCATTTCGTCATCCGAGATCATTCGAACGAGTTTGCCGACGGACGAGTCAATTTAAGTCAAAATCGTGTGGGGTGCGATGCGTGCGCAAAATGTGGCATTATCGAGCGTTTGGGTCGCAAAGAGGTTCCCTAAAGGCTGCTCCTATTAATGTAGGAACTCGATTCAAATTTCATGTGTTGATCTTAATCAACTCAATGGAATGCCGAGGATTTGAGACCGCCCATGCGAAACTTGAAGGAGTGACGAGGTGGCTCGAATTTTATAAATGGTGTGGGTTCCGTACTAGTCCTTTAAGAGAGTCGAACAGGGGAAGCCTAAAGAGGAGTGAAAAATGCTCAAATTTGGAGCAAAAATGTGAAAAATTGTGTAAAAGAGTTTTGGCACCTAAGCGTCAGATCTGCCGCTTAAGTGTCAGTTAAACAGAGAAGGTTGCGCCTAACCGCAGAAACCCCGCGCTTAAGCTCCAATGACAGTTACTAGACGAGTAAAATCGGTTTTCATAAAATTCGAAGAGGTTTTTGAGGCACTCATTGGCTTAATAGGTGGTTGTAACCACCATGGACGAAAATTATCATGAAATTTTGAGGCTCCCATTGGCTTAATAGGTGGTTGTAACCACCATGGACAAAAATTATCATGAAAGGATGCATCTCTTGGAAATGTATCGAATTAAGATACATTTAGAAGAGATCCCAAAACACCTCTTGGAAATCTATAAAAGAAAGAATAGAGGACTTACAAAAGAGTCCTGAAATATTAACAAGTTTTGAAAGTTCTTCTCTGGGAAGCTAGTTCGGAGAGATTTTCAGGAACCACTTTTTATTTACTTTATCCTTTATGCTATTTTATTTTGAGTGATTGTAAAATAGAAGAGATTCAAAAGAACTTCAAGAGTTCGGTGGAGGACTTGAGATAAGTTTTTACTTTTTGTTTTAAACTATTTTTAGTTTTAATCGAGACTTGTTGTAAGTTTGACAATGATTTTTTTTTAAATTAAAGTGTGGTTTTGTTTTCTCTATAAATTCTGAGTAATTTTCTTTATTTCTTCTTAAAATGATAAGTAATTAAGTTTTGGATGGAAGTTGTGAAGAGTATTGATCTTTAATGTTGAAAGAAGTTGTGATAATTTAAATCCATGCACTTCATTTACTTCTTGATTTGATTAATTCAAATGTTAAAATTTGTTGTGAGAAAATGTAAAAATCGGGTTGATATTGTCTCAGTCAACAATTGAAAAAAATCACATGAGATTACATGAATGAGAATGTAGTTCATATGATTGAGTGCAAATAAATAGGGAAATGTTCATTGATGGGTGTAGAGTTAGAGGACTTTAAAGTGACAGGTTAAAGCCCCCAATTTAGTTTATTATTTTAGGTTCTGATACGACAATGTTAGCCCCCAGATGGAGGAACTTGAGGGAGCTCTTGAGTTAGAACTAGTATCTTCTCTGCCTAGCCGGTCTTTAGAACTATTCAAACTTGAAATTAGTCAATGTTCTTTATAGCATCTCTAGTAAGGGTAAAGAATATTATTGCTCATATTTAGCACAACACAATTTATATAATTCTACAACAGAATTCCTATACTTATTACTAATTCATGATAAGAATAAAGATATTTTCATTTTAAATACTTTTCTACAAAAATTTTAGTTATTTTTTTACTGTTTCGTTGTAATATCAAAAATACAAAAAATATTCAAATTTTAAATTCCTGCAAAAATCATTTTTAGTTTAAATAATTATCTTTTTAAAAATAGAAAAAAATTTGCTAAAAATTGCATATTGCATAATATTCCCTGTGGGTTCGATATTCAGGTCTTAATCAAAAAGTCATATACTACTTGATAACGATGCGTATACTTGCACAGTATCCCAATATAAATATATATAAATAAAAAAGTTAAATTCTTATTTTTCTTCAGGATCAAGTTTTTTGTTTTGTTGCAAAATAAGAAAATATAAGTAAAAAATGCCATCAGAACTATTGTTATACTGTGCATAAACATCGGATACGTGTACGAAGTTTTTGGCATCATTGCCGGGGAAGAAAACTAAGTAAATTTCTATTTTTAGAAAGTCTTATTTAAACTTTAAATATTGTATCTTATTTTTATGTTTTATTTTAATTTCTTTTATTTTATGTAAGTGTATGCGTAGTTCAGGTTCTGAAGGACTAGTGTCCTACGATTCTGAATTAAAAAGAACTATTTGAAAAATCAGAAAAATCAGAAAAATCAAAAAAATAAAAAATCTTGAAAAATTCAAAAAAATTACAGAAATAACAAACCAAAATAATCAAAATATTGAAATTCATCAAGAGTTTAGACATTTAAGAGATTATGTCAACTCTACTGTAGATAAACTTCATTGTAGTATTCAAAAATCTACTGTAGTGACTAATTCATTTGAGTTTAAACATGTTATTATCTAAATGGTATCAAATAATCAGTTTGGGGATCACCAACTGAATATCCAAATTTACATCTTACCAATTTTCTAGAATTGTGTGCTACATTTAAATACGATGGTGTTTCAGATGATGCCATAAAATTTAGGTTATTTCCTTTCTCACTGATGGATAAAGCTAAGATGTGGTTGAATTTGTTAGCACTTGGATCTATCAGAATTTGGGGTGATTTAGCACAAAAATTCCTTGCTAAATATTTTCCAGCATAAAAAACTGCGAAGTTTAGAAATGATATTACATTTTTTAATCAGTTTTAAGGGGAATCTATTTATGAAGCATGGGAACGATTTAAAGAACTCTTAAGAAAGTGTCAACACCATGTTATACCATATTAGTTAATAATTCAAACATTTTATAATAGATTAATTGATCCTCTTAGATCTATTATCGATGCCGTTGTTGGTGGTTCATTGATGTCAAAACTATTTCATGACGCTTATGTTTTAATTGAAGAAATGACTACCAATAATTTTCGATGACCTTCTGAGAGGGTGAATTAAAAAAAAATAGCCAACATTCATGAAACTGATGCATTTACTATATTAAGCATTTACTATATTAACAAATCAAATTGCTGTAATTTCAAAGAAGTTAGACCAATTTAGAATGAATTTTTCTCAACCAATTTACATGATTGAAGAGAATTCATTAGGCCAAATGGTAGATTCTCAAACATCATTAGAAACTTTGAATGTCATAAATAATAAATAGAATAACCCATATTCAAATTATTATAACCCAGGTTGGAAGAACCATCCTAACTTCAATTGGTCATATTTCAATTATTATAACCCAGGTTGAAAGAACCATCACAACTTTAACTGGAATAACAATTCATGTAGTAATAATCAGCAATTGGGGAACAACTAAGTAAACTCATTAGGTAACTGGAACAACCAAGGGAATAATAATTATAGATCTACTTATCCTCCAGGAATCAACAGTAATACACAATTTAAGGATAAGAAGTTGACTGTAGAAATGGTGTTACAAATGGGTAATCAATTACAAAGTCAAGGAGCTACAATTAGAAATATTGAGAATGCAAATGACAAGTTTATTAAGTAAAAGATCCCAAGGAACACTTCCTAATAATACTGAATCAAATCCAAAAGACTGGAACAGAGAGCAATTTAAAGTCATACAACTTAGAAGCGGAAGAGAGTTGGAAGGTCAGATTCAAAAAAAGATTGAAGTAGAGAGAAGAAATTGAAGAATCAAAAGATGACGCTCCGAAAGATTTTGAAAGACATATTTCCCCGCCAAAAAATTGATTTAGAAAAACCACCACCTCCATTTCCTCGGAAACTTCGACAACAAAAGTTGGATAAGCAATTTTAAAAATTTCTAGAAATATTTAAGAAGCTTACAATCAATATTACATTTGTTAAAGTCTTAGAACAAATATAAAGTTATGTAAAGTTTATGAAGGATATTCTCAATAGAAAAAGAAAGTTTAAAGATAATGAGACCGTTGCACTCAGTGAGAAGTGCAATGCTATAATTCAGAAAAAACTTCCTGAAAAGCTTAAAGATCCTGGTAGTTTTACAATTCTATGTGGAATAGGAGACAAATTTTATGAGAAAGCTTTATGTGATTTAGGTGCAAGCATTAACCTTATGTCATTATCAATATTCAAAAAATTGGGATTATGAGAAATAACCATTGCTACTATAACTCTGTCGTTAGCAGATCGTCCAAGAACCTATTCTAAAGGAGTTATAAAAGATTTTCTTGTTGATTTAATTGTGTTAGATATGGAGACAGATAAAGAGATATCTATCATTTTGGGGAGACATTTCCTAGCCACAGGAAGAGCAATGATAGATGTGCAGAAAGGGCGTCAATGATCAAACTGTTACTTTTAATATTTCAAGATCAATGAAATATCCTGCAAAAGGTAAAGATGATACATCAATGATCAAACTATTACTTTTAACATTTCAAGATCAATAAAATACCCTGCAAAAGGTAGTCAGATCAAATTGTTACTTTTAAATTTCAAAATCAATGAAATACCTGCAAAAGGTAAAGATGATGAATGCTATAGAATAGATGTTATAAGATATCTGAGTGAATCATTTCAAGACTACTTATGAAGAAAAATTTGAAGAAAAAGATTTGAAACACGAGCAAGAAGAGGAATTAGATCAATGTGTAAACCTTTCTAAGGAAGATTCAAGTTATATTCAAGAAAATTTTAAAATTTTGGACACGATAGACAAAGAAATCATTTTGTTCATCTATTGAAAAACCTCCAGAACTTTAAGTTGAAATTACTTCCCGAACAATTAAAATATGTTTTTTTAGGAGATTTCTCTACTTTATCTGTTATAATTTTCTTGAAGTTAACAAAAGAAGAAGAAGAAAAGTTGATAAAAATTCTGAAAAATTTTAAGAAAGTCTTCGGATGGACAATTGCTGATATTAAAGAAATCAATCCTTCAATTTTTATGCACAAAATTAATTTGGAAGAAAACTGTAAACTCAGGGCTGATCCACAAAGGAAATTAAATCCAGTTGTGAAAGAGTCTGTTAAGAAAAAAATTTTAAAGTGGTTAGATGCTGGAATTATCTACCCTATTTCAGATAGTGCATGGGTAAGTCCAATTCACTGCGTTCTTAAGAAAGGAGGAGTAACTGTAACTGTGAATTAGAATAATTAGTTAATACCTACTAGACAAGTTACAGGATAGCGAATATGCATTGATTATAGAAAATTAAATTTTGCCACTAGGAAATATTATTTTTCACTACCCTTTCTAGATCAAATGCTGGATAGACTAGCTGCGCATAAATACTTTTGTTTTATGGATGGATACCGGTTATCACCAAATTTAAATATCTCCTGAGGATCAAAGGAAAACAACAGTTATCAGTCCTTATGGTACTTTTGCTTTTAGAAGAATGTCATTTGGTTTATGTAATGCCCCTGATACATTTCAAAGATGTATGATGACAATTTTTTGTGATTTAATTGAAAAAGAGATTGAAGTATTTATGAATGACTTTTCAGTATTTGTAACTTCATTTGACTCATGTTTAGAATTATTAATTTAAAGTTCTTAGGCGCTGTGAAGAAACAAATTTAGTACTTAACTGGCAAAAATGTCAATTTATGGTAGCAGGAGGAATTGTATTAGGTCCTCAAGTATCAAAAAATGGTATGGAAGTAGATTCTGTTAAAATTCAAGCGATCGCTAATTTACCTTATCCAACAAATGTAAGGAAAATTAAAAAAATTTTAGGACATGCTAGATTCTACAGACGATATATTAAGAACTTTTATAAAATTGCTAAGTTTTTATGTAATTTACTAGAGAAAGATGCAATTTTCAATTTTGATGAGGAATGCCTAAAAGCTTTTAAATTATTAAAAAAAATTTCGCTCCACCATACATAGTTTCACCAAATTGGGAAAAACCTTTTGAACTTATGTGTGATGCTAGTGATTATGATATTGGAACTGTTTTAGAACAAATATGATAAAAATTTCAAAGTTATTTATTATGCTAGTAAAACACTTAATGAAACTCAAAATAATTATACAACTGAAAAAGAGTTATTAGCAATAGTATATGCTTTTGATAAATTTAGATTATATTTTATTGAAACTCATTATATAGTGCATACAGATCATTCTGCTATTAAGTACTTAATGAAAAAGAAGGATACTAATCCGAGACTTATAAGATGAATTCTTCTTTTACAAGAATTTGATTTTGAAATAGTAGATCGAAAGGGAACTGAAAATCAAATTGCTGATCATTTGCTCAAGTTTGAATTAGAAAAAATACTCTATTTTGAAAAAGAAATTAATGAACATTTTTCAGATGAAAAATCATTCACTGTTAATGAGTGGCGTATTCCGTGATATGCCGACATTGTGAACTATATTGTTAGTGATCTTAAACCCTATGGAATGACATACTAACAAATAAGGAAATTTATATCTGAAGCGAAGAATTATTTTTGGGATGACCCATATTTATATAAACAAGGAAAAGATATGATCATTCGAAGATGTGTACCATTAGAAAAAACTTATGAAATTATCCAAAAATGTCATAATTCTGATTTTGGGGGACATTTTGGTGTTGATAAAATAACATACAAAATACAAAAATGTCATAATTCTGATTTTGGGGGACATTTTGGTGTTGATAAAATAACATACAAAATTTGGCCTACAAATTTTTAGAGATGTTAATGCTTATATTAAAACTTGTGATAGATGTCAACGAGTAGGCAATATTTTTTATATCAAAAATTGTGATAGATGTCAAAGAGTTGGCAATATTTCTAGATGAAATGAGATGCCCCTCAATTATATGCTAGAAGTTGAAATATTTGATGTTTTGATATTAGATTTCATGGGACCATTTATACCATCTTTCTAAAATTTATATATTCTGTTAGTGGTGGACTATGTATCCAAATGAATAGATGTTGCTTTACCTTGATGTGATGCTCAAAGTATTGCAAAATTTTTTAAAACAAACATATTTTATAGATTTGAGATGCCGAGAATTATCACTACTGATGGGGGAAGTCATTTCAGAAATGTCATTATGGAGAAATTATTAAAGAAATATCACATAAATCATAGGATTGTTATTGCTTATAATCCTCAGACAAGCGGTTTGGCTGAATCATCCAATCGGAAAATTAAAAGAATTATGAAAAAATCTGTAAATCCAACAAAAATGGATTGGTCAGTCAAACTTGACTATGTTTTGTGGGCTTAAAGAACTGCATATAGAACTCCTATCGAAATGTCCCCATATAGGCTAATATTTGGGAAAGCTTGTCACTTATCAGTTGAACTTGAGCATAAAGCAAGAATGTTCCCATATAGGCTAATATTTGGGAAAGCTTATCACTTACCAGTTGAACTTGAGCATAAAGCATTATTTGAGTGATTGAAGAGTTCAATTATAATTTGAAAGATGTTGGTAATAAAAGATTGTTACAATTAAACTATTAAAGAGTTCAATTATCATTTAAAAGTTGCTGGTGAGAAAAGATTGTTACAATTAAATGAGCTTGAAGAGATAAGGAATAAGTTGGTGAGAAAAGATTCTTACAATTAAATGAGTCTGAAGAGATAAGAAATGAATCTTATGAGAGTGCTAAGATTTATAAAGAAAATATGAAAATGTGGCATGATCAAAAGATTCTTACTAAAAACTTTTAGCCAGAGCAACAAGTTATGCTATATAATGCAAGGTTAGGATTATTTACAGACAAACTTAAGTTCAGGTGGATGGGTCCATTTGTTGTGATAAAAGTTTATCCTTATGAAGCTGTGAATATTAAAGATCCTAATTCTGGGAAAATTTTTAAAGTGAATAGGCATAGACTGAAACCTTATTATATAGGGGATCAGCATAAATATAATGATAGAATGATGTTGGGTCAACCAGAATGAGCACAGGTTGTGTCGGGCTGAAAACGTAAATCAAGCTTTTTGTGGGAGTTAACCCATAGTTATCAGTGTGTTTTTGCTTTGATTGTTGTTTTGAATCTAATTAAGAAATTTGGGGTAGTATTTTTGAGTTTATTATGCGTTAGTAATGATTTTTAGACTTTATTGAGTGACCTAGATATGTTAAAATGAGAATTTAGACGTTAAGTTGACAGCTGCAAAAATGTGCATTGGCTCTTAAGCGCGAAAATTTAATTACATGTGCAAATTTCGATTTCTAGAAGGTGTAACTACAATTTAGTTGGAATAAATATGTCTTGTCAGTTTCTAGTCGTGCCTAAAAGTTATGAAGGGGAATTAGGCCTATAAATAGAAGGGGTTTATGAAGGAATTTCACCCCGGATTATTTTTAGCCATAAAAGTTTAAGAAAGAAAGAGATTTAGAGAAAATGTCTTCATGGGAGATGGATTTGAAGAAGAAGGAAGAAGCCATGAGGAAGAAGTTCAATAGTCAAAGTGCACAGGAGATGTATAACGGTTTCTTAGCCGTTAGTATTGGAGGGATATCGAAGAAGATCAACCAGATGGAGAATACTATATCTGTATTAGATACTAAGGTGTTTGAATTTCATGCTCATCTAGAACATATTGGGTGGCAACTTAAGATGCAATTCAGCCATACCAGTTTTGTAGAGGAAGTGGATAAAGCGATGTTCCTTAAGTAAAAGTGGATCGCAGATGATTGTATAAGAATCGTCACCACCATCTGTTTTATCAACTCTATATTCCTGGAGAGACTACTGAGAGAGAAGAATTCGTTCCTTCTAATGAAGAGTGTCATTAAGTTAAGTGTTAGAAATTGTGTTTGGAGTCATGTTTTTAAGTGTGTTAGTGTTTATGTCTTGTGTTTAGTGTTTGTTTCACTTATGTGTTTATTGTTAAATGTGTGTTAAGTGTTTTGTACTTGGAAAAATTTTCTCATCCAAGACTATTTGGAGCGAGAACTAAGTGTTAAATGTGTTTGTACTTGTTTGTGAATTAATATAAGTTTGTTTTTTGTGAAAATTTGTGTTATTTTTAGCCTCGAATTGAATTATTTATTATGAAAAATTTTGAGAGAGAAGGGAGTTATAGAAAGTAAAAAATAGTCATTTAAGTGCTATGAGACCATTTATGGGTGGTTTACTTAGGCTAACTAAAAATTTCAAAAATTATGCACTGGCGCCTAAGCGCCACATCTCGCGCTTAAGCGCGAGCCAACCCGAGAGGCAGGCGCCTAAGTGCCACTTACCCGCGCTTAAGTGCCGGTTCACGAAAACCGGTTCGCGAACAGTTAAAAGTGAATTTTTTATCTGAAAATGCCCTTTTTAACGCCTCCTATCGTCTTCCCCAACTCGAGTTCGCGATTTTGAGGGCTAGGGCAAGTGAAATTTGGAGATTTCTTGGTGGAATCAAGTGAGATTTACTAGATCCAAGTTTCTTGAGGTAAGAGCTTTACTTCTATGCGAAAATTTTGAATTTTCACCATATATTTTAAGCACATTTGAAAGATTTTGAAAATTTACTATTCATGGTGAAAAGTGAAGAAAAATCTATGAAAATTGCTTGGAAAGTTTAGTTAGTTCTTTTGAAAGTTTAGTTTAGTGATTTAAGCTTGATTTTTAAAGTTATTTTTGGAATTTACCAAATTTGTAGAATGACACCAAGAATGAAAAGGAGCAAAGGAAGAGCCTATTTGATTCGAGCAAATTTGTCAGTTTAAAAGTTCAGGATCAATATAGTGACGCTCTACAGTCACGAAAATTAATTCAGGAGCCATGTTTTAAGAGTCCAGGTGGAGAAGTGGAAGACCTGATAGTCCGCCGACAGTGGGAACATTTTTGTTGTTTCTCTGCTGTCACTGTAATTTATGTTGTAAGGGAGTTTTATGCAAATCTCCCAAAGGCTGTGGACGATCAAGTTATGGTTTAAGGGAAGTTGGTACCTTTTATTCGAGAGGTAATCAACTTATTTTACCATTTACCACCGGAGACTTTGTATTTTTATGCGAATTATAGTCCTACTGAAGCAGAGTTAGACGAGATTATTTCATACCTGACTATTGGGAGAGGACTTTGGAAGATTACCAATAAGAGGAGAGTAAACTTCCCAACTTCAAAGTTATGTGAACCTTCAAAGGCCTAACACTATTTCATTTCTGCTCGTCTGCTTCCGACCAACCATCTCAGTGAAGTGACCAGAGAGAAAGCGACGTTGAATAATTGTATTCAGAAGGGAAAGCCCATCAACATAGGGGCTTTGATCTATCACACTATCATCAATTCAGCTGTTGCTGCTACTACTGCAGGTATGGGGTTTGCTTCCTTGATATTTTCTTTATGCGAACAGGCTGGAGTAAAGTATAATAGTTGGGAGAAAGTTTTGTTACCTCTAAAGCCCATCACGAAGGTGAATGTGAAGATTTATTCTGAGCATTCGATTTTTGGCTGGAAAGGAGAATTTTCTAGGAGGTATGGAATAGAAACGTCTGCTGCATCTACCTCTGCTGCTTCTTCATCTAGACCATCTGCTTCACGTGCTTCTACATCTAGAGGTGATTCTACTGAGACTCAGGATGAGTTATTGCAGAAGATGATGGATAATATCAATTTTACCGTTGATAAGGTACAAAATTTAGAGCGTTTTGCAGATTATACTAATAGTTATAATAGAAGGAAAAGTGATTATGAAGAGAAATTACACTCATCTTTTGAGAGTCTGATTAGAGGTGAACCAGGAGTGCAATTTCCTTCATATTCTCGATATACTGATTATGAGTCTGCAGAAAAATGATACAGCGGTGATTCTGAGGATGAAGAATAGAGCTGAGAGATTCATTTTATGATTGCAATATGATATGAGCTATATGGTCTAAGCTTGTTACATTTGCATCTATGTTGTTTTGGACTATGCAATTTCCTTCATATCCTCAACTTTTATGTTTTTTTATTATTATGACATTTGTGGCAGTTAATATTTTATTTTTAAATTTTAGGGTGGTAACAGTTGTTTTGTGTTTAGTACTGTGATTTAGTTAGTTTAGAACTTAACTTAATTTCATATCTGTTATAAAGTAGAAATCTTGCTAGCTTAGATCTTAAACTTGAAATTTAGAAACTGTTACCCCTTATTTTTCTTTTATCATGGTTGCAAGCTTGTCTTTATGTTAAGATTGTGATGTCAGTAGTGTATATGTTTGCTTTTATGTTTAAACTCACTGTTTAGAAGTCTATTTGAATCTCTACATGTTAAAGTAAAATGAAAATATAGAAAATTTGATCAAAAATTAATTTTAACTCCTATTTTTAGTTTTATACTTGTATCATTAGAGTTTAAAAATTCTTGTTAGTATGTTATTTTAAATTGTTTTAGTTTTATACTTATATTATTAGAGTTTAAAAATATTTCTGTTAGCATGATATTTTTAAATTTTCATTTCTGCTTATATATATCTAATGTTAAATTATTTAATCTGTTAAAAATTTTAGTTTGGGGGATGAAAAATATTTTCAAAACTGGAATTTTATTTGTTCTCAAATGAACTACAAATGAATTTGAAATTCTAAAAGAAAATTTGATTATGTATATGAACTTATATTAGGGAATCAAAATTTGATTTTAGAAATGAGTAAGAAATTTAGTTAAAATTTTTAAAAAAAAAAAATTTAATTTAAAATTTTTTAATATAGAAAATGATTAATATAAGTGACTATCTTTAGTAAGAAAAATTGTATTTTTGAAAAATTTTAAAAATTTAGACTTTTATTTTTAATACTTAAATTTCTTTAATTAAAATGATTTTAAAACTATTATTATATTTATAAGTAAAAGTTTTATATAAACGCTTTACTTTAGGAAAGGAAAAGTGAAATTTAAAATCATTAAAAGTCTATCCAGATATAGTAAACTTTGCCTGAAAAAGAAAAATAAAAGAAGATAAAAAGAAGATAAAAAGAAAAGAAAAAAAAAGAAAAAAGAAAAAGAAAAAAGAAAAAGAAAAAAAGAAAAAGCAAAAGAAAAGAAATATAATGGAGGAGAAGCTTGAGGATTAGTGTCTAACCAAAAATTAGTTCTATATTTGATCTTTTTAAAGTATAAGACTTAATAAAAATCTTAAAATTATAATATAATATAGTAAGTAAAATTATTTTTAATAAAAATTTTAAGTAGAGAAAATAAAAAAACTAAAATCTGAATTTAGAGAAATTACAATTATTTCAAACATTAAGTTGGTCTTATTTACTAATTATTTTTTCTAAATTGCACTACTATATTTCTAAATCTAAATTTTAGTAACTCCTAAAGAAACTCATATACATATCATACATATTTTGTTTTTGAATATTGGACTGTCACTTGAGGACAAGTAACATTTTAAGTTTGGGGGATTTTGATACACCTAAAATATAGTATTTTTAGACTATTTTTATACCTATTTTTGAGATATTACGCTTTAATGGAAGATATTTTTGTGTTTTTTCTTGCAGATATAAGTAAAAATGGAAAAAAATGCTTAAAGGAGTGAAAAATGATCAAATTTGAAGCAAAAAGGTGAAAAATTGTGCAAAAAAGTTTTAGCGCATAAGCGCTAGATCCGGCGCTTAAGCGTCGGTTAAACTGAAAAGGCCGCGCCAAAACGCTAAGACCCCACGCTTAAACGCCAGTGGCAGTTACTAGCGAGTAAAATCGGTTTTCACGAATTTCAAAAGGTTTTTAAGGCACTCGTTGACTTAATAGGTGGTTGTAACATTATCATGAAAGGATGCATCTCTTAGGCAAATACATCGAATCAAAATACATTTTGAAAAGATACCAAGGCATCTCTTGAAAACTATAAAAGAAAGAAGACATGACTTAGAAAAAAATCTTGAAAATATTGGCAAGTTTTGAAAGTTCCTCTTTGGGGAACTAGTTTGGAGAGATTTTCAGGAACCACTTTTTATTTACTTTATCTTTTTTGTTATTTTGTTTTGAGTGATTGTAAAAAGAGAAAGAAGATTCAAAGAAACTTCAAGAGTTGGTGAGAGGACTTGAGATAAGTTTTTATCTTTTTGTTTTAGATTACTTTTGGTTTTAATCGAGACTTGTTGTTGGTTTGACAATGATTTCTTCTTTTAAACGAAAGTGTTTTGTTTTTTCTATTGATTCTGAGTAATTTTCTTTATATTTCTTCTTAAAATGATAAGTAATTAAGTTTTGGATGGAAGTTGTGGAGNCGACCCCGCGCTTAAGCGTCAGTGGCAGTTACTAGACGAGTAAAATCGGTTTTGCGTCAGTGGCAGTTACTAGACGAGTAAAATCGGTTTTCACGAATTTCGAAATGTTTTTGAGGCACTGATTGTCTTAATAGGTGGTTGTAACATTATCATGAAAGAATGCATCTCTTGGGCAAATACATCGAATCAAAATATATTTTGAAGAGATTCCAAGGCATCTCTTGAAAACTATAAAAGAAAGAAGCATGACTTAGAAAAAAAATCTTGAAAATATTGGCAAGTTTTGAAAGTTCCTCTTTGGGGAGCTAGTTTAGAGAGATTTTCAGGAATCACTTTTTATTTACTTTATCTTTTTTGTTATTTTGTTTTGAGTGATTGTAAAAGAGAAGAGATTCAAAAGAACTTCAAGAGTTTGGTGGACTTGAGATAAGTTTATCTTTTTGTTTTAGATTACTTTTGATTTTAATCGAAACTTGTTGTTGGTTTGACAATGATTTCTTCTTTTAAACTAAAAGACTACTTTTAGTTTTAATTAATGTATTGTTGGTTTGACAATGATTTCTACTTTTAAACTAAAGTATGGTTTTGTTTTCTCCATACAATATTGTTGGTTTGACAATAATTTCTTCTTTTAAACTAAAGTGTGGTTTTATTTTCTCCATAAATATTGGTTTGACAATGATTTCTACTTTTAAACTAAAGTGTGATTTTATTTTCTCCATGGATTATGAGATTTGACAATGATTTCTACTTTTAAACTAAAGTGTGGTTTTGTTTTCTCCATGGATTCTGAGTACTTCTTTGGTTTTAATTGAGACTTGTTGTTGGTTTGACAATGATTTCTTCTTTTAAACTAAAGTGTTTTGTTTTTTCTATTGATTCTGAGTAGTTTTCTTTATCTTTCTTCTTAAAATGATAAGTAATTAAGTTTTGGATGGATTTTCTCCATAGATTATGAGTAGTTTTCTTTATCTTTCTTCTTAAAATGATAAGTAATTAAGTTTTGGATGGAGGTTGTGGAGAGTATTGATTTTTAATGTTGGAAGAAGTTGTGATGATTCAAATCCATGCACTTCATTTACTTCTTGATTTTATCAATCTAGATGTTAAAATTTGTTGTGAGAACATGTAAGAACCGGCCTGGTATTGTCTCAGTCAATAATTAGAAAGAATCACATGAGGTTGTATGAATGAGAATATAGTTTATATGATTGAGTGCAAATAAATAGCGAAATATTCATTGATGGGTGTAGAGTTAGAGGACATTAAAGTGACAGGTTAAAGCCCCCAACTTGGTTTATTGTTTTAGCTTCTGATACAAGAATGTTAGCCCCCAGGTAGAGAGAATCGTAGGAACTCTAGAGTGAGAGCTAGTCTTTCATGTCTAGCCAGTCTTTAGAACTAGTCAAACTTTAAATTAACCAATGTTCTTTATAGCATCTCTAGTAAGGGTAAAGAATATTATTGTTCTTATTTGGCACAACACAATTTGCATACTTCCACAATATAATTTATATATTTATTACTGATTCTTGAAAAGAAAAAAGATATTTTCATTTTAAATATTTTTCTTCTACAAAAACTTTAATTATCTTTTTACTGTTTCGTTAAAATATTAAAAATTTCAAAAATATTCAAATTTTAAATTCCTGCAAAAATCATTTTTATTTTAAGTAATTATCTTTTTAAAAATAGAAAACTATAAAAATCATTTTTAGTTTAAGTAATTATCTTTTTAAAAATAGAAAAACTTTCTAAAAAGTGCCTTGTTTTTAGTTTAAGTAATTATCTTTTTAAAAATAGAAAAACTTTCTAAAAAGTGCATATTGCATAATCTTCTCCGTGGGTTCGATATTCAAGTCTTAATCAAAAAAGTCATATATTACTTGATAACGATACGTATACTTGCGTAGTATCCCAATATAAATATATATAAATAAAAAAGTTAAATTCTTATTTTTCTTCAAAATCAAGTTTTTTATTTTGTTGTAAAATAAGGAAATATAAGTGAAAAATATCATCAGAACTATTATTATATTGTGCATAAGCATCGAGTACGTGTACCAGTAACACAATCAATTGTGCATCAAAATACTTTCTTCTAATAATCTTCACCTCACATAACTACTTCCATAAAAGTATAATTTGACATTCTAACTTATAATACCATAGATATATGGTATTATTCAATTGCATCACTTTAACAAATTTCTCAGCTATAAAAAATGTAATATTCCCGAATCAAACAATAACCTTATTGACCTATTTTGAAAATATATGATATCTATCGTTAAAAATATTATATTGAACAGTTAGAGTTGANGAAAGAGCCTATTTGATTTGAGCAAATTTGTCAGTTTAAAAGTTAATGATCAATATAGTGACGCTCTACAGTCACGAAAATTGATTCAGGAGCGATGTTTTAAAAGTCCAGGTGGAGAAGTGGAAGACCTGATAGTTCGCCGACAGTGGGAACATTTTTATTGTTTCTCTGTTGTCGCTGTAATTTATGTTGGGAGTTTTATGCAAATCTCCCAGAGGCTGTGGACGATCGAGTTATGGTTTAAGGGAAGTTGGTACATTTTATTCCAGAGGTAATCAACTTATTTTACCATTTACCACTGGAGACTTTGTATTTTTATGCGAATTATAATCCTACTGAAGCAGAGTTAGACGAGATTATTTCATACTTGACTATTGGGAGAGGACTTTGAAAGATTACCAATAAGAAGAGAGTAAACTTCCCAACTTCAAAGTTATGTGAACCTTCAAAGGCCTAACACTCTCATTTCTGCTCGTCTGCTTCCGACCAACCATCTCAGTGAAGTGACCAGAGAGAAAGCGACGTTGAATTATTGTATTCAGAAGGGAAAGCCCATCAAGCTTCCTTGATATTTTCTTTATGTAAACAGGCTGGAGTAAAGTATAATAGTTGGGAGAAAGTTCTGTTACCTCTAAAGCCCATCACGAAGGTGAATGTGAAGATTTATTCTGACCATTCGATTTTTGGCTGGAGAGGAGGATTTTCTAGGAGCTATGGAATAGAAACGTCTGCTGCATCTACCTCTGCTGCTTCTTCATCTAGACCATCTGTTTCACGTGCTTCTACATCTAGGGGTGATTCTACTGAGACTCAGGATGAGTTATTGCAGAAGATGATGGATAATATCAATTTTACCGCTGATAAGGTCTAAAATTTAGAGCGTTTTGCAGATTATACTAATAGTTATAATAGAAGGAAAAGTAATTATGAAGAGAAATTACACTCATCTTTTGAGAGTCTGATTAGAGGTGAACCAGGAGTGCAATTTCCTTCATATTCTCGATATACTGATTATGAGTCTGCAGAAAAATGATACAGCGGTGATTCTGAGGATGAAGAGTAGAGTTGAGAGATTCATTTTATGATTGCAATATGATATGAACTATGTGGTCTAAGCTTGCTACATTTGCATCTATGTTGTTTTGGACTATGCAATTTCCTTCATATCCTCAACTTTTATGTTTTTTTTATTATTATGACATTTGTGGCAGTTAATATTTTATTTTTAAATTTTAGGATAGTAACTGTTGTTTTGTGTTTAGTACTGTGATTTAGTTAGTTTAGAACTTAACTTAATTTCATATCTGTTATAAAGTAGAAAACCTTGCTAGCTTAGATCTTAAACTTGAAATTCAGAAACGGTTACCCCTTATTTTTCTTTTATCATGGTTGCAAGCTTGTCTTTATGTTAAGATTGTGATGTCAGTAGTGTGTATGTTTGCTTTTATGTTTAAACTCACTGTTTAGAAGTCTATTTGAATCTCTATATGTTAAAGTAAAATGAAAATATAGAAAATTTGATCAAAAATTAATTTTACTCATGTTTTTAGTTTTATACTTATATTATTAGAGTTTAAAAATATTCCTGTTAGCATGTTATTTTTAAAATTTTCAATCCTACTTATATATATCTGATGTTAAACTGTTTAATCTCTTAAAAATTTAAGTTTGGGGGATGAAAGCTATTTTCAAAACTGGAATTTTATTTGTTCTCAAATGAACTACAAATGAATTTGAATTTTAAAAGAAAAATTGATTATGTATATGAACTTATATTAGAGAAGCAAAATTTGATTTTAGAAATGAGTAAGAAAATTTAGTTAAAATTTTAAGTAAAAAAAAAACTTTAACTTAAAAATTTTTAGTATAGAAAATGATTAATATAAGTGACTATCTTTAGTAAGAAAAATTGTTAAAAATTTAAACTTTTATTTTTAATACTTAAATTTCTTTAATTAAAATGATTTTCAAACTATTATTATATTTATAAGTAAAAGTTTTATATAAAGACTTTACTTTAGGAAATGAAAAGTGAAATTCAAAATCATTAAAAGTCTATCCAGATATAGTAATCTTTTCCTGAAAAAGAAAAAAAAAAGAAAAAAAAAAGATAAAAAGAAAAGAAAAAGAAGAAAAAAGAAAAAGAAAAAAGAAAAAAGAAAAAGCAAAAGAAAAGAAATATAAGGGAGGAGAGCTTGAGGATTAGTGTCTAACCAAAACTTGGTTCTACATTTGATCTTTTTAAAGTATAAGACTTAATAAAAATCTTAAACTTACAATATAATATAATAAGTAAAATTATTTTTAATAAAAATTTTAAATAGAGAAAATAAAAAAACTAAAATCTGAATTTAGAGAACTTACAATTATTTCAAACATTAAGTTGGTCTCATTTACTAATTATTTTTTCTAAATTGCACTACTATATTTCTAAATCTAAATTTTAGTAACTCCTAAAGAAACTCATATACATATCATACATATTTGGTTTTTAAAGATTGAAGTGTCACTTGAGGACAAGTAACATTTTAAGTTTGGGGGATTTTGATACACCTAAAATATATATTGTTTTTAGACATATTTTTATAC
>JXCR01094293.1:107135-117392 GCA_002079205.1 Phalaenopsis hybrid cultivar
TTAGCTTCCTGCTGCAAAAGTGCATAAGCTCTGAAGTAGACATTCTATTGAGTTTGACTTGGATTTGGCATTAATCTTGGAAATTCATCTACCCTCAGTTTCCCAGCACTGCCCTAGGATCTCTTGAATCCCTCTATCCCAATCTAGAATAATCATTGTCATATGTCCTGGTTGGTGACACCAAAAAGAAATTTTCGATCAAGAAAGGCACTCACTTTTGTGAGACCTTCCACACTTGTCACACTTATTCGCTTCAATTTAGTTGTCGACTCTCCTGAATCAAGCTTTCATAGCACCTATATTTCATGACTGGAAGGACTGCCCGCTCTGAGCNAATCAAGAAATACACTCTCTTTTGTGAGACCTTCCACACTTGTCACACTTATTCGCTTCAATTTGGTTGTCGACTCTCCTGAATCAAGCTTTCATAGCACCTATATTTCATGACTGGAAGGACTGCCCGCTCTGAGCCTCAATAAAACTTTGATCCCTCTGAATTTCAACTCTTCTGAAAGACCCTCCTCTTCCGAGTAACTTCTAAATTTAGCTCAATTCATCTGGTCCTTTCCACCAAAACAAAATAATCATTGATCCCAAGAGGAATTAGTGATTGTCTAATCATATCATTTGCATTCAGAATCAACTGAGGTGCATANTGAGTAACTTCTAAATTTAGCTCAATCCTTCTGGTCCTTTCCACCAAAACTGGAATTATCATTGATCCCAAGAGGAATTAGTGATTGTCTAATCATATCATTTGCATTCAGAATCAACTGAGGTGCATAACTTGAAAGCATAGTAAATTCTATCTCATACTATATTAATGACCGATCACTTTATACAATTGGATAAATTTATCATGCAAGTCTTCTGACAGACAGAAGTACGAACCAGTCTCTAAAAGTTTCCACAAATCCATCTAACTATATAGTGGTTGNTATAGTAAATTCTATCTCATACTATATTAATGACCGATCACTTTATACAATTGGATAATCTTATCATGCATATGTCTTCTGACAGACAGAAGTACGAACCAGTCTCTAAAAGTTTCCACAAATCCATCTAACTATATAGTGGTTGGCTCTACTCTCAAATTTATCCTACAAATATTCTCACACAACCACCTCTTTGTTTCTCGCTCTAAGGAAAAAGTGGCAAGTGCAACTCTCCTATTAGTGAACAAGACAACCGGATAAAATTATCATGCATTTGTCTTCTGACAGGCAGTGGTACGAATCACTCTAAAAGTTATCACAAATCCATCTAACAGCACGAAGTAGCTGACTCTACTCCCAAATTTCTCCTACAACTATTCTCACAACCACCTCTTTGTTTCTCTCTCTAAAGAAAAAGTAGCAAGTGCAACTCTCTTACTAGCGAACAAGACAACTCATCTAAAATTATTTTCTCTCAGCAGCTAGTTCTTAGTATACACTGGACTTTCTCCTCCAAAAAAGAGAGGTGGCCTCAAATCCTAAAATAACATCAAATACTTGTTCATCTGGCCTCCCCCACTAAAACTAGCCCGACTCAAAGCGTTCTTAATCATCTGAGTCACTACAATCATTATCTCAGCAAAAGAATCTACATTCACAATAATCTTTGGAGGTACATCAATTTTCGCCCCACATCTCTAACTTCTTCTCCTTGATTTTTCATATTTATGAAAAAACATAAAAAGGTTTATAATTAGACACAATTTAACATTTCATTAATATTATTTATGAATTAACTTGATAAACTTAATAGCTTTTTTTTTCATGATCCAACCTAATCGCTCTAATATCAATTTTGTCATTACAATATCTGATATCTTAGAATTAACCACGCAGAAATTGCAGTCAGATAGTACTATTCATTTATATCATTCAATAATCCATCATAAGTTCAAAGAATAAAAAAGTCACTAAAAAAATCCATAAAGTATACTAAACAAAAATTAAATTCATCCAAAGTAACTACATAGACAGAGAGTAAAAGTAGTACAATCAAACATTTCTTATATTTAAACGACATAAGAATTTAAAGCAAAATAAACAACTTACTAACTAATTTTATTAGTCATGTAAATCAAATCCCTCCAATTAGTCATACCAACCTCGAATTTTATTTGAAAGAAATAATTAATTGAAACTGTAAGTTAACACAACTTAGAGAGCACTTACAAACTTATGATGCATTAAATTAATATGCAAATACTACGCATGAATGAACAAAAAAATGTAGTTTATTACTTAACAAACCGTAAGCTTTCATTTTAAATTTAATCAGAAACTAATAACTCACCTGTTTTTCTTTGGTCACATGCTAGAGCCTTATGCACGAGTCGCCTCCTTCGTCTTTCTCCTCTTCCTTTGCTCTCGGCTCAACCCAACACAATACACATAATCCGCTTCAACTTACTCTTCCTCTGCCCGTGAGGTTCGACTCGTGCCTGCTCAAACAAGCCTTCTCCTCCTCTTCCTCTACATGGGAGCACGGCGTCGCTTCCTCCCTCGACTAGGGCTCTGCATCAAATTTCAAGTGAGAAAAGAAACAAAACACTCTTATTATTCTTCATCTTTTCCATTATCGTTGCTTCCTTCTCCTTCCTCGCGTCTTCCCTCACTCGCAGACAAGCAGCTCGACTCAAGGATGANGACTCTACTCCCAAATTTCTCCTACAACTATTCTCACAACCACCTCTTTGTTTCTCTAAGGCAAAAGTAGCAAGTGCAACTCTCTTAATAGCGAACAAGACAACTCATCTAAAATTATTCTCTCAGCAGCTAGTTCTTAGTATACACTGGACTTTCTCCTCCAAAAAAGAGAGGTGGCCTCAAATCCTGAAATAACAACAAATACTTGTTCATCTGGCCTCCCCCACTAAAACTAGCCCGATTCAAAGCGTTCTTAATCATCTGAGTCACTACAATCATCATCTCAGCAAAAGAATCTACATTCACAATAATCTTTGAAGGTGCATCAATTTCTGCCCCACATCTCTAACTTCTCCTTGATTTTTCATATTTATGAAATAACATAAAAAGGTTTATAATTAGACACAATTTAATATTTCATTAATATTATTTATGAATTAACTTGATAAACTTAATAGCTTTTTTTTTTTCATGATCCAACCTAATCGCTCTAATATCAATTTTATCATTACAATATCTGATATCTTAGAATTAACCACGTCAGAAATTGCAGTCAGATAGTACTATTCATTTATATCATTCAATAATCCATCATAAGTTCAAATAACAAAAAAGTCACTAAAAAAATCCATAAAGTATACTAAACAAAAATCAAATTCATCCAAAGTAACTACATAGACAGAGAGTAAAAGTATTACAATCAAACATTTCTTATATTTAAACGACATAAGAATTTAAAGAAATAAACAACTTACTAACTAATTTTATTAGTCATGTAAATCAAATCCCTCCAATTAGTCATACCAACCTCGTATTTTATTTGAAAGAAATAATTAATTGAAACTGTAAGTTCACACAACTTGGAGAGCACTTACAAACTTATGATGCATTAAATTAATATGCAAATACTACGCATGAATGAACAAAAAATGTAGTTTATAACTTAACAAACCGTAAGCTTTCATTTTAAATTTAATCAGAAACTAATTACTCACCCTTTTTTCTTTGGTCACATGCTAGAGCCTTATGCACGAGTCGCCTCCTTCGTCTTTCTCCTCTTCCTTTGCTCTCGGCTCAACCCAACACAATACACATAATCCGCTTCAACTTACTCTTCCTCTGCTCGTGAGGTTCGACTCGTGCCTGCACGTACAAGCCTTCTCCTCCTCTTCCTCTACATGGGAGCACGGCGTCGCTTCCCCCCTCGACTAGGGCTCTGCATCAAATTTCAAGTGAGAAAAGAAACAAAACACTCCTATTATTCTTCATCTTTATCATTATCGTTGCTTCCTTCTCCTTCCTCGCGTCTTCCCTCACTCGCAGACAAGCAGCTCGACTCAAGGATGACGGCTAGGGTTCAACACGATGCGCTTTACTTGGCTCGATAGTGGCCTCAGATATAAAGCTCCTCAATGAAGCAGCAAGTTAGGGTTGGAAAAGATCCCGCCTCCCTTCTTCCTCTGATTCCTTCTGCTCTCGCTCTCTTTCTCGTTCTCGTTAGTTCTCTATATGCTACAAGCAAAAGGGCCAAGATATGCTCCCCTTGACTTCACTGAAACAAACTATCTCGACAGTTAACGGTTTAACACATTTACATATATATTATTATTGACTTATTTTTAATTCAGTTATTACACCTCGACATCTCCATTTTACCCAGCTCAAAAGACTTCTCAGATACCTCAATGTCACTCTCCTGTCACTCTCACTAAAGGATTACCTATCAATAAAATAGAGCTCACTCATCAAGTCTACTCAGACATTGATTGNCAAAGCTCCTCAATGAAGCAGCAAGTTAGGGTTGGAAACGATCCCGCCTCCCTTCTTCCTCTGATTCCTTCTGCTCTCGCTCTCTTTCTCGTTCTCATTAGTTCTCTATATGCTACAAGCAAAAGAGCCAAGATATGCTCCCCTTGACTTCACTGAAACAAACTATCTCGACAGTTAACGGTTTAACACATTTACATATATATTATTATTGACTTATTTTTAATTCAGTTATTACACCTCGACATCTCCATTTTACCCAGCTCAAAAGACTTCTCAGATACCTCAATGTCACTCTCACTAAAGGATTACCTATCAATAAAATAGAGCTCACTCATCAAGTCTACTCAGACATTGATTGGGCAAGAAACACAACAAATCAAAAATCTACCATAGGATTTAATCTTCTTAGGTCACACTCTTATATCATGATGTACCAGAAAGCAAACAACAATGGCGCTCTCCTCCAAGCCAAATATTGTGACCTCTCCAATGATGTGAAATACATTGTATGGATCAGAAGGCCAATCCAAGATTTTTGAATTTCATCTCCCATGCTCACTCCCCTCTATTGCAATAACATCTTTGCCTGCCCTAACCAAAAATCTCATCTTCAACACTAGCACAAAACACATTGAAGGACTTTCACTCCATCCATGGGTGTATCAAAAATTAGCATATCATCATTCACCGCATCTCACAACAATCAAATAGCTACCATTTTCACTAAAGCACTGCCACTATGTGGGTTCCCACTCTTTCGAAATAAGCTGACAATCCGAGAATAAAATATCAGCTGGAGGGGCGGTAATAACAATTATAATCAGACCAAACAAAATGAACAATCCAATTGCTACTATAACCGACTAAAACAATCTTAGACCATTTGTGTATAAACAACAAAATTTGTTCGTTGAATCACCTGC
The DNA here is from genome assembly GCA_002079205.1 of Phalaenopsis hybrid cultivar. Taxonomy (NCBI): domain Eukaryota; kingdom Viridiplantae; phylum Streptophyta; class Magnoliopsida; order Asparagales; family Orchidaceae; genus Phalaenopsis; species Phalaenopsis hybrid cultivar. The sequence goes on from JXCR01094293.1 coordinate 112,471, forward strand.
ACCTCTAACAAACTCATGAAACCAAACAATCTATAAATATCTATAATCATTCAATATAAAGCATATAATGCACAAAATTATTTCTACTATATATCATTTATTCTCCTTCTTTTGCACTGTAAGGTATTAGATACTTCTACAAGGTGCACCTAATGAGTATCATAAGTCAATGGATTCATCACCAAAATAAAGCTTTTGACCAGTAAGAAAAAATTTGAGTTCTTTTCTAAATGAAATGCATAAGGTTAAGTGGGCCATAATAAAAGAAATTCTATCTAAAGTTACCATAAAAAAAGAAATTAAAAAACTATGAAATGCCTAAGCAATAATTGACCTCTTCAAGCTCCAAACAACCATCAATCTGTCCCCCATAATATTTTGCTAAGAATGAAAACTCTAACTTTGATCAAACCGATACAAAAATTGAATGCCAAAGTAAGCTTCTTCACATTAAAACATTAAAAAAATCTTCAGCCAATAAAGATGTGAGACTAACCCTTTATGCTATGTTATGTTGCCCAAAATATGCTCATGAAGGATTAAGCATCAATGTTTCTTAATGGCTGTCTATGAGTTATGAGCCATGAGCACAGTTGATGAGCCATGAATCCTTTTTAGCAAATGTTTAAGTCCACAAGGTTCCCTTAGGTAAGACAGCCCATGATTGTTGACAAAATACTTTTATATGGGTTGACTAACTCCGCAAATAAAATAAGGCAATGCAAGACAAATTAATCATGAGCTTTTGATCAAGTTTATCCTCATCAACTCTTAACCAACGGCAATTTATTTTTCTCTCCCAAATATAAATCTTTTGAAATTAAGAAATAGTATCTTAGAGCATTTAGACTAAGTTTGATTAAAGGTGCTCCCTTGTGACCAGGATAGATAATTCACAATAAGAGCTGGTGCTTATGAAAACACCTCAAACTGGATTATANCAATATAAATCTTTTGAAATTAAGAAATAGTATCTTAGAGCGTTTAGACTAAGTTTGATTAAAGGTGCTCCCTTGTGACCGGGATAGAAAATTCACAATAAGAGCTGGTGCTTATGAAAACACCTCAAACTGGATTATAAAGTCCACAGGACATTTAAATCNTACCATTTTCACTAAAACACTGCCACTATGTGGGTTCCCGCTCTTTCGAAATAAGCTGACAATCCAAGAATAAAATATCAGCTGGAGGGGCGGTAATAACAATTATAATCAGAACAAACAAAATGAACAATCCAATTGCTACTATAACCGACTAAAACAATCTTAGACCATTTGTGTATAAACAACAAAATTTGTTCGTTGAATCACCTGCACCTCTAACAAACTCATGAAACCAAACAATCTATAAATATCTATAATCATTCACTATAAAGCATATAATGCACAAAATTATTTCTACTATATATCATTTATTCTCCTTCTTTTGTACTGTAAGGTATTAGATACTTCTACAAGGTGCACCTAATGAGTATCATAAGTCAATGAATTCATCACCAAAATAAAGCTTTTGACCAGTAAGAAAAAATTTGAGTTCTTTTCTAAATGAAATGCATAAGATTAAGTGGGCCATAATAAAAGAAATTCTATCTAAAGCTACCATAAAAAAAGAAATTAAAAAACTATGAAATGCCGAAGCAATAATTGACCTCTTCAAGCTCCAAACAACCATCCATCTGTCCCCCATAATATTTTGCTAAGAATGAAAACTCTAAATTTGATCAAACCAATACAAAAATTGAACGCCAAAGTAAGCTTCTTCACGTTAAAACGTTAAGAAAATCTTCAGCCAATAAAGATGTGAGATTAACCCTTTATGCATGTTATTTTGCCCAAAATATGCTCATGAAGGATTAAGCATCAATGTTTCTTAATGGCTGTCTATGAGTTATGAGCCATGNGAAGTAGACGAAGTTGAGGACTGCACGAGAAGGTCGGGAGATGGCATTTTGATAGCTGATGGTGATCGGGATGTGACGCGGTCTCTTTCGGCTGTTAAAGGTCAAAGTTTGACTAAAAATAAGCCTTCAAATTAAAAAAAAAAAAATAGTGAAAGTTGGTGTAGCTATGACGTGCTTTGGCTATTTTATATTTCAAAGTTTATGATCTGAAAATTTGGATTATATCTATATCAAAATAATCTCTTTTTTAGGGCTTGCCTCTGGTGCTCTTCATTATCTTGGTGTCGTTGGACATTAATCTCATCTCTTACCATGGAGCGATTATTGTGTGCATACCTGGCACAAACTTGCGTCGGTGTCCAATCTAGTCCACTGAAATACACATTTTTTGTTTTTTTATTAGAGTGGGACTCACTCAAATTTTTTTGAAGGTTCACACGCAATAATTTTTCCTTGTCATCATCTTCCTTCGTCTCCTTAGTATAATGACATCTCAGAGTCATTGTTGGCCATTACCTCTTACTTTGTATCCTATTGTCTCAATTTCTAGCATGTAACAAGTTGGATTGTCTCCAACAATTCATCTACCTTAGGTATACTTGCAAATTCACTCTTTCTTCTACTTATTTTTTTTGCTTGTGTGTGTATGGCTTCCATTTCAAGCACTATATAATNTTTATCTTAAAATTTGGATTATATCTATATCAAAATAATCTATTTTTTAGGGCTTGCCTCATTGGCTTGCCTCTGGTGCTCTTCATTATCTTCGTGTCGTTGAACATTAATCTCATCTCTTACCATGGAGCGATTATTGTGTGCGTATGTCTGACGCAAACTTACGTCGGTGCCTAATCTGGGCAACTGAAATACACATTTTTTGTTTTTTTTATTAGAGTGGGACTCACTCAAATTTTTTTGAAGGTTCACACGCAATAATTTTTCCTTGCCATCATCTTCCTTCGTCTCCTTAGTATAATGACATCTTAGAGTCATTGTTGGCCATTACCTCTTACTTTGTATCCTATTTTGTCTCAATTTCTATCATGTAACAAGTTGGATTGTCTCAAACAATTCATTCACCTTAGGTATACTCACAAATTCACTCTTTCTTCTACTTATTTTTTTTGCTTGTGTGTGTATGGCTTCCATTTCAAGCACTATATAATGAATTGAGTTGTGTTCTTGGGTCATGGATGCCAAATGTTGAAAAGTACATTAATTGTTCATCTATTGTTTATTTCAAAAGATCTTAACTAAATTGGTAGGGTTTTTTTATAGGTTAGATACATTTTAATTTTAACTTTAGTATATTCATTTTTATCGCTTTCAAAGTAGATATTTAAGGAAAATGAGCACTAAGATGTTTAGTATTTTATGTGCTTAGTAACAGGAATATTTGTTTCATGGAGCTACATTATCTTTGCGTTAATTTTTCGCCTTTAAAAGTTGTTTGTTTTTGAGTAAAAAGTTTAGTGATTTCTTATTATGTGTTGGTTGGTCTTTTTTATTTTAGAAACTAAAATCTTTTACTTTATTAAGAATGAGTTCGAGTAAATAATCCACAAATAATGACGTCTTTCAAAATATTGAAGTATACTATAAATTTAATCCACAAAGTATTTTATATGTTTGTTAGATGGGTGAAAAAAATGCGAAGAAATTTTAGTGATGCCCTCTGAAACTAGACAGACGCCGATTGTCAATTTTTCAAATGAATGGATGAAATTGAAGCATTAGTGCATGATATTTTGTGCGTGCTACGAGCTTGTAATGAGTTGTTACAAAAGAATTTTGAGTCCAACTCCTTTCATTGGAAGAGCCTGGTTAGAATCGTCGTTGTACATATAGTATATTTATTGTTATGCTTAAGTAATATTTGTTTTTCTATATTTTGGTTTCTTAATGTGTCATTTTAATTTTGGAGGTGTGTAAAAGTTTAATATGCAGGAAGTTATCATTATCGTCATTATTTATATTTGAAGTTTTAACCCTCAATATACTCTTCCTTGTGAACTTGTAATGAAACAGTTATGATCCATATATTTGCCTCTAAATTTTCTCCACTTGCAAATTAATGCAAATATTTTTATTATTATTTAGAGCTGAAGTGGCAAATATAGTGAATAACCTTTTTTATACGTTTATGTGTATTTGTGCATTGGGGAGGCGGGGAGGGGGGGGGNTATAGGTTAGATACATTTTAATTTTAACTCTAGTATATTCATTTTTATCGCTTTCAAAGTAGATATTTAAGGAAAAATGAGCACTAAGATGCTTAGTATTTTATGTGCTTACTAACAGGAATATTTGTTTCACGGAGCTACATTATCTTTGCGTTAATTTTTCACCTTTAAAGGTTGTTTGTTGTTGAGTAAAAGGTTTAGTGATTTCTTATTATGTGTTGGTTGGTCTTTTTGATTTTAGAAACTAAAATCTTTTACTTTATTAAGAATGAGTTCGAGTAAATCATCCACAAATAATGACGTCTTTCAAAATATTGAAGTATACTATAAATTTAATCCACAAAGTATTTTATATGTTTGTTAGATGGGTGAAAAAAATTCGAAGAAATTTTAGTGATGCCCTCTGAAACTAGACAGACGCCGATTGTCAATTTTTCAAATGAATGGATGAAATTGAAGCATTAGTGCATGATATTTTGTGCGTGCTACGAGCTTGTAATGAGTTGTTACAAAAGAATTTTGAGTCCAACTCCTTTCATTGGAAGAGCCTGGTTAGAATCGTCGTTGTACATATAGTATATTTATTGTTATGCTTAAGTAATATTTGTTTTTCTATATTTTGGTTTCTTAATGTGTCATTTTAATTTTGGAGGTGTGTAAAAGTTTAATATGCAGGAAGTTATCATTATCGTCATTATTTATATTTGAAGTTTTAACCCTCAATATACTCTTCCTTGTGAACTTGTAATGAAACAGTTATGATCCATATATTTGCCTCTAAATTTTCTCCACTTGCAAATTAATGCAAATATTTTTATTATTATTTAGAGCTGAAGTGG
>JXCR01094310.1:0-10499 GCA_002079205.1 Phalaenopsis hybrid cultivar
AGATTATTTTTAATCAGCTTATCAACAAATTATTCAATAAGCTGCAGCTGCTCCAAACATACCCTAAAAAAATGCATTTGATATTTTTGATGCGATGTTAAAGTTTTGAGCGATATGCATGTAAATATGAGAGTTTAGGTGTGTTAGGTATGAAAATACATGATAATTGTTATGTAGATGCCCCAACATAAAAATTGACCACAAACGACACTAAATGAATCTATTTAACGATTAAACTTGTTTAGACACCATAGCTTTATCCCAAAAACAGAAATATATGTAAAAGCTGCCATAACTTATGAACACTAACTCTAAATATCTACATTTAAAAAAAATAAGCAGAGAACAATAAAACCATTCAAATAAACTTTACTTCTTGTCCATGCCAAAGTAATATGATTGGCAGGCAAGATTTTCCCTACAAAAGAATAATATTAAGCTTCCATACTTAGACGCTCCTCCCCAATGATCAACCTTGTCAACCAGCTCGGATCTTCGGCAAAGCCTTTGCAGGAGATGAGTATACCGAGCTCGTCGCCGATACGATCGTACTCCCTGAGAGCAGCAGACATCTCTGCTTCGACCAAAGAATCATCTTTGTCCAGTCCGACGAGCAGAGCTTCTCCATAATGATTTTCCTTCTCTGGATCATGTTCAAAAGGATCCATGACAGCACCCTGGAATGGATTTGATAAGCAAAATGTTGATATGAGCAAAAACAAAAACATGTAAGAATACATTTTTATTGTCCAAAGAAAGCAGAGTATTTTTCAATGNTGATATGAGCAAAAACAAAAACATGTAAGAATACATTTTTATTGTCCAAAGAAAGCAGAGTATTTTTCAATGAAAGATCAGATTCTTATTGCCATTTTTAAAGCTGACAGCAGTCAAACATTTTAGTAAGAGTCACATGCATGCCACTCAACTTCTATATATTTATATATCTAACATGTAAGCTTCAATTTTTACATACATACGATCTTGCCTATGAATGAAAAGATGTATTTCACTTTTTGAAAAATAAAATGAAGGTATTTTTGATGTGATATGAAAGATTAGGNCATTTATATATCTAACATGTAAGCTTCAATTTTTACATACATACGATCTTGCCTATTGAATGAAAAGATGTATTTCACTTTTTGAAAAATAAAATGAAGGTATTTTTGATGTGATATGAAAGATTAGGGTGGTCAAAATGTAAAAATCAAAGTGTAGGTGTTAGATATGTAAATTCACGAGAATTGTGTGATATGTATTTAAATACCCCAACTTTTTTATCTTTTAAGTGAGGCTTTATATTGATTGTATATGTGGGAAATGTATGTGAGGCATCAAAGTTGGGATTCTGGTGAACAGCATGTACGACAATGGTGATGATCCGGCCACAACACCGTGATTGTCGCTGGTGACCGGACGTGTGGACACCGGATATAATAATTTTCCCGAAAGTTGAGCCGTTTAATAGCACATCTAGACAAAGGGACTGACACTGTTAGGTAGGCTATAGGATGGGTAACAGAGGCAGGAGGAATGATTTCAGCTGAAATCTAGTGTGCATTGCAGCTGGACAGCGAGCCGGCAGTAGACAAACAGCAAGATTCTACTGTCAAACAACACATGGCAGCAGGTTCAGCGACGTCCGGAAGAGATCATCACCTCGATCCAATTACGTTACCATCATATAGAAATCCAAAAATACAACACCCTAATAAAAAAATACAGAGAGAAAACGTCCTCAATTAAAATAAACTAAGCGTCGGTCAGACCAGTCCAAACAAAACTAATATATAATACCCAAAGCAAATTAAACCTAATTTTTAATAAAATAATATAAAATTTTGGTCCCAACGGTCTGGCGGCCGTAGCAAATTAGCAGAAAAATCCCACTACAGCACGTGCGGGACGTGAAATCCCACACCTTCACATCNATTTAATAAAATAATATAAAATTTTGGTCCCAACGGTCTAGCGGCCGTAGCAAATTAGCAGAAAAATCCCACTACAGCACGTGCGGGACGTGAAATCCCACACCTTCACATCTCGGGATCGCAAAATCCCACAGATCCCTTGTTAAGGAGATCACAAGATCATGAGATCCTGGATGGGACAGCTCCCAAGTCACCACGTCATGGACCTATGCTGCTCTTGGGTTGCTGCTCAAGGATGTTTAGTTTGAGCTTCATGGATGCCTTATCTCATATCTCATAATTTGAGCAGCTGAAGAAATGTAGAGCAGTCGCACAATATGGTTGGTTGGTGAACCAGTAGCTAGAGGAATGTTCATAAATCATGCTTACTTAGTGATGCAGGGCATAATGATCACACGATCATCATCGAACAACCCCAGTTAGTTGAAAAAATCGGAAGAATTAAAAATGAGTTGAGCTTCTCTAGTCAGCGGTAACAACCCCAAGCAAACAAACAAAATCTAAATGAAGGTAAGTAGAAGCAAAATCAGTTGGAAAAACCAATTTGTGAGNCAAGCAAACAAACAAAATCTAAATGAAGGTAAGTAGAAGCAAAATCAGTTGGAAAAACCAATTTGTGAGGATTGTGGAAAACTTCATTTTGGGCGGTGCTTGTTTGGTTGAAGAAAATGCTACAAATGTGGACAAACATGACATCATCATATGGATTGTTCGATGTAAAAGAAAAGGAATAGCAGACCACAAACATTTCAAGGATAGGAAAAGCCTAAAAAAGTTTGGAAGGCAGCCAGTTCAACAAGACTCAATTTTTGGGAGAACTTTTAACTCAAGCAAATGGTGAAACTTCATAGCATCGACCGAGCCAACAATGAATGCCAAGAGTTTTTACAATTACCCTTAGGAAACTAAAGAATCTGAAATGATTACAAGTGCATCAGATTCTTTTATTTCTGAAATTTCTTTTTTGCCAACTTATATATTGATGTTGTACACTTTACTCCTGCATTCTGTTATCATGCCCTCGGGAAATGATTTTTCTATGCAAAAAGAAAATGTTATGTGGATGTTAATATTTCCGATAAAAAGCTGTTAGTAGAATTAATCATCATACCAATTCAAACTTTTAATTTTATACTGTGGATGTTTTAATTTTATACTGTGGATGGATTGATTAGTAAAGCATTTTGCTACGATTTAACGTTGGAAAAAGAAGGTNGAAAGCTGTTAGTAGAATTAATCATCATACCAATTCAAACTTTTAATTTTATACTGTGGATGGATTGATTAGTAAAGCATTTTGCTACGATTTAACGTTGGAAAAAGAAAGTGAAGTTTAATTTGCCTAGCGAGAAGTCATTCCATTTTTTCATGTGATAAAATGCACCATCTTTTTTGATTAGTACAGTGAAAATGGGGAAGTTTATGTAAAGTGAGCCAAATTAAAAGTATTAAATAAAGATGACTGTGAATTAAAAACATCCCAGTTATTGTAGAATTTCTTGAAGTATTGCCAAAGGAATTGTCAGGGTTACTAATAGAAAGAGAAGTTGAGTTTGGTATTGATTTGCAGCTACGAACATCTGCAATTTTCAATTCTCTTTATAGAATGACTAAAGAAATTACAGGAACTGAATGTCAAATGTAGCAATTGATGGATAAAGGCCTTACTAGGTCAATCAACTCTTAGTGGAGTGCTCATATATTGTTTGTCATGAGGGAAGGCGGAATTATGCGATTATGTATTGCTCCTAAAGAGCTGAATAAGGTGACAATCAAGAATAATAATCCATTGCCAAAGTTGATGATTTATTTAATCAATTAGAGGGCACTGCTGTATTTTTCAGGATCAATCTGAGATCAAGATAATATCAGACTAGAATCAAGAAAGCAAATGTAACCAAGACAACCTTTGGGACTAGATATAGTCTTTGTGAATTCTTAGTTATGCCTTTTTGTTTAACAAATACCTCTACAATTTTTATAGTTCTGATGAAAAGAATATTAAAGACTTATGTGGATCGGTTTGTCATTATTTTCATTCATGATATTTTAATATACTCAAAATTTATGATCCTGCTAAGCATCTCAGAATAGTCTTAGATTTGTTTTGGTAGAATCAACTATTTGCAAAACTTTTTAAATGTAAATTTTGGTTGCAGAGTATTACATTTTTGGGCATATTATTAGTGGACAAGAAATCTCAATAAATCCTCAGAAAGAGAAGGAGATTGTGGAATGACATAAACCTAAAAAAAGTTATATGGGAATGCAATTTTCTTGAGTGAGCTGGATATTACATGTTGTATGTTAAAAAAAAAATTGACAAATAACAATGTCGTTGTCGAAGCTGATGATAAAAGATATTAAAGTTGAATGGAATGAAGAATACGAGTATAGTTTTTAAGAATTAAAAAAGCACTTGACTACTACACTAGTATTAGCCATTACATCAGAATCAGAGAAATTCCAGATTTACAACGACACATCATTGAGAGGTATGGGATCAGTATTAATGCAAAACAACAAAAAAGTAATAGCTTGTGCATCAAGACAATTGAAGCCACATGAGAGGAATTATTCGACTCACAATTTGAAGTTGGTTGTTGTAGTTTTTGCTCTCAAGATCTTGAGACATAGGGTCTGTTTGGGGCAACTTATTTGGTGCGGTGGCGTTTTGAAAACGCACCTGACCTGTTTGGGTAAACTGCGTTTTGGCAGCTTATGCGTTTTCAAAACGCTGAAAATAATGTTTTAATACCGCACCTGTCTAGGTGCGGTGGTAGCTTTCTGGCTGCGATCTAACTTTTCCAAAAAAATAAAAATTTGTAATAGCTATCGCACCTAACTTATCAGCAAATTATTTTTAATCAGCTTATCATCAGATTATCCAATAAGCTGCAGCTGTCCCAAACAGGCCCATAATCTGTATGGTGTGAAGTGTGAGTTATTCATTGATCATCAGAGTTTTAAATATATTTTCACATAAAAAGAACTAATTTAAGACAGAGAAGATGACTAAAGCTTATTAAAGACTATGATCTTGATAAAGAATATTCTTTTGGTCAAACAGATATAGTTGTTGATGATTTGAGTTGTAAATCTACATGTAGCGCAAGTTGAATTATTACTGAGAAACAAGAATTGATCAAAGAAATTGATGATTTCTAGTTGGGGCTCATAAGACCAAGAGATGTTAGGTATTTGCATTAGTTAATTGTGCAACCAACTTTAATTGACAAAATTAAGGCAACCCAAAAAGTTAGCAACAAATATTAGAAACTCATTGAACAACTAGAGTCAAAAAAGAAGCCATAAATGAGTACATGACTATAGATGAAGATGGTGTTAACAGAAATATATTGCAGTTTTGGGTACCTACTGATCCTAATTTGAGGGAAAAAATCATACATAAAGCTCATCATTCAGGATACACAATTCATCAAAGCAACACCAAAACATGCAAAGTTTTGAAATTGAAGTTTTGGTGGCTAGATATGAAGAAAGATAAACCAGAGTATGGGTCTAAGTGTCAAATTTGTCAGATTGTCAAGGCTGAGCATTAGAGACCCAATTAATTGCAACAATCAATTGTCTATACCATAATGAAAGTGGGAATAAATCGCAATGTATTTTGTTATGGAATTTCCAAGATCCAGACAAGATTGTGATAGCATTTAGATGATCATTGACATGTTAAAAAAGTCATCTCATTTCTTGCTAATTAAGCAGATAAACTTAGTAGAAATTTTGGCCAGATTATATGTAAAGGAAGTTATTAGACTTCACAGTGTTCCAAAGATTATAGTCTCGGATGGAGATGAAAGATTCATAACCAGGATGTGAAAATGTATTTAGGTACACATTTACATTTTAACACAATATTTCATCTATAAACCGACATACAAGAGAAAAATTTAGGTAGTAGAAGATTCATTGAGGCTTTATAACCTTGACATTGGAGATAATTTGGGAAGATCATATTTCGATGATCGAATTCACATACAATATTAGTTATCAATACGATATTAACATGGCCCCCTATGAAGCAACTATATAACAGGAAGTGTAAAATTTCATTAAGTTGGGTTGAGATGAGAGAAAGTCAATTGTTAGGAACTAAAATGGTCGATAAAGCTACAGAAAAAATCAAATAAATTAGAGAGATTGAGAGCTGCTCAAAAATCGAAAAAAGATATATTATGACCCAAAATACAGAAAAGTAAGGTTTGAAGTTGGTGATTTTTTGTTTTTAAAAGTCAGGTCAATGAAAGATACAATGAAATTTGATCAAGAAACCAAATTGAGCTATATGTATTGATGAGCCTAAGACTATAAAGATATAGAAATGCAAAAAGATTTAATATTTATTGAAGAGCCTGAGACTACTTTAGAAACAATTGTTCAGTGATTAAGAAATACACAAATTCCTTATGTTACGATAAAATGGAGGCACATACCTGATAAAGAAGCTACTTGAGAAAGAAAACAAGAAATACGAAAACAATTCTCCTTTCTATTTGAATAAAAAATTCAAAAATTTCGAAGACAATTTTTATAAGGAAGTAAGTATTGCAATTAAATACTTAATCTATCCTCCTAAACCCGCAACACTGTAAAATTCCACTTTACGCGNTATTGCAATTAAATACTTAATCTATCCTCCTAAACCCGCAACACTGTAAAATTCCACTTTACGCGACATCCAACGGCAGGATGGAGTTTTAATAGCAGAGATTAATTGAAAGGTGTGATTGTGTGTGTGCGTGTGTATTATTATTATTATTATTATTATTTTGATCAGCCCGATGGCGAACCCTAGCAACAGTTACGGTCGCTCTTTCCTCTAGCGTTTTCGTGCTCGATTCGTTCGTCTCCCCCGCTGCTTCCTCGCTCTGAGACGAGGCTTGTCTCCAGTCTTCCGGTCTCGCGAGCTTTCCTGGCTCGAAATTTTCCAGGCTCTGCGGCTCCTTTGCGGCCTGCCCGATCGCGTGTTCTGCGACTCAGTCTCTCGGGTACCGCTCGCAATCTCTGCGTCCTCTGCGCTCGTCCTGTCTCACAACGTCTATTTTGATGCCAGTTTTTCCCTCGTCTGCTTTCTTCTCTGAAGTCTGAACGTCACACCTTTCTTTGAGGATGACTTCGGACAAATCATATGCAGTTGCCCTTGCCGGTGTCCAAGCCTCAGGCACACCAAAATCGTCATCTTTCCCTCTGTCGTTTGAGTGAGCGGAGGACATAAAAAACCTAATAGAAATAATGAAAAGTCTGTCATCTTTTTTACAGAAGCCGAAGGTATTCAACTTGTTTCCTCCTGTCGTCTGAATTTAGTTGGGAAATTTCTATATGGACATCTCAAAATGGAGCTCATTCGCAAAAAAATTTGAACTTATGCACCTTGTTGGAAAATGAAAAATTGGACTATTAGATGGGAGACACATTTTTATTCAAATTAGTAATGAAGATGATTACATGCACTTATTTGCTAGAAAGATAATATGGATTGATAACAGAGCAATGAAGATTCTGAAATGGTCTGTGGATTTTGACCCACAGACGAAACCACCAATCATTCCAGTTTGGATTCATCTTTCTGATCTGAAATTTCATTATTTTTCTCAAAAAGTACTGTACTCTATTGCCTCAGCTTATGGGAAGCTACTCAAGACGGACATTCCTACTTTTAATTTGTCCTGTCCTTCTGAAGCTAGAGTATTTGTTGAAAGAGCCATCACTTCACCTGCTTCTGAGGAAATCTGGCTGAACACACAACACCATGGATATTGGCAGAAGGTAGAGATTGAACATTTTCTGTCCTATTGTTCAAACTGTAGTATGTTCAGACACTCCATCTCTCAATGTCACCATCTACACCCCCAACTAAGACCAAAAAAGCAAACTGCTCCGCTAGAGGTTCTGACTTCATCTCCTCCTCATCAGCTCCCAATTTTTGATACTATTGATCATCAGAATGATATCCCAGATGACATCACTATCCATGCATGCAATATGACAACTATTCAGTCCCCATTTGTAGTTCCCTCATCTTTGGAACCTCCTATCGTGGGGGAGAGAGTTTTTTCAGACCCCGTCTGCCCTAGAACCTATCACTGATAATACAGGTGGAAATATTTCTACTGTTTCACTACTGTCTCATCAGGTCCAGAAAGATGTTAATATTACTCAGGCCCATGGGGATCAAAACGTGCAACGACCTACANACATACAAAAGAAAGTTGTGTCAATTTTGTAGTGAAAATATATTTTTTTATTTTATATGTTCTTATCAACATATTTTATCAATTTTAAAAAAGTATAGTTGTCCATGATTCGATCACGTCATCGGGCGTAGGACCGCCAACAACCTAAGAAGATACGGATCCCCCGTTAGACTTGTGTCGGTGAATGATACTTTCATCCTATAGTTCATCATGTCCCAGAATTGAGTCCTGATGTTGTAGGATGAGATATCATTCTGCTCTACCACCGACGTGCCTTTGTCATCATCGCCCAAATGAGCCGCCCAAATATTCCGGATTTTGTAGATATGCCACCCCAGTGTTTCAGATTTTTCAAATAAGCCACCCAAACTTTCAGACTTTTACATATAAGCCACCCAAAATAAGATTTCCAAAAGCCTCGATTTTAAACCATCACGGCGAAGAAAACCACAACCCCGAAGTTTCAGATTTTACAAAAAGAGCACCTGACAGTTTCAGATTTTACAAACTCGTTACCAAATTTTTAATTCCAGATTTTTCACAAACAAAAACAATGAAATTTCAATGAGGCATTTCACCAAGGTGTCTCAAGTAATTTTAGCAAAGAAGACGGCCACAAAGAGCCAACTTGAGCCATCAAAATTTTAGATATTGATAAATCCGCCACCCAAATAATACTTTCTCCCAACATATGATATATTAGTTCAGTATAAAAAAAGATGAAAGCAGCCCTTCTTAAGAAGGGCTAGATTAGCCCCCAAATATCATTGTATAGATAAAAACATGTTAAGAAGATAAGTGGACAGCCTACACATGCTTGAGAACTGAACCACACTTCCCTCATAAACTTACTTTTAACTAAATATCATAAAGCATTTAAAACTCATTCCACCAGCATGCCATACTCGCCCAAATGTGCCACCCTGCAGCAACCTTGGCCGAGCAAAACAGAAGAAGAAAAGGGTACAGAGGAAGGGGAGAAGAGATACGTCACTCAAATCTTTCTCAAACAGCAACAGAAGGCCAAGGAAAGCTCAAACACCAAACCCAGGAATTTCAACAATAAATTTCAGCAAGACCTCCTCCTCTCCCAAAACTTTCAGCTAACCCTAAGGAAATCCCCAAATGAGGTTTTTATAGCCACAAAGAAGAAGAGAAACTCACCTAAACCTACCCATGGTGGACCGATGCCAAGGGAGGCGGGAAAACAACAACATAGAGCAGGCGATAAGATCGTGATAAGGATCGCGTATGGGTGCGAAGCGAAGAGAAAGGCTCCTCCCATGCGGGCGACTCAGGGAGGGCAGGAGATAAGATCGCAATAAGGATCACGTATGGGGTGAGAAGCGTGCGGCTCGAGGAGGGCGACTGAGAGGGAGAAGAGCTCGACCTCGCGTGCGAATGGGAGAGAGAGGAGTGAGCGAGAGATGGATTTAGGGATTTAGGGCTTTTTAAGGAAGAAAAAAACTATATAATAATAATAATAATAATATTATTATTATTATTATAATACGCCCCATTTTATTCATTTTCTCCCAGACATGTCATTGTCGTGAAATGAATATCTCCTTTAGGCAAAATCGACGTTCCGGACGCGCCGGCGCAGTCCGTTTCGTCCTCTGGGGTCGTCCGGGCAACCTCATCACCGATCGGATAAAAAACATGTCAAAATTTAATTTTCGTCAAAATTTTGGTTCAAGCTCAATTAACCAGGATGGTGTAGATTGTTNAAACATGTCAAAATTTAATTTTCGTCAAAATTTTGGTTCAAGCTCAATTAACCAGGATGGTGTAGATTGTTGTTATGAGATGTTTGGAAAAGATTTGAAGTGATTTCGAGTTGATCGAGAGGGTCAATTTGGTGGATTTTGAGCATTTAGCCAATTTGGGGGCGTTGGGCTAGACTTGGGTCTAGGTTAGACTACGGTTGGGTTAGGTCCAAATTGATGATTCAAAATGATTTAGGAGAATATTATAAAGAGTTCTCAACATCAATTGGGTGTCAATTTTGAGGTTCGGGTAATCAATTTGGTGGAATTGATGTGCTAACATCCTGATTTGAGCTACGGACCAATGGAATTTCCATTTGGGTCCTCTATGTACTGGTAATAGCTAAACCTCAGCCTAGGGCTAAAGAGTCTAGAAGACTATCTACATGAGTTTCCCAAAAGATCGAGGTATGAAAGTAAACAAGTTTATGTTCGGGGGTATGAATGAATGCGGGTGGAAGTGAGTAACAGTGAGTGAACAGCTCCAGACCAATATCCAGGGTCAACCCTAAGGTTAAGCAGTCCTATGGGAACTTATCTCGAGCTACTCTATATTGACCTCACCTACTAAGTGCTAG
>JXCR01094337.1:14871-29576 GCA_002079205.1 Phalaenopsis hybrid cultivar
GCAATCCTAAGGGTGACTCATCTTGAGTTTCCCCGACAGTGACCCCACCTACTAAGTATTTAGAGGTTGAGAGCAATATGTGGAACTTCAAGTTGAGTGGAGAAGAGTGTAGAATTTCTAATGGTGAGGGTTCCAGATCTAGTTTTCTAGGAATAGTCAACAGGAAAAGTCCTATGGCTAGACCCTAGGCTACTAAATGGGACAAACTAAACCTCAACCAAAAATGAGGTCAACAAATGGACCCCCAATAGGTGTGGTGTGTTGGGAAGAACACCGCGCGTATTGGCGTTGACCAACGAGATCAACAAAACCAATACAAACTCCTATGTCAGCAGACCCAGAAGTACGTGTAGAGTTGTGTGTATGATTTGTTTCTGCTGGAGAATTAGCAGTTTGTGTGCTTAATCAAATCGAGAAGTAGGGACTCTCGCTGGGGATCAGAGAGTGAATTTTGAGTAATGAAATTTCAGGTATTCATGGAGGATGGGAATCAGTATGTAAGTGCTGACTCCGATGTGGGAATTGAAATTCAAATATCAACTCAAAAAGAGGGAGAGAGAGAAAGAGTAGAAGTGTAAGGAGCGACCTCGAATGTAATGAATCAGAAATGTAGGACTGATTCGGAAATGAGAATTGAAATGTAGATCAACTTTCAAAAAGGGAGCGTTGGAATGTAAGGTTTGACCTGAAATGTAAGGAATCAGAAATGTAGGACTGATTCAGAAATGAGAATTGAAATGTTGGTCAATTCTCAAAAGAGAGCGTCGGAATGTAAGGTCCAACCTCAAATGTAAAGAATAAAAAATTTAGGACTATTTCAGAAATGAGAATTGAAATGTAGGTCAATTCTCTGAAGAAAGTGTCGGAATGTAAGGTCCGACTTCAAATGTAAAGAATAAAAAATGTAGGATTGATCCAGAAATGAGAATTGAAATGTAGGTCAGTTCTCGAAAGAAGGTGTTGGAATGTAAGGTCCGACCTCAAATGTAAAGAATTAGAATTTTAGGACTGATTCAGAAATGAGAATTGAAATGTAGGTTAATTCTCAAACAAAAGTGTCAGAATGTAAGGTCCGACCTCAAATGTATAAAATCAGAAATTTAGGACTGATTCAGAAATGAGAATTGAAATGTAGGTCAATTCTCGAAAGAAGGTGTCGGAATGTAAGGTCCGACCTCAAAAGTAAAAATCAGAAATTTAGGACTGATTCAAAAATGAGAATTGAAATGTAGGTCAATTCTCAAAAGAAGGTGTCGGAATGTAAGGTCCGACCTCAAATGTAAAGAATCAGAAATTTAGGACTGATTCAGAAATGAGAAATGAAATGTAGGTCAATTCTCAAAAGAAGGTGTCAGAATGTAAGATCCGACTTCAAATGTAAAGAATCAGAAATGTAGGACTGATTCAGAAATGAGAATTGAAATGTAGGTATCAATTGTGAGATGAAAGAATTAAAATGTAGGTATCAATTCAAAAATGAAAGAATTGAAATGTGGGTATCAAATCCAGGAGAGAGTCAAAATATAGGTATCAACCTCAAAATGTGAGAATCAGGATTTAGGTACTGATTTGAAGATGTGATTTGAAATTTACAAAGAGCTTGTGATGTTGAATTTGTGGTAGTGTGTCATGTGGACATGTTGATTTTGAAGAAGATTTGTAAAGTTTCGTGGAGTTTTGTGCAGAATGTGAAATTCTGCGAGGATGTGTAGAGAGTCAGCGTAGATAACGATGGTTGTGTTGCGCGCACAAACAGTAGGAAATTCCGAAAACGGAAGTATTCACTAAACAAGTTTGTTTTATTTTCCTTTTGTTTTTGTCATAATTGATTTTTCAAAAATGTGTTTTTAAAGTTTTAATTTCAATTGGTTGATTTTCAAAAGAAATTTGTTTTGTTATTTTTTTGTTACAATTATCTTTTTTTTGTGTTTTATTTATTGTTGAAAATTGGTCGTTTCGTTCTTTGTTCATTGGAACTCTGAACCATTGCATGGTTCGCGGCTTTCATCCATCTTACAGAAAGGTAATTTGCAAAAAGGCACAACTTGAGAGAAATTTTCATTAATCTGCTTCAATAAGGATGCTACTGATCAAAAATAGGCTAATGCCTCAAAAAGAGTACATCATGTAATACATGTTGAAATGCATTGGGAGTCATCTCAAGATATGAGTATGATAGACTGATTACATCAGATACATGTCATGCTTGTTAAAAGAAGGCAAGTGAGTCCTCTGCGCTTGGTATATCGTGCTCTTGATCAAGCAGACCTTCTGAGTCTTGCTCCAGGATAAGAGTTCCCTTCGCATGTATTCAGAGGTACAACCTTCTCATAGCTCGTAAGGAAATAGTCCTTCCAGCTCCGGGTTTTGCTTGAATCCATATGGTATTTTACTGTCATCCATTCTTTGGAAGGTCACGGACACCCTACGGTGTCGTACTCCTGGAATGTAGTGCTTGGCAACGTCTGCACCGTTGCCCTTGAAAACAAGTACTGAACCAACTGGAAGAGGAATCTCCACAGCCCTCTGAATTCACCAGGGACGATTAAATCGATTTCTTTTTCAAACAAAATATTGCTCTTACTCATGAATGAGACCGTGGCGGAGGAATGCACTCACAAAGTCATGATGGTCAATGTGCGGAGGAATGCAGTCACCTTCTTTGTAAATGTTGATGATGCAACTGTTAGGAATGCAAGTGGCGGGTAGGATATTCCACTTGACCATTCTCTTTATCATCCACTTTAACATTGGTGGTAACGGATCCACTTGGTCGTTTCTGAGTATCCCAGGCAGATTCCCATGTCTGTCGTTTGATAAAATTGTAGCAACATCCGCATTGGATGGTGATTCTTCCCTTTCCCCGCATCCATTTCTTCAGCTCAGAGTACGTTCTTTCCATGAGAAGGCCTGCTCGACCTCTATCTCTCAAATCAAAGATGCAATTCAGAATGCTTCTTTCATTAGTTTCAGAGAAAACCTTGGTATATTAGCTCTAGGCCTTCCAATATGTTGATAAACTTTCCTTGAACCTCTTCGTAGAACTTAAATTCTCTTTTGTTTACCTTGATTATTTTGTAGTATTCTACCATTCCGGGAGTTGGCATTTATCTGGGGCTTTCTTTCCTCCGGGCCTCGGCGAGAATCCAAATCGGTGCTGGCCGATCCGGAATATGAGATTCAGCCTCAAGTGGGATGTATGATCCTGGGCTCAGCGGTGCGCATTGATTCGTCCCCAGTGGGACGTACGGCTCGTTTGCCACAAAATCTGGAGTCTGAGACTCGTTGGTGCTTGACGTGTATTCTTCTAAGGTACTGAAACATTGTAGATGTAAAACGTTGCAGTCCGGGCATTCTACNTTAAGTGTCCCTATTGAATTAACTTTTGAACACAAGGCGAGAAATAACCAAAAGGCAATTCCATTAATTCATTACAATCAACATCCAAATTTACATGTTTTTCAAGCTCAGTAGAGTTAGAAGCACGGTAAAATTTGATCGGCTTTGAACCAACACTATGGACTTCCTTGACCACTAAACTCTTGATCTTTTGAGGGAGAATCAGAGTGAGGGTCATAGTATCCACATAGTGTTTTATCCGATCATAAATTATTTCATATTCATTTCTCTCTATATCTTCTAGGGATATCTCGTACTGAGGCTTCTTCTGTTTTGTCATCATTACCTCATCTTCAAAACTGTCTTCATTACCAATGTTGATAGTTGTCCTAGTCCATTTGACAATTAAATTGATCCTTCCTCATCTGCGTCCCCGGCTTTGACCTTGGGTGCGTGAACTAGAAGAACCTCCACCAACTCAGTGTGAGGGAGTGGTAGAAGGTTATTGAAGCGGAGTTGTATGGCCTTCTTTTTGTGATCCCTCTGAATCTTCATCTTTGTTTGTCAAAAACTCGCGCGAGAAGATAGTCTTCTTTGGAGGCACGTAGTAGGCAGCATCTTCATGGATACCAACTTCATGCACTGAAAATGGTTGTAGGACTCCCTTGATGCAATTTTCTTGACCATCTTTCCGGTATTTAATGCACTGATGTAGGGATGATAGAACCATGTTATATTCATGAATCCACGGTCGACCCAACAGAGCGTTAAAAGAGGTCTCGGCGTCAATGATATGAAATTTAACGGTTGTTACAAGTTCTCCAACCTTCATAAGTAATGAAATTGATCCAAGGGCTCTTACTCCCTTTTGGTTGAATCCTCTTCACATCATCTTATCGGGGATGAGATCCTGAACGTCGAAGTCCAAATATGCTAACATCCGTAGACTCATCAAGTTAAGAGATGCTCCAGGATCCACTAAAACTTTGGATAACACAAATCTACCAATGTTGACGGAGATGTAGAGCGGACGGTTGTGGTCGGCGGTACCGAGCAGCAATTCTTCGTATGTAAAGGTTACCCCTGACTGTTCTCTCAACGAGCAAACTTCATCTGAGGATGTGCTAGCCAACTGAGCTAAGAAAATTTTTGGATCTAGCAAAGCTGTAACCAGAGATTCTCTCATCTCCTTTGACAGGATTAGAGCGTCGTAGATGNAATTTTGGTTCTTAGGCATCAGAGTGATGGTGGAGGCACTAAAATATTTAGGGGGGTCCACACTAAGAAAGAAGTTTTGTACAGCAAGTATAATATCTTGTTTAGTCATATTCCATGAGGCTTTATAAAAGGTAGATGTGTAGCCATCAGGTCTAGCAGTTTTGAGGCCATCAATAGAATCTAAGGCTTGTTTAATCTATCTTCCGAAAGGGTACTGTTGAGATTTAAATTTTGAACATAGTGCTGACAGCTAAAGAACATCTCAGTTTCAATAGGATTTCTGAAATCCAGTTCATTAGTTAACAACTTATGGAAATGTTGGATTGCATCATCAGCTATTTCATCAGNAGAATTCCTGAGGAAATATTAAATTTTTGGGATCTTGGAGAGTGTCATTAGCTCTTCCAACAAACCCTGCATAAGTAGCCTTAGTCCAACTGGAATCAGTGTACACATCAATGGGAGTGGCCATGACCCCAGCCACCAGGAGAAAAACCAGAAAATTTTCAGTAAAGAAGCAGAGAACATGACAGAAAGCAGGAGGCCAGCATAACAAACAAAAGAAAACAGGAGGCCTCCAATGGAACAGTAACAAAGCCACCACCCAGTAAGAACTAATGGAGCAGAGAAAGGACCACCACAGCCTAAGAGAGGAGTGGTGGGCAAGAACTTCAAAGTGATGAAGGAGAAGAAGAAGGCACCTAGATGAAAGTAGCAGCTCCAGGACGACCACCAGCAGCTCACCATTGTTTCAGAAACCCTAACAGAGCACTTCCCTCCTCAGCCGCAAGCATCATAACTTATATATATATATANAAATGTTACGGTGCTTCTAATCATTTTCCCTCGAGACTCTCGAGTTCTTTAAGTCTGAGTTTTGTGTTTTCTTCTGTTGTAAGTTGGTTGGCAATGGCGACTCTGAGAGATGGTGTCTGGATCTCTAGTGGTAGCACGACCTCGGTCCCGTACACGAGCATATAAGGTGTACACTGAGTGGGAGTCCTGAAGGTCATCTGGTAGGCCTACAGGGCTTCTAACAGTTTGTTATGCCAATCCCTTTTATTTTCATCGAGTGTTTTCTTCAAAATCTGTACCAGTGTCTTCTAACAATTTGTTATGCCAATCCCTTTTATTTTCATCTAGTGTTTTCTTCAAAATCTGTACCAGTGTCTCTTTGAAAGCTTCAGCCAGACCATTTGCTCTGGGATAGTAAATTGCAGAGTATCTCCAATCTATCCCATGTCTTCTGATGAAATTGTTGATCTTTGTGCTTTTGAAAGCTGTCCCGTTGTTAGAGATTATTCTTCTTGATACTCTGAAATGGTAGACGATTTGGCTTTTGAAAAATTGAAGGACGTGCTGTGCTGTAACCTCACGTAATGGTACTGCCTTTGCCCATTTGGAGAAGTAATCTGTAACGGCAAGTATGAATCTGTGTCCTTTAGAAGATGGAGGGTCTATCAGACCTATTATGTCTGTGCCCCAACACTCGAATGGCCACGAGGCAACAGTTGGGTGTAGCACATTCGGAGGCTGGTGTAAGACCACCCCATGCACCTGACACTGGTGGCATCTTCTGGCAGTATCCATGCAATAGGACATCATCGCTGAACAATAATATTCGAGTCTTTTAATCTTCATTTTCATTTTTGGTCCCGACTGGTGAGCGCCACACAATCCACATGTACTTCTTGGATAATATTCTGTGCCTTGGCTCTGCTCAAACACCGTAGCCACATTTGGTCGAACGATCTTCTCTATAGAACATTTCCCACCAAGGCATAAAACATGGCCCTTCTTGTGATGTGGTGCGCCTCAGACCTGTCATCTGGCAGCTTTCCGGTCTGCAAATATTCTATTAATGGCTTGCGCTAATCTTTCTTGATTTCTGCAACTGTATTCACGGTTTCTTCTTTTCCAAGTTCGTATAGAGTTTTGAAGTCGCTTCGAGACAAGACTCGTCTTCCTTGCACCGTGACTTCGATAGAATCCTCTGAGGGACACGCTATTTCCTTAGCAAGTTTTGCTAAAGCGTCGGCATGAGCATTATCTCCCCGAGGAATCCGGTAAAAAGTCACCTCAGGAATCTGCTCCAGGAGCTTTATCGCGTACAGATGGTATTCTGCTAATCTTGGTTTTAGAATTCTGTATTGTCCGGCGATTTGCTGGATGACAAGTTGAGAGTCAGCATAAATGTCAATGTTCGTTATATCCATCGAAATTGTCAATTCCAATCTGGTGATTAAGGCTTCATATTCTGCTTCATTGTTGGTACATGGCTCCGTCAGGGGGTAAAAAAACCGGTGATTAAGACTTCATATTCTGCTTCATTGTTGGTACATGGCTCCGTCAGGTGGTACAAAAACCTCAACATATCTTCATTGTTGGTACATGGCTCCGTTAGGTGGTACGAAAACCTCAACATACCCTTATCTGGCTAACAAAGATCAAACCGATCCCTGCCTTGCCTGGTATAACTGTGCCTGATCCTTTGTCTTTCCTGGCTGACGAAGCACGAAAGATCAAACCGATACCTGCCTTGCCTGGTATAATTGTTCCTGATCCCTTGTTTTTCCTGGCTGATGAAGCATCTTCGAAGTACATTTCCCAGCGCTGCACACTAAAAAATTCCATCTGTAGTATCTGCTCGTCTGGTAACTCATCGTTGAGAGAGGACCCAGCTGGCAGTGGGTGTGCAGCAAGAAAATCTGCTAAAATTTGTCCCCTGATAGTACGGAGGGGTACAAATGTTATATCAAATTGCAATAAGATTATTGACCATCTCGCTAAACGTTCGGAGAGTGTTGGTCGGGTCATCAAATATTGCAATGGATTAATTTTCAAAATTAGGGTGATCTTATGAGAAAGCATGTAATGTCTAACTTTTTGAGCGGCGAAAATTAGTGTCAGACAATGCTTCTCAATAGGTGGATACCTTACCTCCATCGGTATTAGGCGACGACTCAAGTAGTAAAGAGCATTTTCTTTGCCCTCCTCATTGATTTGGGCTAAGAGGGCTCCAAGAGAGTCATCTAAAGCCGCGGTATCAACGGTTTCCCTAGGATAGGGGCTGCCAAAACAGGAGGTGTCATTAAATATTATTTAACATCCTCAAAGGCCTGCTGGCATTTCTCTTCCGAAAAAAATTTGGCGTCCTTTTTCATTAATGCCGAGAAAGGCTGACACCTACCTGAGAGATTAGAAATAAGGCGTCTCAGATATGCCAACTTCCCCTGGAAGGAACGTAACTGCTTCAAGGTTTTAGGGGGAGCATTTCCAAGATAGCTTTAAATCTTTCCAGATCGATCTCGATTCCCCGATGACGGACAACGAATCCTAGAAATTTCCCGGAGGTGACGCCGGTCGATCTTGATTCCATGATGACGGACAACGAATCCTAGAAATTTCTCGGAGGTGACGCCGAAGGTGCACTTTAAGGGATTCATTTTAAGGTCACATCGTCGTAACTGTTCAAACACAATCCTCAAATCGTACAAGTGGTCTATTTTTCATTTACTTTTGATGACCAGATCATCCACGTAGCATTCTACTTGATTGTGAATGAGGTCGTCAAAAATCTTTGTCATTACACGCTGATATGTTGCTCCGGCGTTCTTTAGGCCGAACGGCATCACTGTGTAGCAGAAGATTCCAATCGGTGTTCTAAAGGCTGTAGCGCTGCATCCTTGGGAGCCATCTTGCTTTGGTTATACCCCGATGATCCGTCCATGAAGGAGAAAATTTCATGTGTTGAAACAATGTCCACCATCATTTTCGATATAGGTAGTGGGAACTCGTCTTTTGGACAAGCCTTGTTCAAATCTTTGAAGTCGACGCAAATGCGGATCTGTCCATTTTTCTTTTTAACCGGTACAATATTGGCTAACCACGTGGGGTATTGCTCTTCTTTAACAAAGTTGGCGTCTATCAATTTCTTTACCTTGGCGATGACTTGTTGTTCTATCTCGAGGCGCATTCTCCTTGGAGCTTTTTTTACTGGGGTTACATTCTTGTCCACCCCAAGTTTATGGACAGCAACTTCTGCTGACAGTCCTGGCATTTCATCGTAGCTCCATGTGAAGCAATCTTTGAACTCTGCTAATAGTTTGACCAGTTCTGTAGATTCTTCGCCATTAAGTAGAGAACTAATAAATGTAGGTCGATGTCGTTTTTTAGTCCCGAGGTTAATCTCTTTCAATTCATCGATAGTGGATTTAATTTCTTCTTCAAATTCTGGCGGAGCACCNTTGGTGGCTTTGTTACTGTTCCTTTGGAGGCCTCCTGATTTCTCTGGTTTTTTATGCTGGCCTCCTGCTTTCTGTCCTGCTTTCTGTTTCTTTACCAAAAAGTTTCTGGGTTTTCTCTTTGTGGCTGGTGTCATGGCCACCCCCATTGATGTTCACACTAATTCCAGTTGGACTAAGGCTACTTATGCAGGGATTGTTGGAAGAGCTAATGACACTCTCCAAGATCCTACAAATTTAATTTTTCCTCAGGAATTTCATAATGCTGCTGATGGCAAAGGGATTTGCCCTTGCATTAACCCCCTTGGCTTCAAAGATGGAGAAACTGCAGTCTATTTCTCTGCAGCGGAAATTGCTTCACTGAATGAAGAAGTCAGATTCACTCTTGTTGGAAAATTTCAGTTGGGTCATCCTAAAATGGACCTTGTTAGAAGCTTCTTTGATTCTCTAAATTTCATTGGACAATGGAAGCTTGGTTTGATAGATGGCAGACATCTTCTTATCCAACTCACAATGAAAGAAGATTACGCTAGGCTATTTGCTAAACAGGTTGTTTATGTAGCAGGAGTTACAATGAAAATCTAGAAATGGACTAGAGACTTTGACCCAACTAAGGAGCCTCCTGTGGTCCCAGTTTGGTTTAAGCTACCTGGTCTTACATTACCTTACTTCAAGCTTAATGCACTTTTTAATATAGGGAGAGCACTAGGTACTCCCCTCAAGGTTGATGCTCCTACTTTCAATAAGGCAAGACCTGCTCTTGCTAGAATTCAGGTGGAGAGAGACATAACTCTCCCTGAGATAAAAAGGATATGGATTGGTTCTGATGAAGAGGGGTTTTGGCAAGATATAACTACAGAACAAAAGCATTTTTACTGCCAATATTGTAAAATGTTTGGCCACACTATTGAGAAATGCTATAGGGTCCACCCTCCTGCAAAAAAACTCTCTATGAATCCAAGGGTAGCTAGTTAGGTTTCTAATCAGGGACAAAATAATAATATCACTACAATTAATCACAGGGAGGCTGTCAGGAAAACCAGTAAAACTCTTCTGTTAAGAACACTAATCCTCCTGCCACTTTCCTCTCTAGTGATCCATTGGGGGAATTATCTGAACCCCACAACAACTTGGAAACTTCTCCAGGTTGTGTGGTGAGGGCAGAACCTAACGAAGTCAGTATTATTACCCCTCCTTCATCCACACTTACTGGAAAAGGCAAGTGTGCTATAGAAAATCCCTTGTTCACTGAGGCTGATACTTATGAACCTACTGTTGTTGAAGTGCAGCAGGCTTTGTGAGCAGATTGACAAAGTCAGAAAATAAGGAAAAAGAATGTGATGAAAAGTTCCCTGATCAATGGCTACTCCTAGCATTGCTGAGGCTGATGTCATTGATTTGCAACAGGCCTTGGAAGAGGATTGGCAAATTCAGAAAACCAGGAAAAAGAAAAAGCAGACTTCTGAGGTGGAGCAACTACTACAAGGAACAAACTCTCCTAAGAAAGATGGAAAGGCTAAGACTCATTCTGGCTCTACCTCTATTTATAATAGAGGAAGAACTAGGTCAAGGTCTCAACCTTCCATTCAATTTTCTCCTATCAGTGATTAGTATTGCTATTTGGAATGCTAAAGATCCCATGATTAATATTTTGTGTTGGAACATTAGAGGAGTGGCTCACCCCTCCTCTCTTTTCAAATTAAGACATCTCGTCAGACTTCACAAGATTTGGTGCTCTGCAATTCTTGAACATATGGTCACCAAATATCCTCAAAACATCATCAACAAGTTTTCTAAGTTTATTTTTTATGCTAATTCCACTAATAAAATCTGGCTATTTGTCAGACCTGAAATTAAGTGCAGCATACTTGTTAACCATCATCAGTTTCTTCATATTCAGTTTGCTATTGGAGCACAGGTGGGATTTGCATCATTCATCTATGCTAGCAGCCTTCCTAGATACCAACAAGAACTGTGGCATGAGCTGATGACTTTGGGACAAAATATTGACTCTTTCTGGATTTTGGGGGGTGACTTCAATTGTATCACTTCTCCAACTGAAAAAAGAGGGGGTAAAGCCCCTTTACTTTCTCCAATAGCCAAATTCAATAACTTCATCAGTGATGCTGGTCTATTTGATCTAGGCTTTCAAGGTCCAAAGTTCACTTGGAGAAGAGGCACTTTGTGGGAAAGATTGGATAGATTGCTTGACAACTCCTTTTGGTTTCAAACCTTCCCATTCTCTACTGTCACTCACCTTGCAATGGCGGGATCTGATCACAGACCTCTCCTTTGCTCCATACAGAACACTGCTAGACCAACTCATACACCTTTTAGATTTCAAAATATGTGGACTCTACATCCTGATTTCATTAAGGAAGTGGAAAAATTTTGGAATTCCAACCTGCATGCAGACCCCTGGATCAAATTATGGCTAAATCAAAAGAACTTAGCCTCTCATCTGAAAAAAAATGGAATTGGGAAAGATTTGGTAATGTTAATGAACAACTGGAGGCCATCCAAAAAGAAGTCCATAGTTTGGAGGAAGGCTTACAAATGGGGATGAAATCTGAATATGAGGTTCACCATGCCAATGAGAGACTTCTTGCACAAATCAAATACCATGAATGTTTCTTAAAACAAAAAGCTGTTGTCACTAAATTTACTGATGGTGATAGAAACACTAGATACTATCATGCTTGTATCAATCATAGAAGGAAGTGTAACATGATTTTTAAAATAACCAATATCAATCGCAGGAAGTTAAACAATGCTGAAGAGATAGCTTATGATGCGTTCCAACATTTCCAAAAGTTGTTCACCAATGAGCTGGATTTTAGAAGTCCAATTGAAACTGAGATGTTCACTAACTATCAGCATTATGTTCATAATTTAAATCTCACTAGTACCCCTTTGGAAGATGAGATAAAACAAGCCTTAGATTCCATTGATGGTCTCAAAACTGCTGGGCCTGATGGCTACACATCTACTTTCTATAAAGCCACATGGGATGGGAATAAACAAGACATTATGCTTGTTGTCCAAAATTTCTTTCTTGGTGTGGACCCCGCTAAATATTTCAGTGTCTCCACCATCACTCTGATACCTAAGAATCAAAATAGGAAAACTTTGGGGGATTACAGGCCAATCAACCTAACCAATGTGATCTCCAAAATAATCAGCAAAATCATTGTGTTTAGGCTGCAACCCCATCTTCACCATCTCATTAGTGACAACCAAGTGGCTTTTATTAAAGGGAGGAATATTACTGACAACATCCTTCTTGCCCAGGAACTCCTGTTAGATCTTGACAGAAATTGTAGAGGGGGTCATTTTCAAACTGGACATAAGCAAAGCTTATGATACCATTAACTGGGAATTCATTTATGATACTCTTTCTGCTAGAGGCTTCAATGAAGAATTTGTTAATTTGATACACAGATGGCTTAAATGCAATGTCCATTCAATTCTAATCAATGGAAAGTGTCATGGCTTCTTCAATGATACCAGGGGGATCAAGCAGGGAGACCCCTTGTCTCTAACCATTTTTATACTTGCTCTGGACTACCTTTCAAGACAATTGAATAAGTTGCTTACTAATTCACCTCATTTGGCTTTCCATCACAGATCTAATATCCTTATAAGCCATTTAGCTTATGTTGATGACATAGTTTTTTTCTCCAATGCTTCCAAGAATTCTGTCAGGAGGGTATATAAATGTCTTCTCCACTTTCAGCATACTTCAGGTATAGAACTCAACAAACAAAAATGTCAATTTATTATTAATAAAAAACTCCACACCTCAGCTCAAGCATTGGATCTCTGAATACACCAGTTTCTGCTATGCCAACCTCCCTATTAAATACCTTGGAATACATCTGCTCAAAGGCATAACTAGACAAATGCATTTCCAAGATGTCATTGATCAGATCAAAGCACAACTTGAACATTGGACTAACTCTTTCCTCTCTAATGGTGGAAGGATCATTATTTTAAGGAGTATTCTCACTGCAATGCCTGCTTATGTCCTACAAATGTTCTCCATGCAAAAGGGTACTCAAGACTTTATTGGAAGGATCTTCAACAAATATCTCTAGTCTGGTCAAAGAAAGCAATTTCACTGGCTCCCTTGGCAGAAATTATGTAAACCTTTGCAAGTTGGTGGGCTGGGCTTCAAAAACTTCCAACACCTGGGTTTCATAAATCTTTGCAAATTATGAATCAGATTCAAGTCCCAGGATAGCCTTTGGGCAAGTTTTCTAAAAGGGAAATACTACAGATCTTTGCACCCTACTTTGGTATCCAAAAGGATGGGGGATTCCAAACTATGGACAAAACTGTTGAAAATTAGAAATAAAGCTGAGGAACTCTTTCTTTGCGAGCTAGGAGATGGGCATATCAACTTTTGGTTAGATAACTGGGTCAGCAATGGAGAGAAACTTGAGTTCCCAACCCCAATCCCAACACTAATTGTCTAGTCAGAGATTTTTGGTCTGATAATCAGTGGAATTGCAGACTGCTAAACACTATTCTTTCCAATTAACATGTGAGGTGGGTTAAGGATACTCCTATCTCATCAATTTACAAAGTCAAAATAATCACTAAACAGGCTTACTCCCAGAAAATATCAGCCTACATTTACTATCATTTCTTTAATTGGAACCAGATGCCTTGGGGTAAAGCCATTTGGGGTAAATTACTAACTCCCTCTATGTCCTTCTTCTGCTGGAGACTCTAGCATTCCTTACTTCTTACAGATGATATTTTAAAGATGAAAGGGCTGAGAGGGCCTTCAATCTGCTCTCTTTGCTGTGCTGCTGAAGAAACCCTATTTTTCTCATGTGCCCTCTCACAAGAAATTTGGTCAGGCTTATTCAAACTCCTGAATATTAATTGTCAGAATGTAAGCTGGATTAAATTCTCTACTAGCTGGAAAGATTGGCATAACAACAACCTTTAGGTGATACCATGTATTGTGTCTTAGTTCATATGGATGTACAGAAACCATAAAAAATTTGATGAGAAGTTGTCAGGGTCAAAATTGGTGATTATGAATTGTATCTCTTATATTCAGATTTTGATCAAGTTTCATCACTTCCCTAATATTATAAAGCACTGGACTCTAGAAAACAATACTCCTCTTCTTTAGTCTTTTAAACTAATCCTTTGAAGTGCCCCCCTACTGGTTGGTTGAAGGTCAACACTGATGACAACTTCTCAAATGGTTGTGCTGGTATTGAGGGAATCTTTAGGAACTCTCATGGTTCTCCCATTCTATATTTCACTGCTCCTGTTGTGGCAAAGGGTGCTCTAGAGGCTGAATTCATAGCTATCTACTGGGCCATCAAAATTGCTTCTTACTGCCGTATGGCTCTTTTGATTATAGAAACAAATTCTACTAATTGCATTAAAATCCTCCTTCATGATGAAACCCCCCCTTGGAATATAACCAGATGGAACAATTTGTTAGTTGCCCTACTACCCAGATACATGATCAATATCAACCATATTCCTAGAGAGGGTAATTGTCCAGCTCATTGGCTTGCCTCCCATGGTAGAAATACTGAACAAAATTTTGTTGGGCTGACACTTACACCTGAATTAAAATTCCTGTTGAATGGTGACAATTTGGCACTCCCCTATATCAAATGTATGTAACTGCTATGGGAGGTAGACCCTTGGGGGAAGGTATTGAGATACATAGTGTTAGGCTTTACTGCTGGTCGTTGTGTGTAATTTCTTTTTATGTGCCCATACAAATACATGAGCAACATCATGTGTTCCCCATTTCATTTTCTGCTTTTGGGAGGGTATATATCTGTCTAACTCTTGTAATCCCCATTTGGTTCTTTATTAACATATAAGGAGCCTTGCTACTCTTTTCCTTTATATATATATATATAT
>JXCR01094337.1:29669-96157 GCA_002079205.1 Phalaenopsis hybrid cultivar
CAGTAATGGAGATGACTGGTGTTGCTGGGAAGCTTGTTCTTGGTGTTGGCTAGTTCTTGAAGAAGCTTTTTTGCTGTGTTGGAACTTTCTGTTTTGTTCTTGGTGGACTTGCAGGGGTTGTTGAGGTTCTTGTTGTTTTACTGTTTCATTGGGCAGTTCAAGCTCCTCTGCTTCTTTTGCTGTCTTTACTTGGTGAACTTTTAACTTGCTTGGAAGCTGTGGTTTGCTACCTTTGGGAAGTTCTCTTGCTTGGGTAGCAACTATCTGCTTTTCTTTACCTCCCTTGCTGGTGTTTGTTTTGTCCTGGATCCTTGTTTTGGGGTCCTGGTCTGGTGAATCATGAACACCCCTATTGATTTGGAAACTAACTTGCAATGGACCAAAGCCACCTATGCTGGAGTGGTGGGTAATCCTCCCTCCCTTTTTCTGGATCCTTATTTACTTGTATTCCTTCAAGACTTTCATAACATTGTTGCTGGAAGAGGATCTGCTGCTTGCATTCACCCTGTGGGTATTAAAGATGGGGAACCTGCTGCCTTTTTTTCTGAAAATGAGCTTGCTGACTTAAACTTGGAGGTTCAGTTCACTCTAATTGGTAAATTTAGGTTGGGACATCCAAAGATGGAGCTAGTCAGAAAATACTTTGAATCCCTGAAGATTTCAGAATGGAAGTTAGGGCTGTTGGATGGTAGACACCTCCTAATCGAGCTGACTAAAGAGGAGCATTATGCCAGAATTTTTGCAAGGCAATCCATTATAATTGCTGGAACAGAAATGAAAATCTTAAAATGGTCACCTGATTATGATCCATCACAAGAACCTCCCACAGTGCCTACTTGGTTTAAGCTACCTAAGCTGCCTTTGCATTTATTTTAAATGAATGCTTTGTTCAATATAGGGTGCACCTTGGGTACACCTTTGAAGGTTGATGCTGCTACTTTTAACAAGGCAAGATCAGCAAGTGCAAGAATCTTAGTGGAAAGAGATGTGACTCTCTCTGATGTTAAGAGAATAGAGATTGGGGACACTCAGAGAGGTTTTTGGCAATAAGTCATGATGGAGCAAAGACTACACTACTGCCAACATTGCAAAATGTTTGGACATAATAGGGAGAGATGCTACAAATTGAAACCCCCATTAGAAGAACTCAACACCAACCTCAGCAGGAGTTGGAGGATGCCACTAACAAAATCCAGGAAACTGGGAATACAGAAGTGCAAAAGAAGACAGTGTATGCTGAAGGGAATGAGAAGCCCCCCACTCAAATGGACCCTCACTCTGTGGAGAAGACAGTGAGAGGTGGCAGCAAAGCAGTTGGCCAAATAACTACAAAGGATAAGGAAATAGAGATCCATCCAGAGGCTGAGTCAGTGGGGGAAGTGTTTACCTCCCCTCCTCCTAGAAATGTGATGAATCAAGTGGTGGATCCAGTGGTGGAACGCCCTTGTCAGAAACTAGTAGAAGACATGAATAAAGAGCTGGAGTTAGAGTGGTAAATCCAGAAAGCTAAGTAGAAAAAGAATTATAAAGAAGAAGGACAAGACCTTGGGAAAGGAAAGGAGCTTCAGAGTTTGGAGGTCAATGCTAATCAGATAAGAATGGGTTCAAACAAATATAGAGGGAGGACTAGGTCCAGGTCCCAACCTTACTCTTCTCTCCCTTCCCCATGATTAATCTGTTATGTTGGAATATTAGGGGGATTGCCCACCCCCTATCTCTGAAAAGACTAAAATATCTGAATAAGAAGCACAAACTTTGGTGTATTGCCATTTTGGAACCTATGGTTCACCTCAACACTTTAAAAATTGCTAAAGTCTTCCCTGGATTCAATTTGTTTACTAACATCAACAACAAAATTTAGGTTTTTTGTAGGAAAGAAATGCAATTCTCCATCCTACTTAACCATACCCAAATCTTACATTTTAATCTCAAATTTATGGATAAGGAAGTTTTTTCTTCCTTTATTTATGCTGGATGTTCTAAAGCAGCTAGAATTGAGTTGTGGGAATCCATGCAGCTCATCCAAGCATCTGTTGACAAGGCCTGGATGGTGGGAGGAGACTTTAATTGTGTCTCATCTCCTGCTGAAAGGAAGGGGGACAGACCTCCCAATTCCATTAATATATCTTTATTCAATGACAATATCCAAAAAACTGGATTATTTGACCTGGGTTTTTGTGGTCCTGCCTTTACTTGAAGAAGGAAGGAGCTGTGGGAAAGGCTGGATAGAGTTCTGACCAATGACAACTAGATCCAACAGTTTTTGCAGACATCTGTTACCCATTTAAGCCTTGATGGGTCTGATCACAGGCCTTTATTGATTACTATTGGGAATAAGATGGCTAACCAAAAAAGCTCCTTCAGATACTTGAATGTATGGTCTCAGCATTTAACTTTCTTTAATATTATTAAAGATCAGTGGAAGAAAGACCTTCACCCTGCCCATTTATCAACCTTTGGCTTAATCAGAAGAGGGTTTCTAAAGCCCTTAAACTGTGGAGCTGGAATACCTTTGGAGACCTCCTACAGATTGTTGATAAGGCTGAAAAGGTGGTAACTGAGCTGGAGGAGGAGCATAGCAATAGAAGGATTGATGAGGCTATTCTCCTTCAGGCTAATGAGAGACTTCTAAATGCCATCTAGTGGCAGGATCACTTCCTTCAACAAAAGGCTGCAAAAACTAAATTTGCTGATGGAGATAGGAATACTAAATTCTACCATGCCTGCATCAAATACCAAAGGAAATGCAACACTATACACTCTATCAAAGATCATAATGGTACTTGGCTCAGGAAGGATGAGGACATTGCTGAAAGTTCTGTGCAGTATTGCCAAAGCCTAATGAATGAGACCACTAGTGATAGAGAACAAATTGATAGAAATTTGTTCATTGACAGCAAGAAGTTCACTGCCAATCTGCACTTAAATGATATCCCTGATGAGGAAGAGATAAAGGCTGCTTTGAATTCTATTGACAATTCCAAATCAGCTGGACCTGATGGGTTTACTTTTGACTTCTATAAGAAGGCTTGAGATGTCATCAAGGAAGAGGTGATCATAGAAATTCAACAATTTTTCAATAGAAACTCACTCCCTAACTATTTCAGTGCCTCTACTCTTTTTTTTATCCCAAATACTTCTATCAAGGACAGTTGGAGGTAGTACAGAACTCTGAGTTTAAACAATGACATAAGTAAGATGATAAGCAAAATCATTATCAACATGCTTCAGCCTATTTTACCTCACCTTATCAGCATCAACCAAGCTGCTTTTGATAAAGGCAGAAGTATTGGGGATAACATCCTTCTGGCTCAAGAACTCCTGCATGATTTGGAGAAACCTTGCAGAGAGGGTAATGCAATCGTTAAGCTTGATCTAATGAAGGCTTATGACATGGTTAACTGGGACTTCATCATTAACTGTTTGGAGGCTAGGGGCTTTTCCAGGGATTGCTGCAAGATGATTAAAAGATGGCTGGAGGATAACACAAACTCAGTTTTTATAAATAGGAAATCTCATGGTTTTTTTAAAGCCACTAGAGGACTTAAACAAGGGGACCCTTTGTCCCTCACCATTTTCATACTGGTGTTGGACTACCTTTCTAGACTTATGGACTGCAAGGGGAAGACAAAAACCTTTAACTCTTATCACAATAGAGCTAGGATGGACATTAGCCATCTGATCTATGATGATGACATCCTGCTATTCACTAGGGCCTCTAAGCCTGCTAGTAAGTACATTATGGGATGTCTACAACATTTCCAATAGGTGTCTGGGCTGAAGGTCAACAAGGAAAAATGTGAGATTCTGATTAGCAAAAAAGCCTCTCTACAAATCAATCAATGGATGCATTCTTACACTGGTTTCTCTAGTCTGAGCCTCCCCTTCAAATATTTGGGGATCCATCTCACCAGAGGTAGAACAAAGCTGATCCAATTTGATGAGGTTATTGATAAGATAACCTCCACTCTTCAGGGGTGGTCTAACTCCTTTTTGTCCAATGGGGGTAGGATCACCCTATTGAAGAGCATTCTTACCTTTATCCCCTCGTATGCTCTCCAAGTGGCTACAATGAAAAGAAGCACATCTTTGATGCTGGAAAGAACCTTCAGCATATTTTTGTGTGCTGGAAATAGAAAACAAGTGTCTTGGGCTAGTTGGCAAAAAGTGGCAAAACCTTGTGAGGCTGGTGGTTTAGGTTTTAAAGGCTTGCATCAGATGCAACACATTAGTCTATGTAAGCTGTGGATTAAATTTAGATAAAATGAAAGCTTATGGGCCAACTTTATGATGGCCAAATATTGCAAGTCTATCCATCCTGGGGAGGTCACTAGGAAGGTGGGAGACTCCAGAATTTGGGTCCAAAAGTTCAAGGCTAGAGATGACATTGACAAGCTGCTCAGATGGGAGTTGGGACAAGGGAATATTAATTTTTGGAAAGACAACTGGTGTTCAAATGACTGTTTGGAACCTCTGTAGGATGAAAAGGAGGTGGATTTATTGGTTAAAGACTGTTGGGTAGGTAATGGTTGGTCTGAGGATTTCTTAAGGGGATTACTGCAGGAGCAGTCTGCAAACTACATCTCTACAATACAATTTGACAAAAATAAAAAGGATAAACTCATCCTACTGAATAGGACTAATGCTAGTATCTCTAAAGACATTCAAAATTATCTGTATAGCTGGGTTTCTTGCCAGTGGAACATCTTCACTTGCCAAAAACATCTCACCCCCTCTATGGTGTTCCTCTCTTGGTGAGTTATCAACAACCTTCTCCCAACTGATGATATTATGAAACTAAAAGGCTTGAAAGGCCCTTCAAGGTGCTATTTATGTAAGCTAGATCAGGACACAAGGGATCACCTATTCTTCAGGTGTAACTTTGCCAAGGAGGTTTGGAGTAAACTAACTTCCCAAATGAACATAAATCTGATTAACATTGGCTGAGACAACATTATTGACTGCATTAAAGATTGGAAAGGGATAAACCTCAAGCCAATTCCCTTTATTGTGGCTTGGTTTATTTGGATAGCTAGAAACATGGTCAAACATGAGGATAGGGAGGTCAGTGCTACTTGGGTGATGACTAACTGCTAGGCTTACCTAAACAAAATAATACACTGGAGGAAGTTCCCCAGGATTCTGCAGACCACAACCTACATGGGTGCCAACCAATTCAAAATCATCAAGGTGAGATGGGAGAGACCTCCTTATCCCTTCATTAAAATANTTGGGGGGGGTGAAAAGTAATTTTCAAAACTTGAATTTTATTTGTTCTCAAATGTGTTACAAATAAACTTAATTTTGATTGGAGAAAAATGATTATGTATATGAAGTTATATTAGGGAAGTAAAACTTTGAATGTAGAAATAAGTAAGAAAATTCAGTTAAATCTTACAGTAATAAAGTAAAAATTAAAGTTTAAAATTTTTAGTATAGGATAAATATTGTGTAACTATCTTTAGTAGGAGAAGTTGTATTTTTGAAAAATATAGAAGGATTAGACTTTTATTTTCAATACTTAAATTTCTTTTATTAAAAATAATTTTCAAAAATATTTTTATATTATTAAGTAAAAGATATATATCAAAACTTTGCTTTAAGAAAGGAGGGTTGGAATTTAAAATCATTAAAGGTCTATCAAGATATAGTAATCCTCACCTAAAAAATGAAAAGAAAAAGGAAAAGAAAATGAAAAGGAAAAGAGAAAAAGAAAAGTAAAGTTGAAAAAGGGAGGGGAAGTTTGAAAATTAGTGCCTAATCAAAAATTTGTTCCACAACCGATCTTTTTAAAGTGTAAGATTTGAGAAAATCTTAAGCATAAGGATGTGATATAGCAAGTATATTTATTTTTAATAAAAATTTTTAAATAGAGAAGATAGAATGCCTAAACCCTATATTTAGAGAATTTACAAGTATTTCTGAAGTAGATAGGAACTCTTATTTTCACACATCCTTACATTAAAGATTTCTAAACTTTAAATTGGTCTCATTCACTAAAATCTTTTCTAAATTGGACTACTATATTTCTAGATCAAAATTTTAGAGTATCCTAAAAAAAACTCATTTACATAATCTACTTATTTTAGTTTTGAAAGATTCGAGTATCACTTGAGGATAAGTAACATTTTAAGTTTGAGAGATTTTGATACACCAAAATTATAACACATTTATGTATACTTTTTTATACCTATTTTTGAGGATATTACGCTATAATGGAAGGTGTGTGTTTTTCTTTTAGGTACAGTCAAAAAGATGAAAAATGGTGAAAGGAGTGAAAATGGATCAAATTTGGAGCAAAAATGAAGAAGGTGTGCAATAGAATTATGGCGCTTAAGCACCCAGAACTGGTGCTTAAGCACTAGGATACCAGAGAAAGCCGCACTTAACCGCCGCATACCTCGCGCTTAAGTGCCAGAGGTATTTATTTGATGATTTAATAAATTTGAATGAATTTTTGAATGGGTTTTTGAAGAAAATCTTAGTGAAAAAGTGGTTTAAGGTTAATGGACATCAAAATACATTCAAATGGCTATCAAAAGGAGGCAACTCTTGGAAGGTTCATTGAATGTAGACACATTTTGAAGAGACACCAAAGTACCTTTTGGAAAATTATACAAGAAGACTTGGATTGAATCATTGGGAGGGGCTTAATTAGTCATCGACATCCCTCTCACATAGATTCATTAGGATACTTTTAGAGAGAAGAAATTCAGGAGTTGTGGTGTGTTAGTAGAGAGTATTGTAAGAGAAAGGAAGAGAAGAGATTGAAAGGAACTTTAAGAGTTTGGTGGAGAGAAATTTGAGATACATTTTTATCTTTGTGACTACATTTGGTTTTAATTTAGACTTCTTATGTGTTTACATGATTTCTGCTTTTAAACTTAAGTGTGGTTGTATTTTCTCCATTAATTCTGAGTAGTTTTCTTTATCTTTTTCCTTAAAATGAATAGTAATTAAGTATTTGATGGAAGTTGTGGAAAGTATTGGTCTTTAATTTTGGAATAAGTTGTGATGATTTAAAACCTTGTACTTCATTTATATCTTGGTTTGGCAAATTACGATGATAATATCTGTTGTGAGAACATGTAAGATCCAAGATGGTATTTTCTCAGTCAACTGATAGTAAGAATCACATGAGATTATATGGATGAGAATGTAATTCATATGATTGAGTGCAAATAAATAGGGAAACAAACTTTGAAGGGTATAGAGTTAGAGGACTTTAGAGTGACAGGCTAAAACCCCCAATTCACTTTATTATTTTAGATTTTGATATGAGATGTTAGCCCCCATATGAAGGGAGAAGAGGGAACTCTAGAGTGAGATCTAGTATCTTCCCTACCTAGCTCGTTTTTCAGACTATTCAAACTTTAAATTAGCTAATGTTCTTTATAGCATCTCTAATAAGGGTAAATAATAATATTTCTCTTATTTGGCACAACACAATTTGGATACTTCCACAATAGAATTCCAATACATGTTACTGATTCATGATAAGGAAAAAGATAATTTATTTATATTGTGTTCATCCTCAAATATCTAGTTAAATTTAGTTAGTTGTTTACTTTATTTTCAATTATCTAAAATTACCAAAATGAATTGAACTTTCTTTCATATTATGCCACCTACAGTTTGAGTAATAATATTTTTTAAATTAGAATTTTTTATTTAATTTCTTCTTTAAAATTTGTAATTCTCTCTATGGGTTCAATATTCAGGGCTTAATCAAACAGTCCTATATTTCATGAAAATGATACGTATACTTGTGAAGTATCTGATACACATATAGTATTTATGTACACATTTTATAATTATTTTTAAGGATATTGCGCTTTAAATGAAGGCATTTGTGTGTTTTTCTCTTAGGTACAATCAAATGGTTGAAAAATGGTGCATGGAGTGAAAAAGGATTAAATTTGGAGCAAAAATGAAGAAGGTGTGGAAAATAACTATGACTTCTAAGCACCCATTGCAGGTACTTAAACACCATCAAAAACCGAGAAGGCCGTGCCTAAGCGCCACATACCTTGCACTTATGCGCCAGAGGTAGTTACTTGGTGATTCAAAGAATTTGGATAATTTTTTAAAAGGCGTTTGATGCAACTCTTGGTGAAAACGTTGGATATAGTTAATGGACACGAAAATACATTCAAATGGCTATTGAAAGGAGGCAATGCTTGGAAGATTCACTGAATGTGGGCACATTTTTAATAGACACCAAAGCACCTTTTGGAAAATTATAAAAGAAGACTTAGATTTATTTAAAGAGCCCTGCTATCTCCCACTCTCGCCCCAAATTAGCTATCAATGCCTCTTTCTCTCTCTTAGATTAATTAGGATATGTTTAGAGAGAAGAAGGAGAGGAGATGTACTGAGTAGAGAGTATTGTAAGGGAAAGGAAGAGAAGAGATTCAAAGGAACTTCATGAGGTTGGTGGCGAGAATTTGAGATAACTTTTTATCCTTCTTACTACATTTGGTTTTAATTTATACTTCTTGTTTGTTTACATGATTTCTACTTTTAAAATTAACGGTGGTTGTGTTTTCTCCATGAGTTATGAGTAGTTTTTTTTATCTTTTTCCTTAAATTGAAAAGTGATTAAGTGTTGGATGGAAGTTGTGTGAAGTGTTAATATTTAATGTTGGAATAAGTTGTGATGATTTAAAACCTTATACTTTATTTACTTCTTGATTTGGTCACTTAAGATGTTAATATTTGTTGTGAGAATATGTACGATCCGTGATGATATTGTCTTAGTTAACTAATGGTGAAATTCACATGAGATTGTATGGTTGAGAATGTAATTCATATTGTTGAATGCAAATAAATAGGGAAATAAACTTTGAAGGGTGTAGAGTTAGAGGACTTTAGAGTGATAGTCTAAAGCCCCCAATTTGGTTTATTATTTTAGGTTTTGAAATGAGATGTTAGCCCCCAGGTGGAAGGAGAAGAGGGAACTCTAGAGTGAGAGATAGTATCTTCCCTACCTATCCTGTCTTCAAGACTATTCAAACTTTAAATTAGTCAATATATTTTTTTGTAGCATCTATAGTAAGGGTAAAGAATAATATTGCTCCTATTTGACACAACACAATTTGAATACTTCCACAACAAAATTTCTATACTTGTTACTGATTCATGATAAGGGAAAAAATATTTTATTTATATTGTTTTCATCTTACAAATATCTAGTTCAATTTAGTTAGTTGTTTACTTTATTTTTAATTATTAAAAATTACCAAGAAAATCAAACTTTCATTCATATTATAACATCTATAGTTTAAGTAAGAATATTTTGCAAAATAGAATTTCTTATCTAATTTCTTCTGACTTATTTAAATTTAAATTCTCCATGTGGGTCGATATTTGGGGCTTAATAAAAAAGTCCTATATTACTTGATAATAATGCATATACTTGCATAGTATCCCAATATTTAAATATACTAATTGTATTTTTATTTCCTTGGAATCAAGTTTTTGGTGTCATTGCAAAGTAAGAAACATAAGTAAGGAAAAATAAGAATATAATCACATACTTCATAGTAATTTCATAAAAGACCGGGATCAAGTTCTTAGCATCGTTGCCGGGAAAATAAAAATTTTTTAAAGAATTTTTAAGAAAGCAAAATTTCTACTTTTAGAAAGTCTTATTTAAATTTTTAGATTTATTATAAGAATACTAAAGTGGTGTTATATAAGTTCTTATTTGTGTGATTTTATTTTATGTTGTTCGTAGTAATGTATGAGTAGTTCAAGTTATAAAGGACTAGTGCCTTACGATTTTGAATTAGAAAGAATTATTAGAAAAATCAAAAAATTTCAAAATACAACAAAAGACCAAAAATTTCAAGAAATGGTAAAACAAAATAATCAAAATGTTAAAATTATTCAAGTACTTAGACCTATAAGAGTTTATGCAAATCCTACAGTAGATGAACTTCATTGTTGTACTCAAAAACCTACTATAGAGGATAATTCATTTAAACTTAAACCTACTATTATCAATATGGTATCAAATAATCAGTTTGGGGGAGCACGAACTGAAGATCTAAATTTACGTCTTGCCAGTTTTTTAGAATTATGTGCTACAATTAAATATGATGGTGTTTTGGATGATGTTATAAGACTTAGACTTTTTCCTTTCTCACTGAGGGATAAGGCTAAGATAAGGTTAAATTCATGAGCACCTGGTTCTATCAGAACTTGGGGTGATTTAGCGCAGAAATTCCTTACTAAATATTTTCCACCATAAAAAACTAAGAAGCTTATAAATGATATTACATCTTTTTATCATTTTGAAAGGGAATTTATTTATGAAGCGAGGGAACTATTTAAAGTACTATTGAGAAATTTTCCACACCATGTTATACTATATTGGTTAACAGTTCAAACCTTTTAAAATGGATTAGCTGGATCTCTTAGATTTATTGTCGATGCTGCTGCTTGTGGTTCATTAATGTTAAAACCATTTCATGACCCTTATGCTTTAATTGAAGAGATGGCTACTAATAATTTTCAGTGGTCTTTTTGAGAGGGTAAATCCTAAGAATGTAGCCAATATCCATGAATCTCATGCTTTTAAAATGTTAACAAATCAAGTTGCTACAATTTCAAGGAAGTTGGACCAATTTGAAATGAATTTTTGTCAACCAATTTCAATGATTGAAGAGAATCATTTGGCCAAATGGTAGATTCTCAATCATCAATAAAAACTTTGAATGCCATAAACAAAAAACCAAATAACCCATATTCAAACTATTATAACCCGATTGGAAGAACCATCTTAACTTTAACTGAAATAAAAATTTGGGTGGTAATAATTAGCGATGGGGGAACAACCAAGTAAACCCATTGGGAAATTAGAACAACTAAGGTAATAGTAATTATAGACCTACTTATCCTCCAGGTTTTAATAGTAATCCAAATTTTAAGGAGAAAAAGTTGTCTAAAGAAGAAGTGTTGTTACAAATGGTAAATCAGTTACGAAGTCAAAGAGCTACAGTTAGAAATATTGAGAATCAACTTGGACAAATACTCAATTAATTATTGTTGACCTCACTTTTGGTTGAGGTTTAATTTTCCCTCTTTAGTTGCCTAAGGTCTAGCCATATGATTTTCCTGTTGATTATTCTTAGAAAATTAGAAAAGGAACCCTCACCATTATAAATTTTAAACTTCTCTTTGCTCAACTTGAAGTTTCACATATTGGTCCTAACCTCTAGCACTTAGTAGGTGGGGTCAGTATGAGGGAGCTCATGATGAGTTCCCATAAGACTGATTAACCTTAGGATTGACTTTGGGTATTGGTCTGGAGCTTGTTCACTCACCTACACCCACTCTCACCCACAATCATTCACAACCCTAAACCCAAAATTGTTGATTTTGACCCCTTGATCTTTTGAGAGACTCATGTAGATGGCTCCCTAAACCCACTAGCCCTAGGCTAGCGTTTAGCTAAGACCAGTACATAGAGGACCCAAATGGGGATTCCATTGGTCCATAGCTCATCTATGGTGGTTGACACCGCAATTCTACCAAAAATATTCAATTTGACCTTTTACCTCCAAACCTACCCAAATTACCTAAGCACCCCCAAATCCCAAATTTAGCCAAAAATCCCAATTTCACCAAAAAATATCAAAATTTGTTCAAAAATCATTTCAAACCATTTCAAAATACCCTAATTACCCAAAACCACCAAAAAATTCAACTTCACCAAAATACCCCAGAATTGCCAAAGTTACAAAAATACCCTTGGCACCCCAAATTTTTCCAAAACCTCCAAAATTACTCCAAATGTCTCCAAAACCAATTTGGACCCTCCAATTGATCCCAAGTTGGTCAATTTGACCATTTTGACCAAAACCCCCAAATTGCTTTTAAAGGGCTCAATTTCCCCAAATTCACCTTAAATGTGGATTAATTTGGTCCCAATTTCCATCAATTTCAATCCTAAACTCAAATTCACCATTTATATGACCAATCTAAACAAAACCCAGGCCTAATTGGCCCATGCTTTGAGCTAAATTTTGATCTAAGTCAAACCCCCAGTTTTAGTTATATGATTTAATCCCACCAAATTGAACCCCATAACCTACTCAATTGCCCCAATTTGAATCCTAAACTCTTCATAACAATCATAAAAACCAAATTAAGCCTTCAATTGGCCTTGGTGAAGCCTCAATTTCACTTAATTTCAACCCAAGTCAAAAAATCCCCAAATTCGCCCCAAATTGGCTATCTCTCCAAATCCACAAAATTGAATTCCTTAATCCCAAAATTGGCACCCAATTTATGTTGAAAACTCTTCATGACATTCCTATAGACCATTTTCCATAATAAATTTGAACTTCACCAAACCTTAGCCCAATTTAGACTCAAGTCTAGCCCAACATGCCCAAATTGACTAAGATCCCAAAATCCTTCAAATTGAGCTTCCAATTGAACTCAAAATCATTTTATTCCTCACCAAAAATCTTCATAACAATCATCTACACAATGTTGACCAATCAATTGGGCTTAAAGTCATGGCTAGCTTAACTAAACCCAACTTTTGGCCATTTGGACCCAAATTGGACCCATGCACCAAAATTGACTTAGACATGCCTAAGCCACCAAATTGATGACACCACAGCCACTAAGCACACCCTATGGACCAGGCTAAACCCACCTAAACCAGCCAAATGAGCTATGGACCAATGGTCCCTTGATTTAAGGGATTTCACCCCATATTTGGCTTAAACTTTAAATATCTCCTTCATCATCACTTACCCTTAGGAGTTAGCCATCATTAGCAACTCTCTGGCCTTACTGATCCAAGAAGTGCCATAGTTGGGCTAGCCACCTCCTCAACCACTGGAAACAACCAGCCTAAGGGAGTCCCAAGTGGCCAAAACCTAAAATTGAACCTCCCTGACTTGGCTCACTCCCATTGTCCATTAGAACCTTTCTTCCCTCCACCTCAGCAAGCTTTAGCACCCAACTCCAAGCCCTGAGCTCCATCAGGTAGCCATGGCTTTAAATGGAGCTCTCCATGGCCAAAGTAGGTGTGCTTAGAACCTTAAGGAAACTCTGTAAAAATCTCACCAGAGCTTCTCCAAACCATCACAAGTGCAATCCTCTTGCTCTCAGCCACTGGTTGCCACCCCACAGAGCCAATATCATCACTGAAATTTGCCCTAAAACCAGGACAGATCTCTCGACACCTCCACAATGAACCAAACTTCAATTAATTAAGCACACACCATCCCCACAGTGAAATAAGTTGATTCCCATCAAAAACC
This sequence comes from Phalaenopsis hybrid cultivar, assembly GCA_002079205.1. Lineage (NCBI taxonomy): Eukaryota > Viridiplantae > Streptophyta > Magnoliopsida > Asparagales > Orchidaceae > Phalaenopsis > Phalaenopsis hybrid cultivar. The sequence goes on from JXCR01094337.1 coordinate 42,956, forward strand.
CCCTCTCAACAACCTCTAACCTAGCTCTAGACCAACACCTAAAATCCACCTTGATCGAATTCATACCTAGACAATTCACCAAGGCTTGGGATTTAATATGGAGGTTCAATGGAACCAATCAAAGCTACCACAACCATCTGATTGAGGCCTCCCTTTTTTGACAAAGGTATTGAACTCCAACCCTAAACCAAGCTTGTTTCAACCCTCCATACTTATTTACTATATTTCATACCGTATAAACCGTACAGATGTGTTCGTCTTAAGTAGATGAAGGCTTAGGAACAATCCCCATATAATTTGGTTAATTCTAGGCCAAGATCTTAAGGTTTTAGTGTGAATGGCTCATGGGTTAGGTCACTTGAGGACAATAACGGAGAGCCGCCCGATCGCGCGTGAATCCAATGGACGGATGAGATCAAACAAGACAGATCCATGGTTCATAAAGTGCGGTCCACGTGGCAGCTGAGGGGGATGCTGGCATCAAATGGCGGAGCACCGCATGTTCTTCGAAGCTGCTTAGGATCCTGTCAGCGCCGGGTAGATAAGTAGAAAAATAGGGATTTTTGAATTATTTTAAATGCCTAAACTTCAAAAATCCATCTCTTTCTCTAGAAAAATCATAAAAATAAAAGAAAAATAGCCTCTTGCTCAGTGAATAGAGGAGAATAATGTGGACCAAAAATAAAAATTATTTTCTCACTCCTTGATTTTTAATTAAATAAATACCCTCTATAGTTTTTTAATTCTCTATAGCTTAAAACATTTCACCATGGTTTGAAATTTTGATGGTTTGTTCCTCATGACAAGGCCTATGTCTTCTGATTTTTTCAAAGTCAGAGGGCACTCTATGCTGATAATCCTAATTTTCAAGCTAAGGTGATCATTTTGGATTATTTTAATTATATAAATCAAAATGCCACTTGAAAAATTATGAGAACAATTTTAGTAGGTTTTCTATGGTCAGAGAAATATTGGAAAAAACATGTTGATGCTTTGAATCATTTTCTACATTTTTATACTTAGTTAAATGTAAATACCTTGTACTAATTTGTGTAAATAAAATACATGTAAAATATTAACAAAATCCATTACACATTGTTCATAAAAATCATGTTTACCCACTGTAAAAATATCCAAATTATTTAGCTTAGTCTAGGCACTAAAAAGAATTTCTTAAGGAAACCTTACTTTTTGTATAAAAATAATTATATTAAATTAAATATGCTTAGAAAAATTATGANATGAATAGGTTATGAAACCGTTCCATTGTTAAAATAACCCTTTGCCCCTTTGAAGGAAGTCATTTTACTCCTAAAATTTGTACAAGTGTTAAATTAATCCTTAGATTTTCTCAACATAAGGTGAAATAAGAGTTCTTTTAAAAAATGAATGATTATAGCTTCTATTAAAAAAGTTTCGAGATTAATTTAATATTTAGTATAGACTGGGTGACGGACAAGGTATTAAATTAATATTTTGAATTTATCCGGGATAGGGTTGGTGTAGCTCCAGTGACGGACAAAATTAGAGAGAGTCGTCTTAAAGGGTTTGGTCACATTAAGCGTAACCATCTGATGATCCGAGTAAGAGAGTAGATGTTTTAGATTCGATTTATGTTAAGAAAGGCAGAGGTAGACCAAGGAAGACTTAGGTTTATTGTATAAAAAATGATCTTAATTTATTATAACTAAATGAAAATATGACACTAAATAGGACGCAATGGAGAAAAAGGATTCATGTAGACGACCTCACGTAGTGGAATTAAGGCTTTGTTGTTGTATAGACTGGGTGACTAAAATGACCTTTGTAAATATTCAATGGACCATTTTGACATTTTGTCCAAATAAAATGTTATAATAGAAATTAAACAAAACACTTCCAAAACAAAATCTTGCTTGGACTTGAAAAATTCTAATTGGAGGATACAACAACAATAACAACAATAACAACAAGTAGTCTTTATCCCACTTAGTGAGGTCGGCCACATGAATCTTTTTTCTTCATTGTGTCCTATTGAGTGTCATATTTTCAATTAATTCTAATAAATTAAGATCATTTTTTATATAACATGCCCGGGTCCTTTTAGGTCTACCTCTACCTTTCTCAATATAAATCGAATCTAAAACATCCACTCTCCTAACCAAATCATGAAATGATTGATGTTTTCTAAGTGAGCTTTGATTCTTTCAAGATTCTTTTGGGACTTACATTTTTTTCTCTCTCTCTCTCCCCTTTCTCTCTCTGCTTTTTCCAAAGAGTTGAACTAATGTCAAAATTTAGAATGTAATTGATTTCTTCTAACCAAAATAATGATAACTTGTTCTTAGTTAACTATAAAAAACATGAAAATAGACATACCCAAGATAAGTTCTTGTTAGATACTTCAGCGAATTACTGACCAAATTGGTTTTTAATAGAGGCACATATTTAGCTGAATCCCTGTAAAGAAACCAAAAGATTAAAAGTATGGTTAAAAGGTTAAATAAAAGAACAGGCAGCGAAAACATAATAAATATCACACAATCCCACCATATCTAGAGAGGAAGATTTACATGCACATCACTCGTGTTTTTACATATCTACCAACTAAACTTCATTTTTTTAGATATATAACCTTAGGTATGCAGGAAAAGGTGTAGTTTACTTTTAAGTTAAAATGGTGGTATTATAATGTGATATGAAAGATTTGGGTGACATAAATATAAAAAGTAAAGTTCAGTTACATAAGAATTGGGTGGAATATATGTAAATGCCCCTTTATAGATATCTACATTTTGTATTGGCCTGCTTCAACCAGAAGTCGTTACCTTATTAAATGTTCAGGATAATTTATTCTCAAGCAATCCAAATCATTTTCTAAGCCATGGCCAACAAGAAGGCAAGCTTTTCCTCCATCCCAACGAATTCTGGCAATTGATTCTTCTCCATTGTACAATATCTCCAAAACTTTCTCTTGAACTTCTCCAATAGGCATCGCATTGACTAAATTATCTTCACTTATACCCGTTTTTTCATATCTAGCAAAATAAATAAATAAATAAATAAAACGCCTAAAATAATAAGCAACAAAAGTGTCAAAATGATTCCCGACTCTTTGCATGATTTTAGTCGGCCTATAAAAGTTTCAATTTAGTCCCCAAACTTTTTAAGGGGGGCTAAAATAGATAGATATTAGGGGTGTTTGGGAGCAAAGTTTTAATAGGATTTAGACAAATCTAACCAAACACTAAAAAAATGAAAAGTAAATCCAACGATCCGTTAAATTAAAATTTCTCGCATTTTGTCTACTTTACGACGTAAATCCAGATTTACTAAATCCGATTGTGGGGCAGGTTTAAGGAATTTACTCCGCCGTCGCTCCCAAGCTTCATCTCCGTCACACATGGTTTGATAAATCCGGATTTACTGAATTTGATAAATCCTATTTAATGTAAAACCAAGTTGCAGCCTAACCCCGCCTTAAGAAGGCATAAGAACCAATATGAAACTTTTATAGACTCGGGGACTAAAATAATTCCATGACAATAATCAGGAGACTATTTTAACAATCAAAATCTTATTGGTGAAAAGAAATATTACCGATAATCCGTAACAGGAATTATTGGTTTCACATATGAATGAAATATCACATTCTCATTTACATCAATGAGACAAACACGCGCACAAACATGTAGTGATCCATCACTTCCACCACCAACCATTACACAGTTCAAAGCAACCACTTTAGGAAATCTATCATCAAAGTCCATGTCATTTTGTACATCATGATCTACATACATTTTCTCAAGTCCCTATAACATTAAAAATAATTTAAGCGTGACTAATTCATTAGAAAAAGTACAGAATAAACACAAGTGCAGCACCATTAGCAAAGCTCAATAAAACAATATGCTTCTAAACGAGAAAAGTGCCANTAGAATAAACACAAGTGCAGCACCATCAGCAAAGCTCAATAAAACAATATGCTTCTAAACGAGAAAAGTGCCAAAATGATCTTTGAGAATTTGCAAGGGTGATTATTTTAGTCCCAGATTCTTAAAAGTGCTAAATTAGTCTCCAAACTCTTTCAATGAGAACATAATAATAATCTTTTTTACAAGAGTATGACAACTATTTCAACTTATAAGTCTAAGAATTAATTTGACAATTTTATGGATTATGGGATTAAAATAATCCCATATAAAGAATCAGGGAACCATTTTAATACTTTTCACAATTCTAAATTGTTTTCATGGTTCACTTACAGGACAAGTAGCAGGAGTCAAGTAACATGTGCATCTATGAGCAATCAAATCTTCTGTAGTATCAAACACTTTGAGACAAAGCTCGCAACCCAAACTGACAAAGACAAGAGCGCAGCTATTCTTTGCAAGTGGACCTTACAATTGTTGTACATGCAAAAAAATAAAAACTTGAAAATTTAGAATAAAAAAATAAAATAAAAGGGGCATTTACATACATACCATCAAATTCTTATCTATTGATATATCTAACACCTAAACTTTACTTTTTACATTTATACAAACCAAATTTGTCATGTCACATCAAAAATACCACTATTTTAACATTTCAAGTTGAATACACCATTTCATGCATAGGAAAGGTGACATATATGTAAAAATAGAAGTTTAGGTGTTAGACATGTACATACATAAGAATTAAATGGTCGGGATGTAAATCTTCCTAAAAATAAATAGGATTAGAGCAAGAATTCATCACTGCAATCATTGGCATAATTATTCAAAAAGGCTACCTGTAAGATGCTCCCTCACTGACTCCAATGTCTTGCAATATTTTTTGCAAATCGCGCATTTGGGCTGATGAACAGAATGGTAAGAGTTCTTCATATGCTCAATGAGGTGCTCCTTCTTATTGTATTGCTTAAAGCATGCAGAGCATTTGTGCCTGTTAATAACTTTAGGGCTGAAGTTAAATGTTTGGTTGAGTTACCCAAATTCTATTGAACAAAATAAGGGCTTATATTATTATTATATAGACACACACAACGTCGCGTACTCAGATCAGTTGGTCGGGCATCTGCTTGTCAGTTGTAGGTCCCCTCTGGGTCAGGGTTCGATTCCTCCCGAGTGTAGAGTATAGTACTCGAATTATTAGGCGCATGAGAGATGGTCGGGGCTAGCATAATAGTCTTCGGTCATTCCTTTAATANTTCCCCTCTGGGTCTGGGGTTCGATTCCTCCCGAGTGCAGAGTGTAGTACTCGAATTATTAGGCGCATGAGAGATGGTCGGGGCTAGCATAATAGTCTTCGGTCATTCCTTTAATAGATATATATATATATATATATATATATATATATATATATATATATATATAGACACACACAGCTAAACTTTCATAGAAATAATAATCAAATCTTTAATATCGCACAAAAAATAATACTATTATCACTTTTTAAATGTGAAATGCGTCTTTTCATATGTGGGTTTAAAATAGCAAAGTGATACGACGATCTTACTCTAAGCGGTTCTTGTCTTAGTGGTTCCCGCCTTAATTCTATTGATTCTGATGATCCCATGTGTGTCCTAGAATGAGCTCGGGATCGAGTTCTATAATTCTTCTGGCTCATTTCATTTATCATCGTTCTCATTTGCTCCTTCAACTTGTTGCTTTGTTGCATAATGAACTCTCTAGAACAGTCTATCATTCTTTGTTNACGCCTTTTCATATGTGGGTTTAAAATAGCAAAGTGATACGACAATCTTACTCTAAGCGGTTCTTGTCTTAGTGGTTCCCGCCTTAATTCTATTGATCCTGATGATCCCATGTGTGTCCTAGAATGAGCTCGGGATCGAGTTCTATAAGTCTTCTGGCTCATTTCATTTATCATCATTCTCATTTGCTCCTTCAACTTGTTGCTTTGTTGCATAATGAACTCTCTAGAACAGTCTATCATTCTTTGTTCTTTTTTTTTTAATCTCCTTATTAGGCTGAAATATGAATTCCACGCTCACCCACTTTTTTTAATGTTTAGTTATTTAAGAACATAGGGTCTTGTATCGTTCATGAGCTCACATAACCCAAGAGAAACCTTGTTTGAGAAAAATGTTGAAAAAGAAAAATGATTTGGAAATCCCCTCCCTCCAATCCTTGATGTCTCAGTCATTTAGAAAGAGATAGGATCCAAGAGGAAACGATGGGAGGCAATTGGAGCATATGGGGTGCGATCCCTTCCAAGCCGAAGGCCAGTGCTGCCACCATTTATATAACTCTCTCTCCTTGGTCCTCTATTCTTCTCCNTATAAAGAATCAGGGAACCATTTTAATACTTTTCACAATTCTAAATTGCTTTCATGGTTCACTTACAGGACAAGTAGCAGGAGTCAAGTAACATGTGCATCTATGAGCAATCAAATCTTCTGTAGTATCAAACACTTTGAGACAAAGCTCGCAACCCAAACTTACAAAGACAAGAGCGCAGCTATTCTTTGCAAGTGGACCTTACAATTGTTGTACATGAAAAAAAATAAAAACTTGAAAATTAAAAATAAAAAAATAAAATAAAAGGGGCATTTACATACATACCATCAAATTCTTATCTATTGATATATCTAACACCTAAACTTTACTTTTTACATTTATACAAACCAAATTTTTCATGTCACATCAAAATACCACTATTTTAACATTTCAAGTTGAATAAACCGTTTCATGCATAGGAAAGGTGACATACATGTAAAAATAGAAGTTTAGGTGTTAGACATGTACATACATAAGAATTAAATGGTCGGGATGTAAATCTTCCNGAGTTTTTTAAACTAAGAGGAGTCTATTAAAAGTATTAAAAAAAATTTAATTAAAACACTATTTTCTATTTAAATAAATCATGAAAATTGATCTAAAATTAAATAATAAAATTAGAAATTTGATTCAAAAATAATGAAATTTTGCCTAAGTGTTTATCTGACCTTAGGAAACCTCTAATAATTTTTCCATAAATATAAATTTTATTTTGGAAAATTAAATAGATTAACCTTTGAAGATGTTATTTTCTAAATTTAAATAATTGTCTAAATTAAATTAAAATTTTGGGCAGTCCACATGTTCTCCTCTAACATTATAATTACCTCATAAATATGACACTCTAAACCCTCAAAAATCATTTGAGTTGTGTTTAATGAGTTTTAAGGTGAAGTGCCCCAAGGGCAAAATAGTCATTTTAGGCTTTGGTGCCTTAACCAAAATTTAGGATTAGCCAAGAGAAAAAATGGGTAATTTTGATCTTAAGAAACATGTTTGGATGATTGAAATACAATCGGGTTAGATTTCAAAACTCACTCACCACCCTTGCACAACATCAACAAGATCATAATTCCCCCAACCTGCATGACCTGGACGTCAACTAAGATCAGACGATTCTTAAGTGATGGGCTATGATAGTTTACCTTTCTTAAGCCCAAAGTTGAGGATGGTTTGACCATTTGATATGGATATATGATTACTTAAATTAAAACCTTGATAATCACCATTTCTCCTATTTTGATTATTAAAGGCTTAGTAGTGACCTAGGCTCAATTTCTAAACTCAAATGATTAGAATTAAAAGATGACATAATTGGTGACTACTGACCTTAATCACGGGCACCACAGTTTTAAATAACCTAGACTTACCTTATGAGCACCCACACACAAAACTTTATAAGGGAAACATCAATTGATTAATCGAGTACTCTATCTTTAGGATAATTAAATTGTTGAGTTTCACTGAGCAATGGGCAGCCACACTCTAGCCTCAGATGATTAAGGAAACAACATGATAAGTCAAAAATGAACTCGAAATATTTCAAGAGATCTTCAAAGTGAACCGGGGACATGCCTCGAACATTTTGAAATCAATTGGACTTTCTGAAGGGTAAATTAAACTTGACATATTTTTGTCCTAAAATCATCTACTAGGATCTTTTGATATTCAATAAAATAATAACCTTGGGTTATGTAGCTAAACATTCATCTACTCATGCAATTTAAATTCCTTGCAACACTATATACTTCCATTGCAAGTACTGACTTCTCAGGTGGTGGAACAAGAAGACTCGTCAGGTACGCTTTTACAGTTCACAATACTGTCTTTTCTTGTACTTTCCACATGATATTTTTATGCTTATAAGACTTGCATGTTAAACAACGAAGCCACCCTGCATGAAAACAAAAACTACTAGGATTGCCGCAAAACCAAAACAAAAATTAAAGTCAACCAAGGTAAAATGCACCGCCACAACATTCAAAATATAAGACTACTCAAAATTTAATCACAAACATCACATAAACAACAATTGCAACTAAATTAAGACATCTATATCGGATCATCGGGAATCCCTCGGAGGAGGTAACCTACAGTTGTTAAAGAGACTTTCCACAGTCTAAATAAAACTATAGAACTCATTCAGTTGAGTTTAGTAAATTCATTTGGACTAAGTTAATCCGATAAAAAATAGTGGTGCCGGAACGAGGGACCGTAGGATCCTAACCGGTGTCGCTCTAATCAACTTTAACATCCTCCATAATATTTAAATGACCATAACCATAAGGACGTCTGATTTAACATTATGACTTAACACATTAGAAAACTTAAAATCGTCAGCACAGCCATCTTTAATAGCAAATCCTATTTACATCAACGAAGCCATAGGATTTCGAGGTTGTTTGCTTATGCAACATAAATTCTCAACTCATCATTAAGCCTTTGTATAGCTCTGCTATACAATCTAAGCCCTAACTCGTCTTAGGATTCTGAGGTTGTCATTTGTCACGAACAAAATCCTCACATCTTCGAGGCTATTTGTGTGATTGTTTCACAAAAATGTGAGCCCTAAATTAATAAAATTTGTAAGATGAAACATTTTTATATTTCTCCTCAAAATTGAAGCTAAACATTAGGATAGATTGGGAAGTCATCGAGGTTCTCCTCCAGTTCTGTGACATCCCCTAGTTCTTTGTCCTTTAGATTCTACAAATTATTCCAAACTTGAATCATTCCTCTTACACACCTCTTTGTCCGATCTCTTTGAAAAGTCCTATCCTTTTGACCTCTTTGATGATAATATTTCTTGATTTTTATCGAGAGTTTTCTTAGGTGACTTTGATTATCTAAGATGTAAATAACTATAAGGGCTTGCCCTTATAAGAGCTTGTCCGAACCTAATTTAATATAAACCCTATTTAATTTTTTATATTAAATAGGGGAATTTGTCGGAAAATAAAATAGTTTCGCAGACCAAACAAATGTCGTATATTTCTTAGTTTATTTGATCGAGCCTCATCCTCAAGTCTTATGTTTATCCTTCGGGATAGATACAGGGTTTAAGGTATAGTGTTCTTTCATTTAAACAATGAAAAATATGGGGTCGGTTTGATTTCATTTTTTTCTACATTATGTATATGTAAATTTAATGTCTTTTCAAAGCGGACGATGAGATTCATATATCGACGGCCGACAGCTTCCAACGTGTAACTCCTTAACCCAAAAATAGTGTCGACAATTATGTAACAGATCCCAAGGAACACTTCATGATAATACCGATGTAAATCTAAAAGTACAAAATAAAGAGCAAGTAAAATTCGTTCAATTTAGAAGCAGAAAAAAGCTAGAAGGTAGAGTTTAAAAAGAGATTGAAGTAGAGAGAGAAGGAATTGAAGAGCCTGAAGAGGACGCTCCAAAAAGTTTAGAAAGACCTATTACTCCACCAAAAATTGACTTAGAAAAACCACCACCTCCATTTCCTCAGATACTTTGTCAATAAAAGTTGGATAAAAAATTTTCAAAATTTATCGAAATCTTTTAGAATCTTACAATTAATATTTCATTTGTTGGAGTTTTAGAAAAATTCCATGTTATGTGATTTTATGAAGGATATTCTTTATAGAAAAAAGAAAGTTTAAACGTAACGAGACTGTTGCACTTAGTGAGAAGTGCAGTGTTATAATTCAGAAAAAACTTTATGAAAAACTTAAAGATCTCGAAAGATTCACAATTCCATGCGCAATAGGAGAAAAATTTTATGGGAAATTTTTATGTGATTTAGGTCCAAGAATTAACCTTATGTCATTAACAATATTTAAAAAATTGGGATTCAGAAAAATATCCCATACTACTGCAACTCTACAGTTAGCATATCATTAAATGACATATCCTAATAGAGTTATAGAAGATGTTTTAGTGAAAGTGGATCGATTTAGTTCTCCTTTTGATTTTTTTGTGGTATATATGGAGGAAGATAAGGAGAAACTGATCATTTTGGGGAGACCTTTCCTAGCTACAGGAAGAGCAACGATAGATGTGCAGAAAAGGAAATTAACTATGTGCATCAATGATCAAATAGTTACTTTTAATATTTTCAAATCAATGAAGTATCCTACAAATGATAAAGATGATGAATGTTACAGAATCGATGTAATAAGATATCTGAGTGAATATCATTTCAAAACAACTTATAAAGAGAAATCTAAAGTGAAAGAGTTAGAACATGAGTAAGAAAAGGAATTAGAGCAATTTAAAGATTTTTATAAGGAAGATTCGAATAATGTTCCAGAAAATTTTGAAGTTTTAGACACTATATAAATTGTTCATCGATTGGGAAACCTCCTAAACTTAAGTTGAGGTTACTTCCTAAACATTTAAAATATGCCTTTTTAGGTGATTCCTCAACATTACTGGTTATAATTTCCTCAAGTTTAACTTTAGAAAAAAAAGAGAGTTTAATGAAAACTTTGAAGAATTATAAGAAAGACTTTGGATGGACAATTATTGATATTAAATCAATTAGTCCTTCAATTTATATGCAAAGAATTCATATGGAAGAGAGCTGCAAACCTAGAGCTAATCCTTAAAGGAGATTGAATCCTTTTATGAAAGATGTTGTTAAGAAAAAAACATTAAAGTGGTTAGATGCTAGAATTATCTACCTTATTTCAGATAGTGCATGGGTTAGTCCAATTCAGTTTGTTCCTAAGAAAGGAGTAATTGTAACTGTGAATGAGCATAATGAGTTAATACCTACTAGACAAATTACAGGGAAAGGAAGAACGACTGACTATGAATGAACATAATGAGTTAATACCAACAAGACAAGTCACAGGGTGGCGAATATGCAAAATTAAATCTTGCCACTAGGAAAGATCATTTTCCACTACCCTCTATAAATCAAATGTTGGATAGACTAGCTGGGCATAAATACTTTTTTTTCTAGATGGATATAGAATCAACAAAAAACAACTTTTATCAGGCTTTATGGTACATTTGATTTTAGAAGAATGCCCTTTGGTTTATGTAATGCCTCTGCTACATTTCAAAGATGTCTGATGGCTATTTTATGTGATTTAATTGAAAAAGAAATTACAGTTTTTATGGATGATTTTTAGTGCTTGGAACTTCATTTAAATCAAGTTTAGAACATTTATCAAAAGTTCTTAACTGTTGTGAAGAAACAAATTTAATCCTTAATTAGTAAATTGACAATTTATGGTAGCACGTGGAATTGTTTTAAGACATCATATATTAGAACATGGTATGGATGTAGACCCTTTAAAAATTCAAGTAATCACTAATTTACCTTAACCAAAAAATGTGAGGGAAATTAGGAGTTTTTAAGGAGATGCTGGATTCTACATGCGATATATTAAAGACTATTCATAAATTATTAAACCTCTTTGTCATTTACTTGAAAAAGATGTAATTTTTATTTTTGATAAAGAGTGCCTAAAAGCTTTTGAACTATTAAGAAAAAAATTTGTCACTCCACCAATTAGTATTTCACCAGATTAGGAAAAACCTTTTGAATTAATGTGTGATGCAAGTGATTTTGTTATTGGATTTGCTTAAGGACAAAAGCATGAAAAGATTTTCAAAGTAATTTACTATGCTAGTAGAACTCTTAATGAATCTCAAATTAATTATGCCACAACTGAGAAAGAGAGTATCTGCTTTTGATAAATTTAGATCATACTTAATTGGAACAAAATGTATTGTGCATACAAATCATTTTGCTATGAAATATTTAATGAAAAAGAAGGATGTCAAACCAAGACTGATATGTTGAATTCTTCTTATGCAAGAATTTGACTTTGAAATAGTAGATAAGAAGGGAGCTGAGAATCAAATTGCAAATCATCTGTCCAGGTCTGAATTAGAAAAATCACTCTATTTTGAAAAGAAATTAATGAACATTTTCCAGATGAAGAAATGTTCAGTATTAATGAGTGGTGCGTTCCATAGTATGCCAACATTGTGAACTTTATTGTTAGTGACATTATACCCTATGGACTGACATACCAACAGATAAGAAATTTTATATCTAAATCTAAGACTTATTTTTTGGATGACCCATTTTTAAATAAATAAGGAAATGATCTAATTATTTAAAGATGAGTTCTCTTAGAAGAATCTCATGAGATTATCCAAAAATATCATAATTACAAAACTTTGTAATTTGGATTTTATTGGCCTACGATCTTTAGAGATATTAATGCTTATATCAAAACATGTGATCGATGTCAACGAGTACGTAATATTTCTAGGAGAAATGAGATGTCCCTCAATTATATATAGGAAGTTAAGATATTTAATGTTTGGGGATTAGATTTCATGGAACCATTTATACCATCTTTCAGAAATTTATATATATTGATAGCAGTATACCATGTATCCAAATGGATAGAAGTTGTTGCTTTACCTCGATGTGATGCTCAAAGTGTGGCAAAGTTTTTTAGAACAAATATATTTTATAGATTCAGGATGTTAAGAGTGATCATTACTGTTAGTGTAAATCATTTCAGAAATGTAATAATGAAGAAATTATCAAAGAAATATCATATCAAACATCAAATTGCTACTGTTTATCATCCTCAGAAAAGAGGTTTGACTGAATTATCCAATCGTGAAATTAAAAGATTATTGAAAAAATGTGTGAATCCAAAAAAAAATGGATTGGTCAGTCAAACTTGATTAAGCTTTGTTGGCTTACAGCACTGCATATAGAACTCCTACAGGAATTCTCCATATAGGCTTTTTTTTAGAAAGCTTGTTGATACGCCTAAAAAATGACTACTATTTCATATATATTTTATGCTCAATTTTAATGATTTTTAATTATATTACACTTTAAAGGAAGATATTTTGCATATCTTTGGTTTTAGGGACAAGAAATGGAGTTTCGGAGAAAAAGAAGAAAAAAACGGTGCAATTTAGAGCAAAAACGAGCAAGAAAGAAAATTCTGTCCTAACACATTTTGATATGTCTTTCATGCTTAAGCTCTTTTACACTTCTCACACATTTTTTAATGAAATTAAAATTTAAAGGAAGATAGTTTTTATGTTTATTTTGTAGGTATATCTGTTAGGAACACAACGCAACTGAAACGGGGTGAAACAGAACTAAGACGGAGCCAAACAAATCAAAATGGTGGAGCTGTGTAGGGTGGCACCGACGATGCTAGAGTGCAGAGAGCTACTTGAAAATGACGCCGACGGAGCCGAAAATGGCACCGACAGTGCCCAAGATAATTTGGACGCGATGCTGGGCAAATTTTATAGAATGTTCAATGTATTTGGACGCTTTTTGGAAGGTTTCTTGAGGCATCTCTTGGGAAATTTGTCCCTACACTATAATAGAGTGTTTTTATGTCAAGAAAAAGTGGTATGTGTGAGGGGAAAACGTGGAGAATGTTTAGAGATCTTAGAATAGGATTAGAAATATAGATTTCTACCATTTTGGAGAAATTGGTGAGGGGATTTTGGGAGAATCTGTAAGGAAATGTTCTAGCATTACATGGATCAGCGGGAGACTTGGTGGGAGAGATTTTCATCTTTCTTTTAAGGGGAAAAATCTAAGTATTGTGCTCTTCATTATCTTATGATTTTGTAAAAACTTATCTGGTGAATTTGCTTTGATTTAATGAAGTTTTTCATTGTGTTTTCATTATTTTTTGTGATGTGTTTCTCTTACTCTTTCTTCTTTTTTGGTAATAGTGGTATGAGAAGATTATGTCGTTATTTTTCTTTTACTTTTCTTTTGCAATGAGTAGGATTCATGTTTAGGATATTGGGATGCATGCTAGAAGAAGTTTTAATTATAAATGTGTTGGTTTTTACTTGCACTTCAATTACATTACAATAAGGGCTCGTTGTAGTGTTAAATTCATTGTAATTGCATTAAAACTCAAAAGGGCGGTGTATTCTCAACAAAGTGGAACCCTATTCAAATTCCATGGATGGTGAAGTTCATGGGGGTTTAGTATAAATAAATAGAGAACTATATATATATTACTCGGCGAAGAATTGAAGATTTTAAGGTGACAAACTAAAATCCCCAATTTGGTCGTAGAGTTTATGAACTAAAGCAAGTGTTAACCTTCAAGGAAAGGGAAGTGAGAGCTCTGGAGTGAGAGCCAACATCCTCCCAGCCTAGTCACAGATTTAGGGACTAAACCTAAGATTAGCCAATGATTTTCTATAACACTGAATCAGGTTAGAGAATTAAAATTGGTCATATTTGGCACAAACAATATTTAATGTATCTCATTCCTTTAAATTATCCAATTTGCTACATAAGAATAGTAGTTTTTAACATCTTAAAATTCTCCAAACTAGTGCATCCAAAAAGGGTTATCTTTAGAATGAATATTTTCATTTAAGAATAGTTATTAGTTGTTTTAAACTTAAGTCTTACATTTAGGAGTACTTGTTAGAAAAAAACCACTTAAATTGATCTTCCAAACTAAGGACTAATACTAGTAGACTAGAATTTGACTAAGGAAATCTTTCCTCGCTTCCTCGTGGGATCGATATTTGGGGCTTCAAAGGAAAGTCCTATATTACTTGAAGTGATACGTGCACTTGCGTAGAACTCATAGTGTGTAAACTATTTGTTATATTTTATAATATTTTAATTTTACATATTGGCCACTAAATATAAATTGCTTCATGTTTTTTACCATATTTTGAACACTAAATTACTGCGTAATTTCGGGTCGGGTCAAGTTTTTGGCACTGTCTCAGGGGAATTAAATTGACATAAAAAATGCATAAAAATAACACATGCTAGGGTGTCATTTACCAGTTGAACTTGAGAATAAAGCATATTGGGTGATTAAGGAATTTATTTATATTTTAAAATATGCTGATGAGAAAAGATGACTACAATTAAATGAGTTTGAAGAGATAAAGAATAAATCTTATGAAATTGTTAAGATTTATAAAGAAAAAAAATAAAGATGTGGCATGATCGGAGGATTCTTATTAAAAAGTTTGAGCTAGGGCAACAAGTTTTGCTATATAATGAAATATTATGATTATTTCCAAGAAAACTTAAGTCCAGATGGATGGGCCCATTTGTTGTGATAAAATTTTATCCCTATGGAGCTATGGATAATAAAGATCTTAAAACTGAGAAAATATTCAAAGTGAATGTTCATAGGCTGAAACCCTATTTTATAATAGATCAACTTAAAATAAATGATCTTATGTTATTGGGTCAACCATAATAAGCACTGGTTACGTTGGGCTTATGACATTAAACCAAACGCTTTGTGGGAGGCAACCCATAGTTATCATTGTGTTTCTATTTTGAATATTATGTTGTTGTGTTTGACTAAGAAAATTATTGTAGTGTTTTTAATATATAATGATTTTGTGATGATTCTAAGACCTTAATAGATGGCTTAGACATGTTAGAATGTGTATTTGGATGTTTAGCAAACCTGTGCTAAACTAAGTAGGAGTGCTTAAGTGCCAACATTTGACGCTTAAGCGCGGAAGTTAACTAAACGTGCTAAATTATGTTTCTAGAAGATTTAAACACAGTTTGGTGGTTTTAAACGTGGGTTAGTGGTTTGAGAATGTGTGTAGTAGTTCTAGGCTTGGTTCAAAGCCTATAAAAAGTAGAGAATGAAGAGACTTCTCAACCCACTTCAATTTTCATCCTAATGTCCAAGTGAAGAGTGAGAGATCTTGGAAAAATGTCTTCGTAGGAGATTGATATGAAGAAGAAGAGGAAGCCATGAAGAAAAAGTTTGTTAGTCAAAGTGCGCTAGAGTTATACAATGGTTTACTATTCGTTAGTATAGAAGGAATAGTAGAGAAGATCACCAAGATTGAGAGTGACGTGGCTTCAATTGAAGCGAAGGTGAATGAGACTAACGCACATTTGCAGCATATTGGATGTCAACTTAAGATGCAATTTAACCATACAAGTTTTATAGAAGAAGCAGACAAGGCTATGTACTTGAAAAAAAATGGATTGAGGAAGACTAAACTAGAGTTTTTCACCATCATCTGTTCTATCAATTCTATGTTTGAAATGCCCCAAGAGAGAAAAAAGAAAGGCTGGAATTCGTTCCATCGGAAGGAGAATGGAATTAAGTTTTAATTCTAGTTGTTTGTTTGATGTTAGTGTTTATTTGTTTTAGGTGTTTTGACGTTAATGTTAAGTTTTTTATGTGTTTTTGATCTTAAGTTTCCATAATATTTGAAATGTGTTTAGGATTTATCTCATCCATGACTCTTTGGATTGAGAAATTTTTGTATCACAAGTGTTTGTACTTGTTTTTTAATTAATATAAGTATTTGTTAGTGTGTAAAATTTTTTGTTAATTTATGTTGAATCAAAATTGTAAAAATTGGTTAATTTTGAGAAAGAGGAAAGTTGAAGGGGAAGAAAATAGTTATTAAGATTTATAAGACCATTTAGAGGTGGTTGATTTAAGCTAGATGTGCATTTCACTTAAAATAAAAAATCTAAAAATTTGTGCACTGGCATTTAAGCGCCAAAACCCCACGCTTAAGCGCTGGACTACCCGAGAGGTAGGAACCTAAGAACTGAACCATATACGCTTAAATGACGGTTCACTTAAACCGGTTCGTGAATGGATAAAAGTGAAAAGTTGAGCCAAATAATGTCATTTTTGACCCTCGGTGTCATCTTTTTCCTTTTGAGTTTGCAATTTTGGATCTACGGCTTCTTCTAGAGTGAAGATTTCATTGAAGAATCAAGCCAAATTTGCTAGATTTCATCTTCATAAGGTAAGAGCTTCACTTCTATGTAAAAGTTTTTTATTTTCACTCTGTATATTGAGTACATTAAGGATTTCACTGAAAATCACTATTCATCATGAAAATTTGAGAAAAATCTATGGAAAATACAGAAAAATGTCTTTAAGCTTTTAGAAATTAAGTTTAGTGATTTAGACTTAAATTTAGTATTTATTGTGAATTTTTTGTAACTTTTAGAAATAGCCCCAAGGATGAAGAGCAGCAAGGGGAAGTTCGACTTTGATTCTAGTAAGTTTGTTAGTTCAAAAGCTCAGGACAGATATATTGAAGTGCTGCAATCAAGAAAATTGATTCTTCAGCACTGTTTCAAAAATCTGGGTGGAGCAGTTGAAGATTTAATAGTTTGCCAATAGTGAAAATAATTTTGCTATTTTTCTGCTGTAGATGTAATTTTTGTGGTTTGAGAGTTCTAAATTGTGAATTTTGATATTGATCCCTGAAGTTGAAGAAGATCAAGTTATGGTCTGAGGAAAAGCAGTATCTTTCACTCATGAGGTTATAAATTTGTCTTACCAGCTGCCCCATAGTGTATTATGCTTTTATTCAAATTATAATCCGACTGAGGATGTGTTTGATGAGATCATATCTTTATTGACTATGGGAAGAGGACTATGGAAGATAACAAATAAAAGGAGAGTCAATTTACCTACTTCAAAGCTAGATGCCACATCAAAAGCGTGGCACTATTTTATTTCATTTCCTCTACTACCAACCAATCACCTCACTGAAGTTACAAGGGATAAAGCTACTTTAAGCTATTAAATTCAATAGTTCATGCTGATTGATTTTGGATCTTTGACCTATCATACGATCATCAGTTCTGCTATAGCTTCCACTACTTCAGGTTTGTGATTCACATCCTTAAATTTTTCCTTATGTGAGCAGGCTGATGTTAGATTTGATAGTTGGGAGGAGATATTGCAACCTCTAAAGCATGTCACATGCATTAATGTGAAACATTATTCACAACATGCAAAATTTGGCTGGCGAGGAGGATTTTCTAGAAGTTCCGATGCTTCTACTTCACGTGCATCCACATCAAAAGGTCAGGCTTCTACTTCTGATTTGCAAACACAATTACTGTGAAGGATGTTAAATAGCATCAATTATATTGTCGATAAGGTACTAAATTTAGAGAATTTTGTAGATCATATGGATGGTTATATGACGAGACACGGTGACTATGAAGAAAAATTTCACTCATCTTTGGAAAACCTTATCAAGGGTGACCAAAGTGTGGTTTTTCCTTCATATCCACAATACCCTTCATACGAGCCTACTACTTTTTGGAATAGTGATGATGATGATGAGGAGGTGGATGAGGAGGAAGAGGTTTAATTTGAATAGTTTAGTTTTAAATTGAGAACTTTATGTAGTGTAGCTGTATTGAACTATTACCTTGTTTTGTGTTGTAATGGATTAGACTGTTATTATTGTTTGTATTTTGTTGTGTTTTGTTAGATATTATTGTGATGTATTTGTGTTATTTTGAGTAGTTATGTTTTGTTTTTATGGTAGTGATTGTGTTAACTGTGTTGTCTAGTGTATTTTGTTGGTTTGTGTTGAACTTAATTATGAATATTAGGAAGGTTTAGAATATTAATAATTTTCACTTAAGAACTTCAGGTTTAAAATTTCAATTTACTACCATGTATTTTCTTTATGTTACATTTGTAAATGTTTGTTAGTGTGATTATTTACTTTAATTTTATCCTCTACTACATATAAGTCTAATGAAACTCAATATGTTATAGATAAGTTAAAATTTGATCAATTAATGTTTACTCCTATTTTTAATTTTTGTACTTGTATATTTAAGGTGTAAAAATTTTTGTAAGCATGTTATTTTTAGTTTTTATTCCTGCCTCTATATAAATATGATGCTAAAATTTTTTATCTTATTGAAAATTTAAGTTTGGGGGATGAAAAATAATTTNAATGAGAAATTTTATATCTAAATCTAAGACTTATTTTTTGGATGACCCATTTTTATATAAATAAGGAAATGATCTAATTATTTAAAGATGAGTTCTCTTAGAAGAATCTCATGAGATTATCCAAAAATATCATAATTATGATTTTGAAGGACATTTTGGTATTGATAAAACAACATACAAAACTTTGTAATTTGGATTTTATTGGCCTACGATCTTTAGAGATATTAATGCTTATATCAAAACATGTGATCGATGTCAACAAGTACGTAATATTTCTAGGAGAAATGAGATGTCCCTCAATTATGTGTAGGAAGTTAAGATATTTAATGTTTGGGGATTAGATTTCATGGAACCATTTATATCATCTTTCAGAAATTTATATATATTGATAGCAGTATATCATGTATCTAAATGGATAGAAATTGTTTCTTTACCTTGATGTGATGCTCAAAGTGTGGCAAAGTTTTTTACAACAAATATATTTTATAGATTCAGGATGTTAAGAGTGATCATTATTGTTGGGGTAAATCATTTTAGAAATGTAATAATGAAGAAATTATCAAAGAAATATCATATCAAACATCAAATTGCTACTGCTTATCATCCTCAGAAAAGAGGTTTGACTGAATTATCCAATCGTGAAATTAAAAGACTATTGAAAAAATGTGTGAATCCAAAAAAAAGATGGATTGGTCAGTGAAACTTGATTAAGCTTTGTTGGCTTACAATACTGCATATAGAACTCATACAGGAATGCTCCATATAGGCTTTTTTTTAGAAAGCTTGTTGATACGCCTAAAAAATGACTACTATTTCATATACATTTTATGCTCAATTTTATGATTTTTAATGATATTACACTTTAAAGGAAGTTATTTTGCATATCTTCGGTTTGAGGGACAAGAAATGGAGTTTTGAAGAAAAAGAAGAAAAAACGTTGCAATTTAGAACAAAAATGAGCAAGAAAGAAAATTCTATCCTGACATATTTTGATGTATTTCATGCTTAAGCTCTTTTACACTTCTCACAAATTTTTTAATGAAATTAAAATTTAAAGGAAGATTGTTTTTATGTTTATTTTGTAGGTATATCTGTTAGGAACGCAACGCAACTGAGACGGGGTGAAATAGAGCTAAGACGGAGCCAAACAAAGCAAAATGATGGAGCTGCGTAGAGTGGTACCGACGACACTAGTGCAGAGAGCAACGTGAAAATGACGCCGACGGAGCCAAAAATGGCTCCGACAGTGCCCAAGATAATTTAGACGCGATGCTGGGCAAATTTCTAGAATGTTCAATGTATTTGGACGCTTTTTGGAAGGTTTCTTGAGGCATCTCTTGGGAACTTTGTCCCAACACTATAATAGAGTGCTTTTATGTCAAGAAAAAGTGGTATGTGTGAGGGGGAAACATGGAGAATGTTTAGATATCTTAGAATAGGATTAGAAATGTAGATTTCTACCATTTTGGAGAAATTAGTGAGGGGATTTTGAGAGAATCTGTAAGGAAATGTTCTAGCATTACATGGATCAGCTGGAGACTTGGTGGGAGAGATTTTCATCTTTCTTTTAAGGGGAAAAAACTAAGTATTGTGCTCTTCATTATCTTATGATTTTGTAAAAACTTATCTGGTGAATTTGCTTTGATTTAATGAAGTTTTTCGTTGTGTTTTCATTATTTTTTTTGATGTGTTTCTCTTACTCTTTCTTCTTTTTTAGTAATAGTGGCATGAGAAGATTATGTCGTTATTTTTCTCTTACTTTTCTTTTGTAATGAGTAGGATTCATGTTTAGGATATTGAGATGCATGCTAGAAGAGGTTTTAATTATAAATGTGATGGTTTTTATTTGTACTTCAATTACATTACAATAAGGGCTCGTTGTAGTGTTAAAATTCATTGTAATTGCATTAAAACTCAAAAGGGTGGTGTAATTCTCAACAAAGTGGAACCACATTCAAATTCCATGGATGGTGAAGTTCATTGGGGTTTAGTATAAATAAATTGGGAACTATATATATATTACTGGGCGAAGAATTGAAGATTTTAAGGTGACAAACTAAAATCCCCAAATTGGTCTTAGAGTTTATGATCTAAAGCAAGAGTTAGCCTTCAAGGAAAGGGAAGTGAGAGCTCTGGAGTGAGAGCCAATATCCTCCCAGCCTATCCACAGATTTAGGGACTAAACCTAAGATTAGCCAATGATTTTCTATAACACTGAATCAGGTTAGAGAATTAAAATTGCTCATATTTGGAACATACAATATTTAATGTATCTAATTCCTTTAAATTATCCAATTTGCTACATAAGAATAGTAGTTTTTAGCTTCTTTAAATTCTCCAAACCAGTGCATCCAAAAAGGGTTATCTTTAGAATTAATATTTTCATTTAAGAATAGTTATTAGTTGTTTTAAACTTAAGTCTTACATTTAGGAGTAATTGTTAGAAAAAATCACTTAAATTGATCTTTCAAACTAAGGACTAATACTAGTAGACTAGAATTTGACTAAGGAAATCTTTCCTCGCTTCATCGTGGGATCGATATTAGGGGCTTCAAAGGAAAATCCTATATTACTTGAAGTGATACGCGCACTTGCGTAAAACTCATAGTGTGTAAACTATTTGTTATATTTTATAATATTTCAATTTTACATATTGGCCACTAAATAAAAATTGCATCATGTTTTTTACCATCTTTTGAACACTAAATTACTGCGTAATTTCGGGTCGAGTCAAGTTTTTGGCACTGTCTCAGGGGAATCAAATTGATATAAAAATGCACAAAAATAACACATGCTAGGGTGTCATTTATCAGTTGAACTTGAGCATAAAGCATATTGGGTGATTAAGGAATTTATTTATAATTTAAAATATGCTGATGAGAAAAGATGACTACAATCAAATGAGTTTGAAGAGATAAAAAATAAATCTTATGAAAGTGTTAAGATTTATAAAGAAAAAAATAAAGATGTGGCATGATCGGAGGATTCTTATTAAAAAATTTGATCTAGGGCAACAAGTTTTGCTATATAATGAAATATTATGATTATTTCCAAGAAAACTTAAGTCCAGGTGGATGGGCCCATTTGTTGTGATAAAATTTTATCCCTATGGAGCTATGGATATGAAAGATCTTAAAATTGAGAAAATATTCAAAGTGAATGGTCATAGGCTGAAACCCTATTTTATAGGAGATTAACTTAAATTAAATGATCTTATGTTATTGGGTCAACCAGAATAAGCACTGGTTATGTTGGGCTTATGACGTTAAACCAAACGCTTTGTGGGAGGCAACCCATAGTTATCATTGTGTTTCTATTTTGAATATTATGTTGTTGTGTTTGATTAGGAAAATAGTTGTAGTGTTTTTAATATATAATGATTTTGTGATGATTCTAAGACCTTAATAAATGGCTTAGACATGTTAGAATGTGTATTTGGATGTTAAACAAACCTGTGCTAAACTAAGTAGGAGTGCTTAAGTGCCAACATTTGGCGCTTAAGCGCGGAAGTTAACTAAACGTGCTAAATTATGTTTCTAGAAGATTTAAACGCGGTTTGGTGGGTTTAAACGTGGGTTAGTGGTTTGAGAATGTGTGTAGTAGTTCTAGGCTTGGTTCAAAGCCTATAAATAGTAGAGAATGAACAGACTTCTCAACCCACTTCAATTTTCATCCTAAAGTCCAAGTGAAGAGTGAGAGATCTTGGAAAAATGTCTTCTTAGGAGATTGATATGAAGAAGAAGAGGAAGCCATGAAGAAAAAGTTTGTTAGTCAAAGTGCGCAAGAGTTATACAATGGTTTACTATGCATTAGTATAGAAGGAATAGTAGAGAAGATCACGAAGATTGATAGTGACATGGCTTCAATTGAAGCGAAGGTGAATGAGACTAACACACATTTGCAGCATATTGGATGTCAACTTAAGATGCAATTTAACCATACAAGTTTTATAGAAGAAGCAGACAAGGCTATGTACTTGAAAAATAAATGGATTGAGGAAGACTCAACCAGATTTTTTCACCATCGTCTGTTCTATCAATTCTATGTTTGAAATGCATAAAGAGAGAAAAAAGAAAGGCTGGAATTCATTCCACCGGAAGGAGAATGGAATTAAGTTTTAATTCTAGTTGTTTGTTTGATGTTAGTGTTTATTTTTTTTTAGGTGTTTTGACGTTAATGTTAAGTTTTTTATGTGTTTTTGATCTTAAGTTTGCACAATATTTGAAATGTGTTTAGGAATTATCTCATTCATGACTCTTTGGATTGAGAAATTTTTGTATCACAAGTGTTTGTACATGTTTTTTAATTAATATAAGTATTTGTTGGTGTGTAAAATTTTGTGTTAATTTATGTTGAATCAAAATTGTAAAAATTGGTGAATTTTGAGAAAGAGGAAAGTTGAAGGGGAAGAAAATAGTTATTAAGATTTATAAGACCATTTAGAGGTGGTTGATTTAAGCTAGATGTGCATTCACTTAAAATCAAAAATCTAAAAATTTGTGCACTGGCATTTAAGCGCCAATACCCCACACTTAAGCGCTGGACTACCCGAGAGGTAGGAACGTAAGCACCGAACCATATACGCTTAAACGACGGTTCACTTAAACCGGTTTGTGAATGGATAAAAGTGAAAAGTTGAGCCAAAAAATGTCATTTTTGACCCTCGGTGTCATCTTTTTCCTTTTGAGTTTGTAATTTTGGAACTACGGCTTCTTCTAGAGTGAAGATTTCATTGAAGAATCAAGCCAAATTTGCTAGATTTCATCTTCATAAGGTAAGAGCTTCACTTCTATGTAAAAGTTTTTTATTTTCACCATGTATATTGAGTATATTGGGGATTTCACCAAAAATCACTATTCATCATGAAAATTTGAGAAAAATCTATGAAAAATATAGAGAAATGTATTTAAGCTTTTAGAAATTAAGTTTAGTGATTTAGACTTAAATTTAGTATTTGTTGTGAATTTTTTGTGATTTTTAGAAATAGCCCCAAGGATGAAGAGCAGCAAGGGGAAGTTCGACTTTGGTTCTAGTAAGTTCGTTAGTTCAAAAGCTCAAGCAGATATATTGAAGTGCTGCAATCAAGAAAATTGATTCTTCAACACTGTTTCAAAATTTTGGGTGGAGCAGTTGAAGATTTTATAGTTTGCCAATAGTGGAAATAATTTTGCTATTTTTCTGTTGTAGATGTAATTTTTGTGGTTTGAGAGTTCTAAATTGTGAATTTTGCTATTGATCACTGAAGTTGAAGAATATCAAGTTATGGTCTGAGGAAAAGCAGTATCTTTCACTCCTGAGGTTATAAATTTGTCTTACCAGCTGCCTCCTAGTGTATTATGCTTTTATTCAAATTATAATCCGACTGAGGAGGTGTTTGATGAGATCATATCTTTACTGACTATGGGAAGAGGACTATGGAAGATGACAATTAAAAGGAGTTCCATTTTCCCTACGTCAAAGCTAGATGCCACATCGAAAGCGTGGCACTATTTTATTTCATCTCCTCTACTACCAACCAATCACCTCACTGAAGTTACAAGGGATAAAGCTACTTTAAACTATTAAATTCAATAGTTCATGCTGATTGATTTTGGATCCTTGACCTATCATACGATCATCAGTTCTGCTATAGCTTCCACTACTTCAGGTTTGTGATTCACATCCTTAAATTTTTCCTTGTGTAAGCAGGCTGGTGTTAGATTTGATAGTTAGGAGGAGATATTGCAACCTCTAAATACTGTCACAACATTAAATATTTTGCTGGAGAGGAGGATTTTCTAGAAGTTCTGATGCTTCTACTTCACCTGCATCCACATCAAAAGGTCAGGCTTTTACTTCTGATTTGCAAACATAATTATTGTGAAGGATGTTAAATAACATCAATTAAATTGTCCACAAGGTACTAAATTTGGAGAATTTTGTAGATCATATGGATTGTTATATGAGGAGACACGGTGACTATGAAGAAAAATTTCACTCATCTTTGGAAAACCTTATCAAGGGTGACCAAAGTGTGGTTTTTCCTTCATATCCACAATACCCTTCATCTGAGCCTACTACTTTTTGGAATAGTGATGATGATGATGAGGAGGAGGATGGGGAGGAAGAGGTTTAATTTGAATAGTTTAGTTTCAAATTGTGAACTTTATGTAGTGTAGTTATATTGAACTGTTACCTTGTTTTGTGTTGGAATGGATTAGACTGTTACTATTGTTTGTATTTTGTTGTGTTTTGTTAGATATTGTTATGATGTATTTGTGTTATTTTGAGTAGTTATGTTTTGTTTTTATGGTACTAATTGTGTTAACTGTGTTGTCTAGTGTATTTTGTTGGTTTGTGTTGAACTTAATCTTGAATATTAGGAAGGTTTAGAATATTAATAATTTTCACTTAAGAACTTCAGGTTTAAAATTTCAATTTACTACCATGTATTTTCTTTATGTTACATTTGTAAATGTTTGTTAGTGTGATTATTTACTTTAATTTTATCCTCTACTACATATAAGTCTAATGAAACTCAATATGTTATAGATAAGTTAAAATTTGATCAGTTAATGTTTACTCCTATTTTTAATTTTTGTACTTGTATATTTAGGGTGTAAAAATTTTTGTAAGCATGTTTTTTTTAGTTTTTATTCCTACCTCTATATAAATATGATGCTAAAATTTTTTATCTTATTGAAAATTTAAGTTTGGGGGATGAAAAATAATTTCTAAAACTTAAATTTTTTTTGTCCTCAAATGTGCTACAAATAAATTTGATTTTGATTGGAAAAAAAAATGATTATGTGTATTAAGTTATATCAGCGAAGTAAAATTTTGAAAATAAAAATGAGTAAGAAAATTTAGTTGAAACCTATAGTAATGAAGAGAAACTTAAAGTTAAAAGGTTTTAGTGTAGAAATAATAAATATTGTGTAACTATCTTTACTAGGAGAAATTGTATTTTTGAAAAATATCGAAGGGTTAGAATTTTATNTTTTTTTTTGTTCTCAAATGTGCTACAAATAAATTTGATTTTGATTGGAAAACAAATGATTATGTGTATTAAGTTATATCAGCGAAGTAAAATTTTGAACATAAAAATGAGTAAGAAAATTTAGTTGAAACCTATAGTAATGAAGAGAAACTTAAAGCTAAAAGGTTTTAGTGTAGAAATGATAAATATTGTGTAACTATCTTTACTAGGAGAAATTGTATTTTTGAAAAATATCGAAGGGTTAGAATTTTATTTTCAAAACTTAAATTTCTTTTATTAAAAAAAACTTTGAAAACTATTATTATAATTTTAAGTAAAGGATATATATCAAAACTTTGCTTTAGGAAAAGATGAGTGGAATTCAAAATCATTAAAGGTCTATCAAGATATAGTAATTCTCACCTAAAAAAGAAAAAAAAAAGAAAATTAAAGATAAAAAGAAAAAGAAAAAGAAAAAGAAAGTTGAAAAAGGGAGGAGAAACTTNAAATTCAAAATCATTAAAGGTCTATCAAGATATAGTAATCCTCACCTAAAAAAGAAAAAAAAAGAAAATTAAAGATAAAAAGAAAAAGAAAAAGAAAAAGAAAGTTGAAAAAGGGAGGAGAAACTTGAGGATTAGTGCCTAATCAAAAATTGGTTTTACATCTAACTTTTTTAAAGCATAGGACTTGAGAAACTCCTAAGCATAAGGAAATAATATAGTAAATATAATTATTCTTAAAAAAAAATTTAAGTTGAGAAGATAGAATGCATGAACTTTATATTTTGAGAATTTACAAATATTTCTGAACTAGATAGAAACTCACATTTTCAGACTTCTTTACATTAAATATTTCTAAACTCTATGTTGGTCTCATTCACTAAAGTTTATCCTAAATTGGACTATTATATTTTTAGATCAAAATTTTAGAATATCCTAAACAAACTCATTTNCTTTTTAAAGTATAGGACTTGAGAAACTCCTAAGCATAAGGAAATAATATAGTAAGTATAATTATTCTTAAAAAAAAAATTTAAGTTGAGAAGATAGAATGCATAAACTTTATATTTTGAGAATTTACAAATATTTTTGAACTAGATAGGAACTCATATTTTCAGACTTCTTTACATTAATGATTTCTAAAATCTATGTTGGTCTCATTCCCTAAAGTTTATCCTAAATTGGACTATTATATTTTTAGATCAAAATTTTAGAATATCCTAAACAAACTCATTTACATAATCTAATTATTTTGGTTTTGAAAGATTGGAGTGTCACTTGAGGACAAGTAACATTTTAAGTTTGGGGGAATTTTGATACACCTAAAATACATAGCATTTATGTACATATTTTTTACTTACTATTTAGGACATTGCACTTTAATGGAAGGTATTTGGGTGTTTTTTCTTTAGATACAATCAAATGGATGAAAAATGGTGAAAGGAGGGAAAAAGGATCAAATTTGGATAAAAAATGAAGAAGGTGTGCAAAAGAACTGTGGCGTCTAAACACCAAGGACTGATGCTTAATCACAAAGAAAATTGAGAAGGTCACGCCTAGGTGCCACATAACTTGCTTATGCACCGAAGGTAGTTACTTGATGATTCAATGAATTTGGATAAATTTTTTAAATGGTTTTTGAAGCAACTCTTAGTGTAAATGTGGGATATGGTTAACAGACACAAAAATACTTTCAAATGGCTTTCGAAAGGAGGCAACTTTTGAAAGTTGGATTGAATGTGGACACGTTTTGAGGAAACACCAAAGCACCTTTTGAAAATTAGAAAAGAAGACTTGGAATGGATTAAAAGGCCCCCCTACCCCTCACTCTCACCCCAAATTAGTCGCTGATGCCTCTCTTTCTTAGATTAATTTGGATACTTTTAGAGAGAAGGATAGGATCTGTAGTGAGTAGAGAGTATTGTAAGAGAAAGGAAGAGAAGAGATTCAAAGGAACTTCAAGAGTTTGGTGGAGAGGATTTGAGATAAGTTTTTTTATCTTTGTGACTACATTTGGTTTTAATTTAGATTTCTTGTTTGTTTACATGATTTCTACTTTTAAACTTAAGTTTGGTTGTGTTTTTTTCATGAATTTTGAGTAGTTTTGATTGAATGTGGACACGTTTTGAGGAAACACCAAAGCACCTTTTTGAAAATTAGAAAAGAAGACTTGGAATGGATTAAAAGGCCCCCCTACCCCTCACTCTCACCCCAAATTAGTCGCTGATGCCTCTCTTTCTTAGATTAATTTGGATACTTTTAGAGAGAAGGATAGGATCTGTAGTGAGTAGAGAGTATTGTAAGAGAAAGGAAGAGAAGAGATTCAAAGGAACTTCAAGAGTTTGGTGGAGAGGATTTGAGATAAGTTTTTTTATCTTTGTGACTACATTTGGCTTTAATTTAGATTTCTTTTTTGTTTACATGATTTCTACTTTTAAACTTAAGTGTGGTTGTGTTTTTTTCATGAATTTTGAGTAGTTTTTTTTATCTTTTTACTTAAAATGATAAATGATTAAGTGTTGGATGGAAGTTGTGTGAAGCATTAATCCTTAATGTTGGAATAAGTTGTGATGATTTTAAACTTTATACTTCATTTACTTCTTGATTTAGCTAATTAAGATGTTATGGTGAAAAACACATGTGATTGTATGGATGAGAATGTAATTCATATGGTTGAGTGCAAATAAATAGGGAAATAAACTTTGAAGAGTGTATAATTAGAGGACTTTAAAGCGACTGACTAATGCCCCCAATTCAGTTTAGGTTTTGATACGAGATGTTAGCCCCTAGGTGGAGGGAGAAGAGGGGACCTAGAGTGAGAGCTAGTATCTTCCCTGCCTAGCTGGTCTTCAAAACTATTAAAACTTTAAATTAGCCAATGTTCTTTATAACATATCTAGTAAGGGTAAGGGACAATNCAATTAAGATGTTATGGTGAAAAACACATGTGATTGTATGGATGA
The DNA here is from genome assembly GCA_002079205.1 of Phalaenopsis hybrid cultivar. Taxonomy (NCBI): domain Eukaryota; kingdom Viridiplantae; phylum Streptophyta; class Magnoliopsida; order Asparagales; family Orchidaceae; genus Phalaenopsis; species Phalaenopsis hybrid cultivar. The sequence continues at coordinate 71,879 of JXCR01094337.1, forward strand.
GAATGTAATTCATATGGCTGAGTGCAAATAAATAGGGAAATAAACTTTGAAGGGTGTATAATTAGAGGACTTTAAAGAAACAGACTAAAGCCCCCAATTCAATTTAGGTTTTGATACGAGATGTTAGCCCCTAGTTGGAGGGAGAAGAGGGGACTCTAGAGTGAGAGCTAGTATCTTCCCTGCCTATCTCGTCTTCAAAACTATTAAAACTTTAAATTAGCCAATGTTCTTTATAACATATCTAGTAAGGGTAAGGGACAATATTGCTCTTATTTGGCACAACACAATTTAAATACTTCCACAATAGAATTCCTATACTTGTTATTGATTCATGATAATGAAAAAGATATTTTATTTATATTGCCTTCATCTTACAAATAACTAGTTAAATTTAGTTAGTTGTTTACTTTATTTTCAATTATTCAAAATTACCAAAAAGAATCAAACTTTGATTCCCATTATAACATCTATATTTTGAGTAAGAATATTTTATAAAGTAGAATTTGTTATCTAATTTCTTCTAACTTATTTAAAGATTGAAATTCTCCCTATGGGTTTTATATTCAAGGCTTAATCAAAAAGTCTTATATTACTTGATAACAATACATATACTTGCATAGTATCCCAATATTTAAATATAATAATTGCATTCTTATTTTCTTCATAATCAAGTTTTTTGTGACGTTGCAAAGTAAAACAATATAAGGAAAATTGAGAATATAATCACATACTTAGTAGTACTGCATAAAAGATTGTGATCAGTATCCTAATTTTTAAATGTAATAATTGCACTCTTATTTGCTTTAGAGTCAAGGTTTTGGCGTTGTTGTAAAGTAAGAAATATAAGTAAGAAAAATTAAGAATATAACCCCATGCTTCGTAGTACTGTCATAGAAGTCAGGATCATATGTCAGACCATAGGGCATAATATCACTAACTATGAAATTTACTATGTCAGCATACCCAAAAATATGTCATTCAATAATAGCAAATAGTTATTCATCAGAAAATTTTTCATTAATATCAACTTCATAATCACATGAATTCTCTCTAGTTCAGTCTTGATAAATGGTCCACTACTTGATTCTAGTACCCTTTCTATCTACTACTCTGGTATCAAATTTTTGCATCAAAAGGACCCATCCAATCAATCTTGATTGGCATCCTTTTTTAACATTAGATATCTAACAACATAATGGTTAGTGTGAACAATACATTTTGTTTCAATCAAATAGTATCAAAAATATGAATGACCAGCTAACCTATCCACATTTGTTCCACAAAAAGTAATAGAAAGTGACCTTTTCTAGTGAAAAAATTAAATTTTCTATAATATATACATATATGCTACCCAGTGACAAATCTAATGGGAATTAATTCATTCTCTTCATTTATAGATACTGTCACTCCTTTCATAAAAACACAGTGAATAGGGCTAACAAGGCATTATCTGATATAGGATAAAGAATACATGCATCTAGCACTTTAGTGTTTCCTTTTTAATTGCTTCTTCAATAATTGAGTTTAATATATTTTGAGCATCTTTTTGGGCTTTACATTTATTTTCCATCAGAATCCTCTGTATACATATAGAGGGACTAATCCCCTTTAAATCTGTTAAGGTCCATATAAAAGCTTTCTTATAATGCATCATAATATCCACTAATTTCTCCTCTTTTGAGTGAGTCAAATCTGAGGATATGATAACTGGTAATGTAAATCACTTCCTTAAGTAAGCACACTTTAGGTATTTGTTAAGCACCTCTATCTCAAGTTCAAGGGGTTCTTCAATAGAAGGAATGAGAGGCTACTATTCTCTGTTGTATCTAGTATCTCAAACCTTTCATAAATAATTTTTTAATTCTCTTCGACCAATAGAGCAGATTCATCAACAGATTCTACTGAATTTTCTATGTTTTCCTCATTCAATTGTGGCTCAACTATTTTGACTTCACAGTTATCTCTAAATTGACAACTACATTAATAATCAGTTAAATCCATACAAAAACATACATCTTCATTTCCTTCAAAAGGATACTTTATAGATTTTAATACATTAAATGTCACCATCTGATTATTTATAGTTAATTCACGTTTTTACACAACTATCATGGCTCCTCTAGTGGCTAGGAAATGTTTACCTAGTTTTATGAGAGATTCTTTATCTTCCTCCAAATCTAAAACAATTAGATCAACAGGAAAGATAAACTTTCCACCTTTATAAGAACATCTTCTATCACCCCCCTTGGATAAGGGATCAATTGATTAGCTAATTGAAGGGTCGCTATCATAAGAGACACCTCTCCTAATCCTCACTATTTGAAAATAGATAGTGGTATATGGTTTATACTAGCTTCAAGGTCACATAATACTTTGCCATAAAATTTCTCACTAAGTGCATGTAGGATAGTAAAGTTCCCAATATCCAAAAGCTTCTAAAGAAGCTTCTTTTGAATGATGTTAATGCACTCCTAACAAAAGGTCAACCATCTCATAATCTCTAAACTTCCTCTTCATATTAAGAATGTCATTCATGAACTATACATAACTAGGTAATTGCTCCAGAGCCTCTGCAAAAGGAATATCAATTTTTAGCTTCTTAAACACTTCAAAAAATCTCAAAAACTGTTTATCTAATTTTTGTTTCTAGAGACTTTAAGGAAATTTGAGGTGGTTACTCTTAGTTGGTGGGACTTATTTTCTTAAATCTTTAGAAATGTCATCCAAAGGTATTTTAGATTCTATACTCTCCTTTTCAAATTCAACATCTTTCCAAACAACATCCTCTAATTCTCTTCCACTCTTTAACAACTTTAACATACTGACCATTCCTCTCATTAGGATTAATCTTAGTGTTGCTAGAAAGAGTTCCTTGTGATCTATTACTAAGTAAGTTAGCAACTTCTCCCAATTGGTTTTCTATGTTCCTAATTGCTCCACATTGACTTTGCAGTTGACTCCCCATCTATAATACAACCTCCTCCCAAGACATCTTCTTTTCCTTGAATTATGGGTTAGAGTTAAATCTTAATGGATAAGAAGGTATATAGTTGGTACTAATGAGGTTATTCTAATTTCCTGCAAGATTTGATTGGTTGTTTCAACATTATTAGTTTCCTCCACTAGAGTTGTTGCTCTAGTTAAAGTTGGGATGGTTCTTCCAACATAGATTATTGNCTCCCATTATAACATCTATATTTTGAGTAAGAATATTTTATAAAGTAGAATTTGTTATGTAATTTCTCTGACTTATTTAAAGATTGAAATTCTTCCTATGGGTTTGATATTCAAGGCTTAATCAAAAAGTCTTATATTACTTGATAACGATACATATACTTGCATAGTATCCCAATATTTAAATATAATAATCACATTCTTATTTGCTTCATAATCAAGTCTTTTGTGACGTTGCAAAGTAAAAAATATAAGGAAAATTGAGAATATAATCACATACTTCGTAGTACTGCAAAAAAGATTGTGATCAGTATCCTAATTTTTAAATGTAATAATTGCACTCTTATTTGCTTTAGAGTCAAGGTTTTGGAGCTGCTGTAAAGTAAGAAATATAATTAAGAAAAATTAAGAATATAACCCCATGCTTCGTAGTACTGTCATAGAAGTCAGGATCAAATGTCAGACCATAGGGCATAATATCACTAACTATGAAATTTACTATGTCAGCATACCCAAAAATATGTCATTCAATAATAACAAATAGTTATTCATCAGAAAATTTTTCATTAATATCAACTTCATAATCACGTGAATTCGCTCTAGTTCAGTCTTGATAAATGGTCCACTACTTGATTCTAGTACCCTTTCTATCCACTACTCTGGTATCAAATTTTTGCATCAAAAGGACCTATCCAATCAATCTTGATTGGCATCATTTTTTAACATTAAATATCTAACAGCAGAATGGTTAGTGTGAACAATACATTTTGTTTAAATCAAATAGTATCAAAAATATGAATGACCAGCTAACCTATCCACATTTGATCCACAATAGGTAATAGAAAGTGATCTTTCCTAGTATAAAAATTAAATTTTCTATAATCTATACATATATGCTACCCAGTGACAAATCTAATGGGAATTAAGTCATTCTGTTCATTTACAGATACCGTCACTCCTTTCATAAAAACACAGTGAATAGGGCTAACAAGGCATTATCTGATATAGGATAAAGAATACATGCATCTAGCACTTTAGTGTTTCCTTTTTAATTGCTTCTTTAATAATTGAGTTTAGTATCCTTTGAGCATCTTTTTGGGCTTTACATTTATTTTCCATCAGAATCCTCTGTATACATATAGAGGGACTAATCCCCTTTAAATCTGTTAAGGTCCATATAAAAGCTTTCTTATAATGCATCATAATATCCACTAATTTCTCCTCTTTTGAGTGAGTCAAATCTGAGGATATGATAACTGGTAATGTAAATCACTTCCTCAGGTAAGCACACTTTAAGTATTTGTTAAGCACCTCTATCTCAAGTTCAAGGGGTTCCTCAATAGAAGGAATGAGAGGCTTACTATTCTCTGTTGTATCTAGTATCTCAAACCTTTCATAAATAATTTTTGAATTCTCTTCGACCAATAGAACAGATTCATCTACAGATTCTACTGAATTTTCTACGTTTTCCTCATTCAATTGTGGCTCAACTATTTTGACTTCACAGTTATCTCTAAAATGAAAACTACATAATAATCAGTTAAATCCATACAAAAACATACATCTTCATTTCCTTCAAAAGGATACTTCAAAGATTTTAATACATTAAATGTCACCATCTGATTATTTATAGTTAATTCACGTTTTTACACAACTATCATGGCTCCTCTAGTGACTAGGAAATGTTTACATAGTTTTATGAGAGATTCTTTATCTTCCTCCAAATCTGAAACAATTAGATCAACAGGAAAGATAAACTTTCCACATTTATAAGAACATCTTCTATCACCCCCCTTGGATAAGGGATCAATTGATTAGCTAATTGAAGGGTCACTATCACAAGAGAAACCTCTCCTAATTCTAACCTTTGGAAAATAGATAGTGGTATATGGTTTATACTAGCTTCAAGGTCACATAATACTTTGCCATAAAATTTCTCACTAAGTGCATGTAGGATAGTAAAGTTCCCAATATCCAAAAGCTTCTAAAGAAGCTTCTTTTGAATGATGTTAATGCACTCCTAACAAAAGGTCAACCATCTCATAATCTCTAAACTTCCTCTTCTTATTAAGAATGTCATTCATGAACTATACATAACTAGGTAATTGCTCCAGAGCCTCAGCAAAAGGAATATCAATTTTCAGCTTCTTAAGTACTTCAAAAAATCTCAAAAACTGTTTATCTAATTTTTGTTTCTAGAGACTTTAAGGAAATTTGAGGTGGTTACTCTTAGTTGGTGGGACTTATTTTCTTAAATCTTTAGAAATTTCATCCAAAGGTATTTTAGATTCTATACTGTCCTTTTTAAATTCAACATCTTTCCAAACAACATTCTCTAATTCTCTTCCACTCCTTAACAACTTTAACATACTGACCATTCCTCTCATTAGGATTAATCTTAGTGTTGCTAGAAAGAGTTCCTTGTGATCTATTACTAAGTAAGTTAGCAACTTCTCCCAATTGGTTTTCTATGTTCCTAATTGCTCCACATTGACTTTGCAGTTGACTCCCCATCTATAATACAACCTCTTCCCAAGACATCTTCTTTTCCTTGAATTATGGGTTAGAGTTAAATCTTAAAGGATAAGAAGGTATATAGTTGGTACTAATGAGGTTATTTTAATTTCCTGCAAGATTTGATTGGTTGTTTCACCATTATTAGTTTCCTCCACTAGAGTTGTTGCTCTAGTTAAAGTTGGGATGGTTCTTCCAACATAGATTATTGAAGTTGGTCTATTGTTAATTGCAGTTAGGGTCTCAAATGATGAAGTACTAGGATCAACCAATTGTTCAAATGAAATTATCAAAATTACTGGAGGTACTTGAGGTTGGTTCATTCCAAATTGACATAGCTTCCAAGATATAGCAGCTAGCCGAGAAGTTAAATTGAAGCACATCTTTGTCATGTACACTAGCTACCTTCCTGAGGTTTACTCTCTTAGAAGGCCATTGGAAGTCGTTGGTGGCCACCTCCTTAGTCCAAGAATAAGCCTCATCAAATGGCTTTAATATGAGCGATCCACCAGCGACAGCATCAATAATTGATCTAAGGGATTCTACTAAACAACTATAAGAAGCTTGAATAATCAGCCAATTGGGCAATGCATGTTGTAGGAAAATCCTAAGAAGCTCCTTAAATCATTCTCAGGCCTCGTATATTGACTCACCTTCATTTTGAAAAAAATGAAATAATATCATTCCACAGTTTAGATAATTTTAAAGGTGGTAAATATTTTGTTAGAAATTTTTGGGCTAATTCACCCCATGTCCTAATTGATCTAGGTGCTAATGAGTTTAGCCACATTTTGGCTTTATCCCTCAAAGAAAAGGGTAAAATCTTAAGCCTGACAGTATCGTTTGACATGCAATTATAGTAAAATGTAACGTTAAGTTCTAAGAAACTTGTTAAGTTTAAATTTGGATCCATAGTGTGGGTTTCCCCAAATTAGTTGTTTTGCACCATTTAGATGATAAAGGGCTTATATTCAAACATGTTTGCTTCTATGGCAGATTTAAGTGATTTTTATTTGTCGTAGGATTAGCATAATCCTTTAATGGTCTATAGGTGTTATGATGTTCATTAATCAATTCCTAGGCATTTAAGTTGATTTGTTGATTGTTCACCATTTTTTCTATAAGTTCATGAAGACTATTTTGTTTTCTAATCTTGCTAATGGCTTTCTCTAGCTTTGAATCATAGGGTTCAAATCCTTTAGATGTTGTGCTACACATTCACTAACTAAAGTTTCAACTAGTAGGTTTCATGCAAACACATTAACAAACACACAAAATATATTTTAAGATTTTTTTTCTTTTTAAATAAACAAATAATTACACACAAAAACTTATAATATAGATTTCTAAGTCAAGTCTAAATGGTTCAACTAATATTTACAAAGTTAACTACACCATCGCTCCCTAGCAACGGCTCAAAAAAGCTTGATGTGGCCTTAACTTAAGTCTAGGTGCACTTATATTCTGGGGCCCTACACAATAGTACATATCACTTCAAGCAAACAAAAACATTACAAATTTTTTGTGACATTTTGAAAATTAAATCTCAATTGATGGCCATATATAAGAACTTGTACATTCATCTCTAATATAACTTGATTTCATCTATGACCTCTTAATAATGCTCAATACAAAGTACTCATTAATTAAACATTTTGATGCAATCATGTGTCATCAATTTGAGTGAGCCCCACTAGCTCATTAAATTGTTCAAATTTCTTCTCATTATCATCGCTATGATAATGTAATGCATCTTCAGTCATTGTCACTCTACTAATATAAAGCATGACATTTACAGCTAAATAGTAGTTAATTACGGAGAAATTTTGTATAGTAAACATAGCCATAAAATATTATGAAATAAACGATGATTACCTAAAGTTAGATGAAGGAAAAAAAATCATGTTGTTAAGTAATGTGATCATTTCTACCTTTAATGTTGCACACTTCATCAGTGTTTTGTGACTAGCCCATAAGCTTCAACGTTGAACAACTCACAAACTAATAATAAGGAAAATTGAATCTTTACCAAAAAGAAAAGAACACTTATATAGAAAAAATCATGAAAGAATTCATCTTTGGTGAAGTGTCAGTGGAGCAGGAACAAATATAAATGGTTCTCCTTAATTTTCAACTCCTTTTGCTTAAGTTCTAGTCGGCAATCATGATCAATGAAGAAGGAGCTTCTCATCAATGGAGAATGTCCCGAACTTAGACGACAAAAGAATGACTAAGCCTAAGCATGAGGAGAGGATGGAAATATGTAGTGGGTGGATTTTAATGAGGAGCTCCATCAAATTCCTCATCTTATAAGAAGTTGTGCGAGGTTGAGGTAAGATTAGATAGGAAACTCAACTACATTAGATCGGAAGAGGCATGGTATTAATGAATTCTCTTCTTTGAAAAGTTGTTCGACACTGCATGGCTAAACCAATGGTTCTATTGACGGTGTTAAAGACAGAAGTTGTTGAATACAGAGATCTGAATGATGCAAAAAATTTAGATTTTGTATGGTATTTGTTATGTTATGGATCATATAACATATAGGGACAGACGCTGGATCGAAGCGGAGTGGAGCGAGGAGGAAGAATCTGTCAAAATCGGGAAGTTACGTGGGTTGGGGGTGCGAGGGAAAGTCCCGCGGTACGGTACAGGGGTAATGTTATAATTATGTATTGTACTTAAGGTTTACTCCTAGGGCTATAAATAGGTCTGTTAGTAACCCCAGGAGGTATCCCTGATTTCTATATTCTCTTTTCTGAATTAGTGAAAGAACTCGCTGCTCTGCTCCCGAGGATGTAGGCATCTTTGTCGAACCTTATTAAATCTTTGTGTTCTTCTGGATTTATGTCGATTACTGTTTTTCTTTGCCCTAATTTATCAACAAGTGATATCAGAGCCAAGTTCAAGGGAAAAGAAGAAAAAATCTCGACGCAAGAAAATAGAAGACTTTGGCAAAGTTGCTGCTAGGGCTGCGACAGAGAAGGAAGACAAATTCGGTGGATTGCTTGGCTCGAGAAATGAAGTTTGGCTATTCGGTAGGAGGGATTTGTGATCAGGGCAGCAACTCTTTCTTCGCTTGTGCACGGATGCGACTGGAGTTTGCAGGCTTCGAATTCGGTTGAGGAAGAGTTTGGGGTTTTTAGCCGGAAGGGCTTTGAGCAGGATTTCGCAAGGCGTGGAAGGAGTCTGGCAAGGGCGTCGTGGCTTCATCACGAGCGCGACTCCAAAACGAAGCGGAGAGGAAACCGGAGAGGAATATTCCATCACAAATTTTGCTTGAATTACAAAATTGCCTTTGTTGTTGTTGCAGAGAGTAGGAAGGAAGGTTTCTAAAAGAATTTCTGGCTGCGGAGGTCTCGGCGGGATTTGGGAAGAACGGAAATCATTCTTTCCAAAAATTCCATCAAACACAGTGCGGGATATATTTGCTCCAACAGAGAAGGAAAGTTNCTGACTCTCCTTCATTTTGGAAAAATGAAATAATATCATTCCACAGTTTAGATAATTTTAAAGGTGGTAAATAATTTGTTAGAAATTTTTGGGCTAATTCACCCCATGTCCTAATTGATCTAGGTGCTAATGAGTTTAGCCACATTTTGGCTTTATCACTCAAAGAAAAGGGTAAAATCCTAAGCCTGATAACATCGTTTGACATGCAATTATAGTAAAATGTAACGTTAAGTTCTAAGAAACTTGTTAAGTGTAAATTTGGATCCATAGTGTGGGTTTCCCCAAATTACTTGTTTTGCACCATTTAGATGATAAAGGGCTTATATTCAAACGTGTTTGCTTCTATGGCAGATTTAAGTGAATTTTATTCGTCGTAGGATTAGCTTAATCCTTTAATGGTCTATAGGTGTTATGATGTTCATTAATCAATTCCTGGGCATTTAAGTTGATTTGTTGATTGTTCGCCATTTTTTCTATAAGTTCATGAAAACTATTTTGTTTTCTAATCTTCCTAATGGCTTTCTCTAGCTTTGAATCATAGGGTTCAAATCCTTTAGATGTTGTGCTACACATTCACTAACTAAAGTTTCAACTAGTAGGTTTCATGCAAACACATTAACAAACACACAAAATATATTTTAAGATTTTTTTTTCTTTTTCAACAAACAAATAATTACACACAAAAACTAATAATATAGATTTCTAAGTCAAGTCTAAATGGTTTAACTAATATTTACAAAGTTAACTACACTATCGCTCCCTAGCAACGACTCAAAAAAGCTTGATGTGGCCTTAACTTAAGTCTAGGTGCACTTATATTCTGGGGCCTTACACAATAGTACGTATCACTTCAAGCAAACAAAAACATTACAAATTTTTTGTGACATTTTGAAAATTAAATCTCAATTGATGGTCATATATAAAAACTCATACATTCATCTCTAATATAACTTGATTTCATCTATAACCTCTTAATAATGCTCAATACAAAGTAATCATTAATTAAACATTTTGATGCAATCATTGTGTCATCAATTTGAGTGAGCCCCACTAGCTCATTAAATTGTACAAATTTCTTCTCATTATCATCGCTATGATAATGTAATGCATCTTCAGTCATTGTCACTCTACTAATATAAAGCATGACATTTACAGCTAAATAGTAGTTAATAATGGAGAAATTTTGTATAGTAAACATAGCCATAAAAGATAATGAAATAAACGATGATTACATAAAGTTAGGTGAAGGAAAAAAAATCATGTTGTTAAGTAATGTGATCATTTCTACCTTTAATGTTGTACACTTCATCAGTGTTTTGTGACTAGACCATAAGCTTCAACGTTGAACAACTCACAAACTAATAATAAGGAAAATTGAATCTTTACCCAAAAGAAAAGAACTCTTCTATAGAAAAAATCATGAAAGAATTCATCTTTCGTGAAGTGTTAGTGGAGCAGGAACAAACATAAATGGTTCTCCTTAATTTTCAACTCCTCTTGCTTAAGTTCTAGTCGGCAGTCATGATCAATGAAGAAGGAGCTTCTCATCAATGGAGGATGTCCCGAACTTAGATGACAAAAGAATGACTAAGCCTAATCATGAGGAGAGGATGGAAATATGTAGTGGGCGGATTTTAATGAGGAGCTCCATCAAATTCCTCATCTTATAAGAAGTTGTGGGAGGTTGAGGTAGGATTAGATAGGAAACTCAACTACATTGGATTGGAAGAGGCATGGTATTAATGAATTCTCTTGTTCGAAAAGTTGTTACACTGCAGGGCTAAACCAATGGTTCTATTGACGGTGTTGAAGACAACAGTTGCTGAATACAGAGATATGAATGATGCAAAAAATGTAGTTTTTTATGGTATTTGTTATGTTATGGCTCATATAACATATAGGTACAGACGCTGGATCGAAGCGGAGTGGAGCGAGGAGGAAGAATCTGTCCAAATCGGGAAGTTACGTGGGTTGGGGGTGCGAGGGAAAGTCCCACGGTACGGTACAGGGGTAATGTTGTAATTATGTATTGTACTTAGGGTTTACTCCTGGAGCTATAAATAGGTCTGTTAGTAACCCCAAGAGGTATCCCTGATTTCTATATTCTCTTTTCTGAATTAGTGAAAGAACTCACTGCTCTGCTCCCGAGGATGTAGGCATCTTTGTCGAACCTCGTTAAATTCTTGTGTTCTTCTGGATTTGTGTCGATTACTGTTTTTCTTCACCCTAATTTCTCAACAAGTGATACCAGAGCCAAGTTCGAGGGAAAAGAAGAAAAAATCTCGACGCAGGAAAATAGAAGACTTTAGCAGAGCTGCTGCTAGGGCTGAGACAGAGAAGGAAGACAAATTCGGTGGATTGCTTGGCTCGAGAAATGAAGTTTGGCTATTCGGTAGGAGGGATTTGTGATCGGGGCAGCAATTCTTTGTTCGTGCGTAGTTGTTCTTCACTCGTGAACGGCTGCGACTGGAGTTTGCAGGCTTCGAATTCGGTCGAGAAAGAGTTTGGGGCTTTTAGTCGGAAGGGCTTTGAGCAGGATTTCACGAGGCGTGGAAGGAGTCTGGCAAGGGCTTCGTGGCTTCGTCACCAGAGCGACTCCAAAACGAAGCAGAGAGGAAACCGGAGAGGAATATTCCATCACAAATTTTGCTTGAATTACAAAATTGCCTTTGTTGTTGTTGCAGAGAGTAGGAAGGAAGGTTTCTAAAAGAATTTCTGGCTGCGGAGGTCCCGGCGCTGCTTGCGGAGAGGATTTGGGAAGGAAGGAAATCATTCTTTCCAAAAATTCCATCAAACACAGTGCGGGATATATTTGCTCCAACAGAGAAGGAAAGTTTTCTAATTCAATTTAATTAAACAAAAATTTATTTTTAATTAAGTTGATTTAAAGAAAATATTTAATTAAGGAAACTTAATTAAAATTTTCTTTGCTCGAGGCTGCGGAGAAGGATTTATTCCTTTGCGGGAAGAAGGAAAGTTTTTTTAAAATTCGTTAATTAAAGTAAATATTTTAATTAAGGGGGTCTTGATTAAGGAAGCTTAATTAAGAGCATAATTNCTTGCTCGAGGCTACGAAGAAGGATTTATTCCTTTGCGGGAAGAAGGAAAGTTTTTTTTTAAATTCATTGATTAAAGTAAATATTTTAATTAAGGGGGTCTTGATTAAGGAAGCTTAATTAAGAACATATTTCAATTTTTTTCTTTTCAAAAAAAAAAAACTTTTTTACTTTTTTGAAAAACTTAATTAAGGAAGCTTAATTAAGAGGCCTTTTTCAATCCTTCTTTTTCTTTTTGAAAAACTTCTCAGCAAGGATTTGCAGAGGAATTTTTGCAGAATAATTTGTTGCAGGAGTTATTTTCAAATGGCTTTTTCTGGTGCAAAATTCAAGGTGGTGAAGTTCGATGGAACTGGTAACTTCGGATTGTGGCAAACAAGAGTGAAAGAACTGTTGGAGCAACAGGGAATCTTGAAAGCTTTGCGGCAACAAAATCATATGTCATAGAGGATGAAGATTGTGAAGAATTACAACAGCGAGCGGGGAACAACTATACGTCTATGCCTGACAGATGAAGTTATGTATCACGTGATGAATCTAAAATCTCCAAGATTAGTTTAGAAGAAATTGGAAACTCAATTTATGGCTAAATCTCTGACGAATAAGTTGTATCTAAAGCAAAAGTTGTATGGGTTGAAGGTGCAAGAAGGTTCTGATCTGGTGCAACACGTGAATGGTTTTAATCAAATAATCACTGATTTATCACGGCTTGATGTGAGTATTGAGGATGAAGATCGAGCGATGATTTTATTGTGTTCATTGCCTTCTTCCTTTGAACACCTGGTGACTACTCTGACGTATGGGAAAGAAGCTATCAAAGTTGATGAGATTGCAACATTGTTGGCTCACAATCAGTGGAAGCAAAATGCAAGGGAAAGCTCTCACGGCGATAGTATATATATTAAGGGTAAGCAGGATCGTGGAAGGAAAAAAGAAAAGAAGGGTTCTGGAAGGAAAAATTCCAGATCAAAGTTCAAAGGCAAGAGGGAAATTCATTGCTTCAAGTGCAAGGAGCCAGGTCATATGAAGAGAGATTGTCCAAAGCTCAAGAAGCAAACTGGGAAGAAAGGTGATACTTCATCGAAATCTGTAAATGTGGCATAGAATGACAGTTCATATTGCAGTGATGGTGATATGCTTTCAGTTTTATCAAATCAGTTCACAGATGCATGGATTCTTAATTCAGGGTGTTCTTATCATATAACACCTAATAGGGAGTGGTTTACTTTATACAGGTTAACTAATTCTGGCTTAGTCTATTTGGGTGATGATAAATGTTGCAATATTGCTGGTATTGGTGAAGTCAAAATTTAAATGTATGATGGCACAGTTAGAACGTTATGTAATGTCAGACATATTTTAGATCTGAAGAAGAACTTGATTTCCTTGGGCACTCTACATAGAAATGATTTTATTCCAAAGGCAGATGAGGATAGGGAAACCATCAGAATTATTAAGGGTGCGTTGATAGTGATGAAAGGAAAGTTAACTGCAAGAAATATCTACAAACTGTTGGGGAATACAATTATAGGTGAAGTTCATTCTGTGGAGTCAGATGATGACAGTACAAAGCTATGACGTACGCGTTTGGGTCATCTCAGTGAACGTGGGATGGCGTAATTGCATAGAAGAAACCTGTTGCATGGTGTTAAAGGCTACAAGCTCGATCTTTGTAAGTTCTGTATTCTTGGAAAGTAGACTAAAGTCAGTTTTATGACTGGAAAGCACAAAATTGAAGGGATTCTTGATTATGTGCATTCTGATATATGGGGTCCTACTAAGGAGTTGTCATTGGGAGGATCTCAGTATTTCATTACCTTTATTGATGATTTCTCCATGAAAGTTTGGGTGTATTTCTTGAAGCATAAATATGAAGTCTTCTCTAAATTCAAGCTGTAGAAAGCTGAGGTGGAGAACTGAACCGGTAGAAAGATCAAGTATTTGAGATTAGATAATGGCACAGAGTACATAAATTTGCAGTTTCAGAAGTTCTGTAAGGAGCATGGGATTCATAGGCATTTTTCAGTATGCAAGACACCATAGTAGAATGGTGTGGCAGAAAGGATGAATAGGTCCTTTACTGAAAGGGCAAGGTGCTTGAGACTGAATGTAGGGCTTCCTAAGAGTTTCTGGGCAAAGGCTGTGAATATAGCATTCTGTCTCATTAATAGATCACCTCGAGGATCATTGGGTGGCAAGGTCGCAGAAGAGGTATGGACAGGTAATCCAGTTAAATTCGATCATTTACGGATTTTTGGTTGTCTTGCTTATGTGCATGCACCTGGAGTTGAAAGATTAAAACTTTATGCAAAATCCAAGAAGTCCATCTTTATGGACTACAAGAAAGGTTTGAAAGGATACAAGTTTTGGGATTTGATTCCAAAGAAGATTGTAATCAGCAGAGATGCAGTTTTTTATGAGCAATTTATGTTACAGCAGAATAAAGACAAGGTGTCAGAGAAGAGTTACAGTTTAGATGCAGTGCAGATGGATTTAGAATAGCAACCAGTAGCTTCTGAGAGAAATGAAAGTTCAAATCCAACACCTGGTGATTCTATTCTAGATGATCTATAGAATTATAATCTAGCCAGAGATAGACAGAGACGCATCAATGTAGGCCTCCTAACAGATTGGGTTATGAAGACTTGGCCTCATGTGCACTTCTCATCAGTAGCGATGATCCAACCACTTTTCAAGGAGCTATCACCAGCCAGGAGAAAGAGAAATGGATGGGTGCAATGGTTGAGGAGATGGAGTCTTTGCAGAAAAACTACACATTGGAGCTAGTTCAGCTTCCTGAGGGAAAGAAGGATATTGGTTGCAAGTGGGTCTACAAAAGGAAACCAGTAGTATCAGAAAAAGAAGGGGAAAAGTTCAAGGCACGACTGGTAGCAAAGTGATTTTCACAGCAGAAGGGGATAGATTATGATGAAATCTTTTCTCATGTGGTCAGACATACTCAATCGGGCAATGCTTGCATTAGTAGTTATTTGAGATTTGTATTTAGAGCAGATGAATGTTAAAACTTCTTTCTTGCATGGTGAACTGGAGGAGCAAATTTACATGGAGCAGCCAAAAGGGTTCACTCAACCTGAACATGAGCATCTGGTTTGCAGGTTAAAGAAATCGTTGTATGGGTTGAAACAGTCTCCAAGACACTGGTACAAGCGGTTCGACTCTTACATAATTCAGATTGGCTACAGGCGATGTGAGTATGATTGTTGTGTTTATGTTAATATCCTTGATGATGGTTCTATTATTTTTTCTATTATTGTATGTTGATGATATACTAATTGTTGTAAAGAATATGAATGATGTTCGTGGTTTGAAAGCTTTATTGAGCCAGCAAATTGACATGAAAGACTTAGGTCCTACGAAGAAGATTTTTAGAATGGAGATTCATCGAGACAGAGAATCAAGACGATTATCTTTATCTCAACGAGGCTATGTTGAGAAAGTGCAGGAAAGGTTTGAGATGAACAAAGCAAAGCCTGTAAGCACTCCTTTGGCAAATTATTTTGAGCTTTCTTTAGAACAGTGTCCTAAGACAGATACAGAAATTGAAGACATGGCAAAGGTTCCATATGTCAGTGCAGTTGGCTGCTTGATGCATGCAATGGTATGTACTCTTCCTGATTTGGCTCATGCTATTAGCCAAGTCTGCAAATACATGACTAAATTTGGAAGACGACATTAGGAAGTAGTCAAGTGGATTTTCAGGTATTTGAAAGGTACTGTAGGATATGGAATTATTTTTGGCAGTTAGTAGAATGATCATTCAGTTGTGGGGTAAGCTGATTCAGACTATACAGGTGATTTGGATGGCAGAAGGTCTACAACTGGGTATGTGTTTACTCTTTGTGGAGGGCCTATATGATGGAAATCAACAATTCAGTTTATTGTGGCATTATCTACAACTGAAACTGAGTACATGGCAGTAGCTGAAGCTGCTAAAGAAGTCTTATGGCTTACTGTGCTGGTAAAGAAACTGGTGTTGAGTAAGGTAGAGTTCAGTTGCATTGTGACAGTCATAGTGTTATTTATCTGGCTAAGAACCAGGTGTACTGTGCGAGAACCAAACACTTTGATGTCAGGTATCACAAGATTAGAGAGTTGATTGCTTCTGGGGAGATATTTTGCAGAAGTTTCATACTGATGAGAATGCAGCTGATATGTTGACCAAGCCATTTAATATCAACAAGTTCTTGCATTGCTTGGACTTGTTGAATGTTTGCAGTTGCTAGAGAAGCATGGTGGCCCAACTTATGGTGGTGCAGTTGTAACTCCCAGGTATTTTTCTCCTAAGGGGCTGAATATTCCGCCAAGGTGGGGATTTGTTATGGTATGACTTATATACCATATAGGGACATATGCTGGATCTAAGAGGAGCGGAGCGGAGTGGAAGAATTTGTCCAAATCGGGAAGTTACGTGGATCGGGGGTGCGGGGGTGCGGGGGCAAAGCCCCGCGGTACGGTACTGGGGTAATGCTGTAATTACGTATTGTACTTAGGGTTTACTCCTGAGGTTATAAATTGGTCTGTTAGTAACCTCGGGAGGTATTCTTGATTTCTGTACTCTTTTCTGAATTAGTGAAAGAACTCGCCGCTCTGCTCCCGAGGACGTAGGCATCTTTGCCGAGCCTCGTTAAATCTTTGTGTTCTTCTAAATTTGTGTCGATTACTATTTTTCTTTGCCCTAATTTCTCAATAAGTTTTATCACATGTAATCACTGAATTAAGTTCCTTTACATCCTTAATTTCTCAACAAGTTTTATCACATGTAATCACTGAATTAAGTTCCTTTACATGCTGATTAAACTTCAACTATTCCTGCTTAATAAATTCCTAAAAAGTATATTTTTATATGATTTGTGCATATATGGTGCATTAGGAAGCATTTTTTTCTGATGTTTTCGTGTGCAGCAAGTAAAAAGCAACTTGTAACAGTGCAATGATCACATTCATGGGCCTAGGGCCTAACAGTATCATACAACAGATGTACAAGTAAATTTTGCAAGAACTGTCTAAAAACACGGTTCAAAAGGTAAAGGTACTAGTTTTTCGTTTAGAAAAACATGATATATTATTTTTTCTACGCATTGGAGGATTACTTGTATCAAGTGGCAACTAGGAGCAAATCATTTTTTCTAGATACTGTCAAACCAAAATCTTCTTCCATGTCCAATTCGTCAGGCCTTCTTCCTTCAGGGAGCTCCCAATCAAAGTGGAAGAGTAATTGTGCAAACCAATAAGATAAGCCAACTATTGCAAATGCGATGCCTGGACACATCCTCCTTCCTCCACCAAAAGGAATGTACTCGGATTTAGACCCTTTAAAATCATATGATGTATATTCAAATCTCTCAGGTTGAAAGCTCTCTGAATTATCCCAACATCTCGGCTCCCTCATGATGGCCCATGCATTGATCACTATCCGACTTCCAACTGGTATTGTGTTGCCTTCTAATTCGATTGTCTCGCGACAAAGTCTAGGAGCCAGTAGAGGGGCTGCTGGATATAGTCTAAGGGTTTCTTTGACAACTTGATTCAAATAAGGCAGCTTGCTTATGTCACTCTCCTCTATATTTGCTGTTCCTTGGAAAGTATTTCTTACCTCTGATTGAACCTTCTTCATGATGTTTGGGTGTTTAATGAGTAAAGACATAAGCCACTCCATAGTTGAAGCTGTGGTATCAGTACCTGCTATAAATAAATCCTTGCAACAAAAACAATATAATTAAAAAAAGAAAATTTTTTTAATAAATAAGATAACTATTAAGGAATATGTGTCAGTATTGAATTTAGTACTTTATGGAATAATTGAAAAATATTTTGTATGAACATACGAAGAAGCTATTTTTAAGTCAAGGTACAAGATTTTTAATTAAAAAGTGGATTTGATTATCAGCATATTTAGTCAAATTATGTTTTCTTTAATTTGTTTTCACTCCTAAAATAAATGAGAACAAATAATTTGATAAAAAATAACTCTCACTATAGGCAATGTGAATCCTTCAAATGAATTCTAACTAGCTGCTTTATATTTCTGAACACTTGCTAATGTATGTAATTGTGACTTTGTGATGATTAGTAAGTTGGATAAATGGAAGCACATAAGTGTTTCTAGCTAGCAATGGATTAAGGAAATTAAAAAAAAAAAAATCACTAAAGCAAAACACTAAAACTGAAAGAAAAACCGACGGCTTTTTATACGTCAAAAAAAATATTTTAATTTCCAAAGGTTTTGTGGTTGTTTTTGAAGGCATAACTACAATATAAACGTTCACTTATTAACAATATTTTATTTTTCGACTGCTTTTAATTATAACTGACAGAATAACCCGTTAGTTATAAAAAAATATTAACTAATGGATATAGTTCATCTGTTATCTTCGAGGCCGTCATCTGACGGTGTTTTAGCCGACACAGTTTATTATTAAGTGACACGAATGGCTGTTGGTAATAGTGTTAAAATAGCTGACACAATAAAAGTGGTTTATAAGCCGTTAAAACTAATCCTATATACTGCCCAAAATCACCTCCCTCTTAGTCTTTCCCTAATCTCTCCTCCCGACCTCTCATCTTCTCTACTCGAAGCCCTCGCCTCTCCCAGAAAACCTCGCATGTGTCTCCATGTTTTGTCCAAAACCAATGCTTTCATCCCTTAAACCCTTGCAATAAAGTCACAATAGGAGCTAGCTAGAGAATACAGTGGTGGGATCACAGCTTACAGTGATAAAAAAAACTTCCACTTTTCACCTCCTTCCATTCCGCTGCTACCTGAAATGGCCGAGGAAGATAATTTGTTATCTTTATTTTCATTTTTTTTTCATTTGCTTTGATGAAAATTTTTAGGGTTAAGGATTTAACAACTAGAGAGGTTGTCAAATATTTTTCTATTTTAGTTGGATTACATCTAGGGCTGGGAATTTAGCTTGAAGATCGTTGGAAGGTTGATTCAAATTTTGTCTCGGATTGAGATCAGATCAAAATAAACGAGCCAAGCATCTAGCCAAAATTTTGGATCAATTTTTTTTCAAGCTAACGCTAGCTCGGCTAGAAATCTGATCATTAACAACATATGACTGTGAATTTAGCAAATTTAGGTTGAAGTTCATTAATCACTCAAAATTTAACTAGAATTTTGGCTTAGATCGAGATCAGATTAAAATAAACAAGCCAAGCTATCAACCAAAATTTTGAATCACATTTTTTCAAGCAGATTTTGAGCCAACCCGAGCTTAGCTTGAAATCAGATACTTAACACCCCTAATTACATCAGCGATCGGCTTTAAGCCCATATTTTTTTGCTTTATTTATGGATGCTCTTACTAGAAATTTACTGGAGAATGCACCTTGGTGTATGTTTTTTGCCGGTGATATCCTTCTTGTGGATAAGACTAGAGAAGGAGTATAGGAAAAACATAAATTATGGAGGCCAATATTGGAGTCTAAAGTAATTTGTTTGAGTGGGTCTAGAATTAAATACTTGAAATTTAATTTTAGTAGTAGTAGCTCTAGTGGAAGAGTTGTAGCTAGTGGGTGATCAAATAATTTTAAAAGTGTGAAAGTTCTAGATATCTTGGGTCTCTTGCTCAAAGTGATGGTGATATAGATGGGGATGTCGTTAATTAATACAATTCTAGTTGCTTGGTTTAAGTGGAGGAATACATCCAACCTATTTTGTGATAGAAAGTATTCCTAAGCTTAAAGAAAAATTTTATAAGATGATGGTGAGATCTGTAATGTTCTATGGCACAAAATATTAGCCTTTGGATTGAGGGGCTATTCTGTTGAAAGTAGCATTTTTTCTGAATGGGTTTTAATAAATACTACAAATCTGGAATTGTCAAATCCTGAGGTACGTGCCAAATTGGGAATAAGATTTAGTTCAAAAAAATATTTTCTCAGAAATGGATGCTAAGTTTGACTCACATATGAAACTCAAGATGAAATAAACACGCAAGGTACGAGACAAAATTTTGGATCAGATTTATTTAGAACGAACATATCAAATTTATTTGGATTCTACATCATCTTGGCTCAAAGTCAAATCATTTAACAAATTATTATGTTAGTTCTTTCAAAGATCATTCAATGGTCAAACTTTGACTCGTAATTGATTAAGGTGCCTCCTAATAGTGTATGTCACTGTAGCGAAATCAACCCACTCACAAATATATTTGTTTTATATCTTATCTCCAAGTGAAAATCTCACTTCATATCCAACGTTTGGCACATATAAACAATGTCATTATCGTCCTCTCCACCAAGACCTCCGAATTACACAAGCCCAGTGATCCATATGTGGCATTAAGAAATATCCTCAGTTGCTTACAAGGATTTGGATACCTTATCCAAGACTCAAACTCTTGAGCATTGGGCTATAAATGTTGGATAAGTAGTGTATTGTATTTTATTAGAATGGTGAGTTAATGGGTCCTGAGTCATATTATGGTGGGTCCCTAAGGTTTCAAAGATGATTTTCTTGAAATACGAACAATAAGTTCAAATGTCCAAAAATATTACAAAAGTGTCTGAGGCTTGAACCTTAAGATCTTTTAAAACTTTTTGAATCATTTCGAGTTCATTGGAACTTATTACCATGTTGAATTAATCGTCCCCTAGTTAAATTAGGATTTAGTTGTGATTTTCTTACCTATGTGTAGTGAACTTTAATCTTTAAATTATCACATGAGTAGGGTAACTAGTCATTCAATTGATGTCTCTTTTAGGAATTATATAGATTATCGCCCTTAAGGGAAAACTAAGTCATTAAGAAAATCTTACCTCTTTGATAGAAATTGAGCTTGTAATGTTTGAGGGAGTTGTAATTGAATGCATTTTTCTTTTCTAAATCTCATTAACTGATTTTAGTTCAAGCCCAGTTCACTAATAAGCTTTTAATTCTTGATAGGTAAATTTGTACTTTTGAAAAAAATGTCAAAATGAGATGAGATTAAACTTTATCAAAGTTTGTATCATCATTTAACCATTGATTCAGAGCTTTAAATTAGTGGGTTATCATCTTCCTAAATTAAGCCCTTTACATTAGAATCATCCAACTTAATTGACTTCCAAACCACAATAATTTCAAAAATTACACTTTTACCCTTTCATATAAAATAACGTGAATTGCTTTCAACCCTTTAACCCTCTATGTTTCAATTATTCCGGAGAGTTAATTATCATAAATATTACACATTTATCCTCTGGTTTGACCTAAATCTTAATTAAAGTTCAAAATTTCATAACTAAAATCTTGTCCCTAAGGCTTTCTACTTCATAATTCCTTAAATTTAACTCAAATAACTTTAAAACTTTGTTGTTAGCTTACTCATTGGTTAATTAAAACATCAGAGGAGAATTTATATTTTTCTGATTTTTATTTAATTTTTATAATTATTTTAGTTTAAGAAATAGAAATTTTCAATGATAATTATTTTATTTAACTAAGATAAACCTTTTCTCCTTAAAAAAATTATCAGAGGCTTATCTAGATCAGAGGACCACTTGAAATAATTTTTGTGAATTTTTGAATTATATCTTTAATTTTTATAATCTATGGATTAATTTTAGTGGGTAAATAAAAAGGAAATATATTTTTATTTAAAAAATTCATTTTTTTTATTTTTCATAGTACCTCTAACTTCAGGAAACTTAGAGAAGTAAATTTTAACATTTTGTAATTTTTATTTTAGTTATTATAAATATTTTATTCAAAAGTTAAGGAAAATGCATTTAATTATTAAAAATACCTTTTCACACCTCTGGAAATTTACAAACACCTCTTTCAGTTATTCTTTGTAGTTAAGATGTTACTTAGGTCAATTTAGAGTAATTTTATATTTTTGCTAATTTTTAATATTTTTAATTATTTTCAAAATGAGAAAAACAACTTAAAAATAAAGTTTTAAAATTTGACTTCAATTTAGGGAAAAGCATTTAATTATTAAAAATAAAGTTTTAAATTTTGACTTCAATTTTTTTTTCCTTAAGTTATTCTGGTCTCGAAGAACATTCCAAACTAATTTTCATAATTCTCTAATTTTTCTTTTATTTTATATAATTATTTAAACCAAAGTTATTATATTAAAAATAATTATTCTGATTTCCAAACTTTTACAAACGCCTCCTAATGTGATTACCAACAACTTGGCCCATTTTGGTGATTATTTGAATTACTTTATATTCTCCTTATTTTTAGTAATTTTTTTTAATTTTAAATAAGAAAAAGTAAATGAAACTCTTTTAAATCTGAATTTTATTTTTCATGTGGTCCTTTGAGCACAGTAAACCTACCAAACATGATTTTATATTTTCTTAATTTGTTTTAGAATTTTTTAATAAAAAATAGTATCAAATATCTTAAAAATTAGGTCTTTTCATCATAGAAATATCCTCTAACCCTAGAAAATTCACAGAGGACTCCGAACATCATCAAGAATAAACCCTCAAAATTTCATTTAAGTTATAATCATTAATTATTTATGATTTAATTACTCTCTAGAGTATTTACTTAATTTTAAAAAAAGATTTTTCTACACTAAGATATGAATTTTTAAAGTCTCTATAATTATTTGATTCCAAAATACCCTAATTATCTACTTAACTAAGTCAGCGCCAACATAAACTCCACGGTTTTGAAGCCTCAGGCGTCATTCCGCGATTCACCATGTCTTACACCCCATCTGCCATGCACGCCCACAATTCAAAATCAATTATGTCGTCTGACGTGAACTTGTATGTTCGTTCGATAGATGCGGAAATAGACGACATCCGTTCATCATTTCAGATCACTCGCTCATGAGAACCGTTTGTGTTCTAACTCTAATATCTCACTTGATTATCAATCAAATCACTCAATTTTGTTCATACACCTTCTTCTAAGTGAGACAAACCTTTCTATATGGTTGAATACGTATAAAACACAAGTTCTCTTCGCAAAGGTTCAAACCGATGCAAAATTTAGAGATTTCGGGTTATACTTTTGCCCAAAAGGTGAGACCTCGATTGAGTTTGTTAGAGACATCACCTCCTTAAAGTATTGATTTGAGCTGGGGTGTGGCCTTGGTACGATTTCAATTAGAGGGTGACTCAGGCTTTAACAAGAGGTATATTAGGGTGCTTGGGAGAAAGGGATTTTGGTTGAGAAAGTTTATTTGAGGTCTGTAGAAGTTTATGGAGTGATCAATTTGGAGTTTTGTGGAGTTTGTGGGAATGGACGAAAATTTTTTTGATTTTCAATGTTGAAATTGGGCTTGAGTAACGGAAATTGATGGCTGAGGACAGCGGGATTGCACTTAGAAAGGTTGTGAGAAGCTCTGGAAGTAAACTGGAGGCGTCAAGGCTACCCTTAGCTGGTGCCATTAAGCTAAGGTGAAGGAAAATTTGGCGCACCTATCCAATGCGAGATAGCCACAATGAATGGGACAAACTTGGGTCTAAGCCATGGTGGCCTCTCTCTTTTCTCGGTTTTCCGGCCATTAGGGTGGTCGGCCATACCAAGGGTGGCGACTAGCTAGCTCAGGTAAGTCATGGTGATGTTTAATTGTAATTAGCCTCAGGGTTTAATCAAGTGATGGCATGCATGAGTCACTTAACCAAATTTAGGAATGGGTTCCATAATTTGAGGGACCCTTGGTCCATGACAAAAATTAAGGTTGGCTTAGTGATTTGATTAGCATCTCAAGGGTTTAAACATGGTTGTGGTGATTAAGCGTGGATAAACTCAATGAACCTAGGCTAGAGTTTGGATTTAGACCCAAAATGGGGTTTAAGCTTGGATTTGGATTTGGGTTTGTTTTGGGCTTGGACTTAGAATAGTTGAGGGTTCAAATTATCTTAGGAAATTTTCATGATGAGTTTGGAAAACAACTTTTGTCGAATTGGATTGGTTATGTGGCTTATTTTGATGAAATTGGCTTTGGGTTCAATTTGGGGTAGTTGACTTGGGTTTGGAATTTGGATTTCGAATTTGGTGCAATTTGGATTGAATTTGGTTCAAATTGTGGTTTATCATGATAACATTTAGTTTAATTTTGAAATTGGGTGAGTTTGAAATGAATTTGTGTGTTTGTGT
>JXCR01094338.1:0-15148 GCA_002079205.1 Phalaenopsis hybrid cultivar
AAAACTTTGGCATTGAAAAAACCTCTTCAATGCCGCAAACGTTAACTATATAAGAATTGTGCAGTATGTGTGTAAATTTTCATTCACTTACGATACCCCCTTTGAAGAAGAATCGAAATGCGCATAATCAAACCCTAAAAGAAAACTAAAACCCGTTATAATACCTCAAAACCAAATCTATTCCCCGCTATCTTCACAACTCAATATAATATCGAACAGTTAATTCATGAAACCGAACAAATTTAGATCCATAGAAGATGAAATTAATACCTCCGTATAAGTGGAGGAAAATGCCACAAGGAATGTGGCCGCCGCCCAGAGGAACGCGCCAATGGCGATCACATGTGTCCGGTTGTGCCTCACAGCCATATACATAGCAAGCGGATAGCAGGCCGACTGCACAAAAGATCGCAAAAGCGTGAGAATACCAAGTCCCGAAGGCGTCAAGTCAAGCGCCTCCCCGACCTCCTTGTACACGGCCGGAAGCAGAGCCTCGTCGGCGCGTTCCATGATTCCGGCCAGATTCACTAGCACGAGCGTGCACCTCTCCGCACCCATCGTTGACACAACCCTCTTCGCCGACGAGAACGACGACGACGATAGCTGCCACCGCGCTGTTATGGACAAGAACAGAAGGAAGAAGACCAACTCCAAAATGAGAAAAAAAAAAGGGGGGCAGTTCCTCGAGTTTCAATATTTTCTACTTGTAGTCTTGAACTCGTCATCAAAAACTCAAATTTAAAATAAATTACAAATTCATTGAATTTTTTTGAAAGTAATAAAATATTAAAATTATTGATTTCTTGTATATTATTTATATTTTAAATTAAATTTAATAATTTTAAAATTTATAGTTATATAATTTTTATCAGCATATAGTTATTGAAGGATTTTTTATTTTATAGAATATTTATGTTTTGTAAAAATATTTGAAATAAAATATTTTTATTCATTGATTATATCATATATCATTGAATAATATCACTCAAGTGATTAGCAAAAGTTTAGTGAACATGCATTAAAATGAGTAGTAATTTAAACTCATTAAAATATTAAAAGGACAATATATAATTAGATTGAATGCATAAAATTCAGAAATATGAAAAAGATTAGTTTGTTATTTTTTATAAAATGCGATTGGATATGTTAAATATGTATTTATAAAACTCTTATTAGTGCAAATGTTTTTAATTTAAAAAAAAAACTACATCATGTGAATTTCTTCATATGCATTCAAAAAATACATTGTTATGCATTTTATAGGCATTTTAAATTTTATTATCCAAAGTTTTCTAGTATAGACGCATATGATGAATAAAAGTGATATGAAGTGGCAACCCAAAATAAGATTGTGTTTAACTTTTTTGGTATTTTAGATATTTACTACGAGTTAAAATTGGAAGAACTCATGAGAAGTGATAGATGTCATACCCCGGGTCTGAAAGACGGTACATACCTGCAACGCAGGGCATGAGGAAATGTTTTGAACTTGTTTTATATTTTTTAAAGAATGATTTGCATTGCAAATAAAATAGAAAATTCCACCTCTGCCTTCCCTTCTAGCTCCAAACTGAATGTATTGTACGCGTTCAATCAAAGGCAAAGGTTTAGAGCGAAACAGGGAGAGACGAAAGAGGGAGATCCGGAGGAGGAAAATCGAGAGAGAGAGAACGAGATGGATCGTTTAGCCTTACCTCTACTCTTATAGAGCGTTGATGCTCGTCAAAACTGGAAGACAATAAGAAGTGGCGACAAGAAGAGGCAACAAGGAGAAAAGAAAAGTTACAATTCGGGAAATCCACAACAATAAAAGAAAAGATCACAAGAAGAGGAAAAAGGAAAGGAAGAAAAAATATCGTAAAGGAAAAAAAAAATTAAGAAAAGAATATGCTTCTTACATACCGCCCTTCTTAAAAGAATTTGGTCCCCAAATTCATACCTCAGTTATGAAACAAATACGAGTACTTCACAATCATCTCTTTTCAATTTCCTAGGTTGCTTCGCATTCTTACTGGTTCTTCGAAAGCACTCTAACAAGAGATATCTTATATGTTATTCTAAGTATTTTAGCCTTGTGGGCTAATAACCATATAGTTCATTGGCTTGACCAGCTCGGATGACTAGACTGAGTAAAGCTTCGACGATCATGACGGTCTACTATGGTTGTCTTTGTTGTCAGGCGTAATGTTGTTGGTTGGGTTGGTGACTGTGGGTCAGCAGGACTAATCAGATCAGATGTGTTCAATCGATCGAAAATAATAATCTAGTAAACACTCGATCTCCACCAACAAGTTTCTATTGATAGGGTAGACCTAGACTATCGGGCAGAGAGTAAATCACAGAAATCCAGCAAGCAACCTTATCTTAGACAAGAGATTCCTGGTGCTATGACCGAGCATTGTATTCTTTTGGTGGCATTTTAGGTAGACGACTATGTGATCACGGTATAACGGTAAAGGGGGCTAACCTTTCCTTCGGCCTGATTTTGTTACAGCGGCGGGCCTCGAAGATTCGTTACCTGTCGTTTAACGGGCTGGCAGCACCTTGACTGCCCTGGTGACTCGGGCAGTCTCGGGTTTACTATATATGATTAAACATGGGGTTTGTTGATCTGTCTTTTGGTGGACCTTCCAGATATTCAAGATTTTTCCCTTCAACTGTTAGATCGCCTCGAGCTTCATGCCTGCAAAATTTTTGTGTACACCCACTCTCCTATGACTTCTTACAATCATATTTGTTCTCATTTATTTGTATCACATTCCTTATCATTATGAATGTGCAATAAATTAGTTATATCATCTACATTAAAAAAAAAAGAGCTTCAAAGTTTGATATAAATTATATTAGAATAACTTTACATAAAATTTTTATTTAAAAAAACAATATAAATTACATGATGAACCCCAAATACAAAATGATGTATATCAAACACTCTAGATAAAATGATGTATATTTCAAATACCATTGAAAAGATAATTAATATGTAAAATCACAAGAGGGCGGTATTTCACTACAACGCGGGATTTACGTTAATAGGATTTAATAAATCTAGTAAATTTGTCGAACTCATGATAGAAATGGAGATCAATAGCAACAACATTATAAATCCGTTAAATTTGTCAACCATTCATAGACAGAACGAGAATAAATTCAATCTAACATAGCGTTGAATTAGTCTTTTTTTTTTCCGGTGTTTGATAGGATTTAACTTGAATCCATAACTAAATTCTATTAAAAATATGCTACCAAATAGCCTCGAAGGCTCTGATATGTTGTACATATGAAATTTATTTTGTTCATCGAGAGATAAAAGGGCACCCAGCGTGGGGCTAGAAATGTCCTTCATGTCTCTCTAATGAGCTTATGATAGTAAGCAAAGGTAAGTGGGAGATCGTTGAGGATAAAATTTGGAAGCAAACATTATGATGCATGTGAGACAAGGTGGCCCCTCGAATGCTCCAACCTTACTTATATAGCCTTTTATATTGCATATTTGGTCGTTGGTGTGGAAGAAAATCTGCAGGCTATTGATGGCTCTACAAGTGAATATTTGAAGGGGCATTTACATATATGCCACCCAATTCTTATGCATTTATATATCTTACATCTAAATTTTAACTTTTATATATATACCACTCAATTCTTATACATTTGCATATCTAGCACACTTTACATTTTACAGTTATACTTTAAAATCTTTCACATCAGATAAAAAATATCACCATTTTTAAGTTTTAAAAGGTAAAATACAACCTTTAATGCATGGTGAAATTGTGAGTATGAAAATTGAAATTTAGGTGTTAGATTTTATTATTATTATTATTATTATTTTAAAAATCTTGGTGTTAAATATGTAAATCAAAGGAATTGAGTGGCATGCATGGAAATCTTTCTTATGAATCGTGAAACATAAGCCTGGGTATGCTATAGAAGCTCAATAACAAGAACTTGTCATAAACCATCGAATAAGCTTCAAAGCACAAAAATAAAAATAGCAATGTAAAATAATAAAGAAGATTTGTCACGGTAATAAGATCACAAGAGCTTAGCCATAGATGTGTTTCATATATAAATTATGAATGTTTGCTCCTAGTTTGGTTAAAATTAAGATCTAAACTAAGATAGAATTGCGAGCGAATTCAACAGAACAAACCAATAATGTCATTATCGTGCAAGAAATGAATCATATAGAGCATAATTCAGGCTCCCATTCAAAAAAATGTTCATAAGTCTTCCACACATTTTTACAAATCTCCTTAGTAATAATGGCAGCACTAGTTACCTAAAAATCTTTAGATCATCTTAAGAAGCCACATCATCCCCGCAGGAAACATAAATAAAAGTAAGGTTGTTTTGCCACTGTTAAAATATGCCAAACCGAGTTCCCTTGCATAAACAAAAGCTGAAAGAGCATAGTTTGCATCATAATAATCCTTGTGGCCAGAGGACAAATAAAAACAGTTGATGATTCCACCTTTACAATTAAAGGCAGGAATATCCGACTAGGCTAACTGATGCTCGAAACAAGGCCCCATTTGACACATTTAACATTTTCCTATGGCTATAATTATCAGAAAATCATAAAACAGGTTCAATATCAAAATTGTGCTGTAATTTTTATCATACCAGCAAGCTATCAAAACCAACCAGCAATCTATTAAAACAAACCATTAAAATCTAATGATCCCTGCATGTTTCATTTGCATAAATTTCAAAGATTTGTAATAAGCAACCTACAAAAATTTAATTCATAAAAGTGTCAAAGATTTGAAATGAGCCATTTATTCCACGACAGCAAATAAGTACACAGCATAAGGCTAGAAACAACCCCAAAAACCCACCTTTTATATAAATTCTATAAGTTTATACCGGAAATCAGAGTAACCAACACATAACATCCATCTAAGTAAGAGCCAACACAGAAGAGAATAGACAATAGAAAATGAGTAATGATAATTTTGTGCATCGCAATAATTTACTTGTATATTGAGGTGATAATTATTTGTGCACTGCAGTCTTTCAACCTAGACAACTGAAATCAAAATGATT
Source organism: Phalaenopsis hybrid cultivar (assembly GCA_002079205.1). Classification (NCBI taxonomy): domain Eukaryota; kingdom Viridiplantae; phylum Streptophyta; class Magnoliopsida; order Asparagales; family Orchidaceae; genus Phalaenopsis; species Phalaenopsis hybrid cultivar. The sequence goes on from JXCR01094338.1 coordinate 5,050, forward strand.
TCTGAAAGTTATTTGAAGCTAAACAAATCAAACAACAAGAACATAGCATCAAATCTAAACAACTGAAAACCAAATTTTAAGCAAGAACATAGCATCAAATCCTCTCAAAAATATAATAGGTATTCAGAAAATCAAAGGACAGGAAAAGTGATTAAAATTCTTCACTTTTCATAAAACAAAAATAGAATGCTGCACACAGTGCTTCCACATGCTATCCAAATAGTGTCCACATGCTATCCAAATAGTGTCCAAAACGAACATAACAAACAAAGCTTAGTTTTGCTCACATACCATTTCATAAGTTAAGGAAGGGTGTTATTAAGAAAATAATAGAAGTACTACAAATGGGATAAATCTAACACCAAAAGCACACAGATGCATGCCACCGACTTCTCATTCAACTTGTTTGTTTTTTACTCACCCTATTCATACAATATTAAATCAAGTTTAACTAAAGCATTGGTTATATGTTCTCGCAACTCAACCATTTCATCCACACCTTCTCCAACAACAATGTTGGTATTGATGATCTCATCATCAGTTTCATAAATGATTCACCCAAATGATATTCATATGCCTTTGAAGGCTTTGATTCATTATCATCTACACTTGCGAAGTCAATGTCGAAATGTGAAGGATGGCGCCTTGTGCAATTATGAAGTGTCATTGTTGTGACAATAATTCTAACGTGTTTCCCAAACATATATATTGGCATGTATTTTAGAATAACCCATTTTTTTTTCTAAACTCTGAAAACTCTCTCAATCACACCCCGCAGTGACGAATGACACTTTTTAAACATTTCTTTTCATCCCAGTATTACTTGGCTAGCTCTTTCAAAGTCTCTAATGTGATAACTTGTCTTGGAAAATGGTTTTAAAAAACCCCATTGCAGTGGATATCCGACATCCACTACATAGTACTTTCCCGTTACGACAATCAAATATGAGTGACTATGTGAAACCTTAAGATAAGGTTTAGCGAAGAGTTATCCAACTTTGAGGTGGCAGGGGAAAGTTATGCATACGGGATTGTGTCGCAAATTTGAAAATTCAGCTATTATAAGCACTACATTCCCAACTAGTCATAATAAAAGTAAAACACATGGTAAAATCACATACTGTCATTATACTCTGTGTAGGTAAACCACAACGTCTAATCTGTGCGACTTTTTCAACATTTAACACACGTGCATGAACATGTGTGTCATCAATGATACCAATAAAGTCCAATATAAAAAATGATAGTAATTTTAAATTTGAAGATTTACTAACTTTTGATGAAAAAAAAGAGAACTTCACATACCTTGAAGTATGACATATATCCATGATCACAAGATATTTCTGTAGGAATATTTGGAAAGTTGGGTTTTCCGGCTTGATAATTATGGAAAACATACTAACAAATGCATTTAAACCAATACAGAAATATCTACTTATGGTTTCATGTGAGTACTAAAATCTTTCACATGCTAACCCTATTGATTTTATGTGTGATAAAATGTAAAGTGTTATGACCAATATCTCCTTCAAAGTCATTATGGAGGAGCCAATGCGGCGACAACTATAGTGCAATTCATTCAACAAATCAATACAATTACTTTGCTCATACAAAACATGTTATGGAATCTGCTAGGGGGCCCCCCAAGTAGTTCATTGACCCATTTGTCCCTAGTAAATGTTGACGTCATACATAGCATTCAAGAGATGAATAATTCATAGTATGAAGTGAGTTTACATACAGTTGTTGTAATAATTTTCCTACAACACTCCCTACATACTCTCTCAGTGGGGTTCATAGCTAGAAAAATGATTGAAAGTGGAATATTACAACTGCTCAAATCAGGTTAGACTACCTTTCAAATTTTCTAGCATCAATGATAAATGTTTGGCAAAAATAGACCATCACATGAAATAGCATAAGAGCAATTATTCAGCAAAAAAAAAAAAAATTTTCCTAAGTAGTTATTGCACATAAATGTCAGGTGCACTTCACACATAACACAATTATAGAATAATGATTAGTCATTGTAATTTTCTTAGAAGAAGAGTAAGTAATGGACCCTTCTTTCAAGTGCCGCGGATACACCCCTCTTCACCAGATATTCAATTAGCTTCAATAAGTACTAATACAAGGGTATATCTTCAATAACTTCTAGCATCTGCTCAAGTATTTTATTGCCATGGATATAAATGTCAGGTGCACTTCACACATAACACAATTATAGAATAATGATTAGACGTTGTAATTTTCTTAGAAGAAGAGGACCCTTCTTTCAAGTGCCATGGATACACCCCTCTTCACCGGATATTCAATTAGCTTCAATAAGTACAAATACAAGGGTATATCTTCAAAAACTTCTAGCATCTGCTCAAGTATTTTATTACATTAGGAATAAATGAAGATTTTTGTGCATTGGTGGTGTCAGAAGACAAGTCCTTAAGTACCAAGGACATTTTTTTTAGTAGGTTGGCCCTTGCTTTTAAAGAATGTGGTGTCTGTGCATTGCTAGATTCCCCAATATCATTTCTCACCTACGGTGATATCTCATAAGGGTCAATCAGGCTATCTCTAGGCTCTTTTGAACCCGAAGCAGTCCAATAATGTTCACTAGTTGCAACAACCCCACTAACATAACATCTAGCTTATCATGTTAATGCATCTATGGTGTTTTTAATTGGATCCCAACCGAGGCCGATAGATCCTCTTTTGAGCTATTTCCAGATCTTCTAGTCTTTTTTTAATTCGTCCCATTTATTCCTTAATTAGGTTCAATTATAAACCCTTTCTATTTTCTCTTGAAAATTATTTGTAATGTTACGTCAATCTTTTTTGTTGAAATGTGTTGTTGACATGTTTTCTAACTCAATTTCTTTCATACATATATCACAAAAAAAGCTAATATAGTTTCTTTGTCACAGATAGTTGATGTTACGTCATCTCTTATATTGACCATTTGTTGATAAAAATTCAAAAAATTAAGAAAAGATCAAATAGATAAAAAATAAATAAATAAATAAACTCGACACAATTTCAATCTATTAAGATTGACATTTATGAGCAATCATTGGGGCCAATGCGACCAGAGAAATTGAATAACATTGACACCATTTCAATTTAATATGATTACATAACATGCTTTTATTTTTTTATTTTACCCAACAATAGGAGCAAACTTTGACTTTTATGGACCCTAAAAACTATAATGACTGGTGGTTTGATATTTAAAACAAAAACTGGGAGCAATATTTGTAAATTGTAATACATAAGATTTGAGTGGTATGAATGTAAATCTTTCAAAATAAAAATAAAAAAGTCTCTCATAATTTTGGGACCCGTGGACTGCTTAAAAGAAATAAATGGCAATAAGATATAGTACATTTTGTGGATTACTTCTAGTCAACCAAATAAAAAGAGTATTTACATACATGCCACCCAATTCCTATATATTTACATATCTAACACCTAAAGTTTACTTTTTTACTTTTTAGTAATTAAGCTAAGCTTCGCACAATACTTAAGATTCGGCAAAGTTATCAAAGACATATGGAAGATATTGCTAAGGCATGCGAGGCCATAGTTTATAATCAGATAGCCAACATTTCACCAAAACCAAAAAAAATACAACGGACAAAAAAATTTGATCATACAAACTTTTCAACATTTTACCAAAATAAAAACCAAAAATTGCCGAGATCCATACTTTTTCTCCCAATCTTTTACTCCACATTTTTTAATCCCACGTTTCCACACATGACTGCCGCCCAAACAATCTCTAAGGAAGCAAGCTTAAATATATGCCATCTATAGTGACATATTCTAAATAATCGGTTCAATATTTCAGAAGTATTGTGGTTAACCAAATGTAAAATAGCATGCAGAAATATGGCAATAGAAGATAGATTTCTCACCACAATGTCTAATATTAAGTATTGTGGTTCACCAAAGAGGAACATGCAGGAATTCAAGGAAAAATATAATACACCTTGAAAATCTCATGCAAAATCCCATACATAAAAAAAAGAAGAAGAGAAGCTATAGAAAAAGAAATGAATAGGAGTGTTGGAGAAGAAGAAGAAGAGAAGCTATAGTCGATAATAAGACTGCCGTAGAAGTTATCAGATAACCGGAGCGTGGGAGAGGATGGGAAGAAGTGAAACAATTTGCGGAACAGATAGAGCACGCGAGAGGGCACGGACAGAATAGCGAACGAAGCCCTTTTACAACTGGTTTTTTATTCGTAAACGCGGACCGCGGGGGTCAATCCTCGATCTCGTTTCTCCAATAACACAAGTCCGAGTTCCAGACCAGCTTCATCCAAATGCACAAAACAAACAAAATGTAAACATAGTTTGGAGGAAAAACTGATTTTAAAAGCTCACACAAATGCACACTAATTCTTCTAAATAGTAGAATTGTACTAAATCCCAATTTTACGCAAAAAATAAGCGAAATATGAATTAGTAGATTCGGAAATCTTACATGCCCAAATTGACCGTACAAGAGGACTTAAATTACTACTTAAATTCTCCCTTAATTAAATCTAATATTCGGCAGTCCCTTCGCTAGATTATCTACTTGTATTACTAATTAACTATGAAAATCTTCTCTCACAGGCACCCAAAACATTGCTATTAACAAATCAAGCACTCTCCATCTATTTTTTAGTTTCTCACTCAAATATCAAAGGTCATGATAGAACCCAACCCAAATTCTTAAATTTCATGAAATTCACAATGATTTGATCGTGACACACATAAATACATCAATTTCAGAGCTCAACAATTCACTTAGACATTTGATTTATAAATAGTAGTATTTCTTGTGGTCTTTATGTAATTTTCCCAACATTTTATGAGTAGCGAGCGACACAGTACTGTTTGGTTCGTGCGTTTCACCAGCTTATCCGAAAGTGTGTTTGGGTTTTTATACTAAACGCAGACCACAGACCGACCCCGCGACCAGACTGCGAGCCGTGTTTCAAGATAAGCAGTTTATCCTGAAAAGCAAAAGCTGCCCCAAACGGACCCTAAAGCTCAGCAATTGTCTGATCTCATCCCATACATGGAATTCTAGCCTTGCACTCATTCCAAACAGCAGGAAACAAAGCATTACCATTGAATAATATTTTTCATAATCACATCTTATGTACTAATTGTAATTAATTACCGTATAGTGACATAGCTCAAGTTAGCAAGCAAGATGAGGGCTTTGGAAAAATGAAAGGAAAAATTATTGCATTAGGAGTTCTAATACGATTTTGCATCAGGACTCTTATCAGAACCTCTCACGTATATTCAATCAAAATGAAGGATAAACAATATATTTTTTTATAATGCGATCAAATTTTTGTAATAATAAAATTATCCAATAGCAAACGATAGAAACAATATTATTATATATAAAAAATACTGAGATAATCTTAACAAAACTACAAATTATTGAAGGATGCATACTTCAATTTTTCCTATTAAAATTAAGGGGGCATTTACGTACATACCTCCCCATTCCTCTGTATTTATATTTCTAATACCTAAATTTCCCCATTTACCTTTCTATCACTTAAGTCTCTCATATATACGCATATAATTATCCCTTTCTTTTGTATTGTCTACTTGCGCAATGTAAATCAGCAAAACGTGTTACATTATTGATGCTTTTATTTATTTATTTATTTTCTGGAATAACACGAACATATATATATGTTGCATGCCCTTTCAAGTCGAATCAAGCCCAGTCACTGCCAGCCTAAATTTGACTAACGGCTAACATGACTTTTATTTTAACCAGGATGATTCCCACCACGGAGTACTTTGTCTTCTCTGAAAAGTAGGAAGTGATAAACAAATTTATTGATTTGTAATGAAAAAAATGTGAAATGAATGTGAGAGAGAGAGAGGGAGAGAGAGGGGTGTGTTTGTGATGCTTAAAAAAAAAAATTAGTCTTTTCAATCGTATGCATCATAATCTTGAGTATTTTGTGTAGAACTAAAACTGACGATGTGGAATGTGATTTTAGATATCTCGGGTTTATTTTTCAAAGTGAAGGTGAGATAGATGGGGATGTTATTAGTAGAATTCAAGTTTATTGGTTGAAGTGGAGGAATGCATCGGCCCTATTGTGTGATAGACAAACACGACATAAATTGAAAGTAAAATGTTATAAGATGATGATGCGACCTGGAAAGCTTTACGACGCAGATTGTTGGTCTTTAAAAGAGAAACATAAAACAAAGTTAAGTGTTGTGGATATGAGAATGCTTAGATGGATGAGTGGCTTGACATTTAGAGACAAAATGCAAAATGATTATATCTGTGATAAGGTTGGTTTAGCTCCAGTGACTATCAATATTAGAGAGAGTCATCTTTGATTGTTTAGTCACATTAAACACAGACCATCCGATGATCTGGTTAGGAGTGTAGATTTGAGAGAGAGAGAGAGAGAGAGAGAGAGAGAGAGAGAGAGAGAGAGAGAGAGAGAGAGAGAGAGNTAGTAGTACTAGCTCTACTGACAGAGTTGTAGCTATGGTGATCAAAACATTAAAAAGTGTGAACGTTTTAGATATCTCAGGTCTATTGTTCAAAGTGACGGTGATATAGATGGGGATGTTATTAGTTGAATTCAAGTTGGTTGATTGAAGTGGAGGAATCCATTGAGCCTATTGTGTGATTAAAAAACATTGCTTAAACTGAAAATAAAATTTTATAAGATGGTGGTGAGACTTACAATGCTATATGGAGTAGAATGTTGGCCTTTAAAATAGAATCATAACATAAAGTCAAGTGTTGTTGAGATGAGAATGCTTAGGTGGATGAGTGGCTTGGCACTTACAGACAAAATGTGAAATGAATATATTTGTGATAAGATTTGTATAGCTTCAGTGGCGGAAAAAATTTGAGAGAGTCGTCCTTGATGATTTGGTCACATTAAACATCGACCATTCGATGATCTAGTTAGGAGATTCGACAGATGTTATGCAAGACAGAGGTAGACCTAAATGGACTTGAGCGTACTGTATAGAAAAATGATTTTAATCTATTATAATTAAATGAAAATATGACACTCAATAGGACGCAATGAAAAAAAAAATTATTCATGTAGGCGACCCCATTTGGGGGATAAAGGCCTATTGTTTTTGTTGTTATATCATCATCNGACCACGAAGTATTTTGACTTCTCTTAAAAGTAGGAAGTGATAAACAGATTTATTGATTTGTAATGAAAAAAATGTGAAATGAATGTGAGAGAGAGAGAGGGAGAGAGAGGGGTGTGTTTGTGATGCTTAAAAAAAAATTAGTCTTTTCAATTATATGCGTCGTAATCTTGAGTATGTTGTGTAGAACTAAAACTGACGATGTGGAATGTGATTTTAATAGTAGTAGCTTTCGTGGTGGAGTTGTAGTTATGGGTGATCAAATTATTAAAAGGCGTGAATGTTTTAGATATCTCGGATTTATTTTTCAAAGTGAAGGTGATATAGATGAGGATGTTATTAGTAGAATTCAAGTTGATTGGTTGAAGTGGAGGAATGCATCGACCTTATTGTGTGATAGACAAACATGGCTTAAATTGAAAGTAAATTGTTATAAGATGATGATGTGACCTGGAAAGCTTTACGACGCAGTTTGTTGGTCTTTAAAAGAGAAACATAAAACAAAGTTAAGTGTTGTGGATATGAGAATGCTTAGATGGATGAGTGGCTTGACATTTAGAGACAAAATGCAAAATGATTATATCTGTGATAAGGTTGGTTTAGCTCCAGTGACTGTTAATATTAGAGAGAGTCATCTTTGATTGTTTAGTCACATTAAACGCAGACCATCCGATGATCTGGTTAGGAGTGTTGATTTTATAGAGAGAGAGAGAGAGAGAGAAGGGTGTGTTGTGATATTAAAAAAAAAACTTTTTTAATTTTATACATCACGATCTTTTGCATGTTTTTGTAGAACTAAAATTGAATACAAGGAATGTGATTTTAGTAGTACTAGCTCCACTGGCAGAGTTGTAGCTATGGTGATCAAAACATTAAAAAGTGTGAACGTTTTAGATATCTCAGGCCTATTGTTCAAAGTGACGGTGATATAGATGGGGATGTTTTTAGTTTGAATTCAAGTTGGTTGATTGAAGTGGAGGAATTCATTGAGCCTATTGTGTGATAGAAAAACATCGCTTAAACTGAAAGTAAAATTTTATAAGTTGGTGGTGAGACTTACAATGCTATATGGCGTAGAATGTTGGCCTTTAAAATAGAATCATAACAAAAAGTCAAGTGTTGCTGAGATGAGAATGCTTAGGTGGATGGGTGGCTTGGCACTTACAGACAAAATGTGAAATGACTATATCAGTGATAAGATTCGTATAGCTTCAGTGGCGGAAAAAATTTGAGAGAGTCGTCCTTGATGATTTGGTCACATTAAACATCGACCATTCGATGATCTAGTTAGGAGATTCGACAGATGTTATGCAAGACAGAGGTAGACCTAAATGGACTTGAGTGTATTGCATAAAAAAATGATTTTAATCTATTATAATTAAATGACAATATGACACTCAATAGGACGCAATGGAAAAAAATTATTCATGTAGGCGACCCCATTTGGGGGATAAAGGCCTATTGTTTTTGTTGTTATATCATCATCTTTAACATTTAATCCCACTGAATTCTACTCATTATACAAAGTTACATAACAAATTTGAGATATTGCATTTAAGTTTTTTCAATTTTGGTAACTAAAAATGGTTTACTTGATAGGACACAAAATTCGACTATGAAAAATACAACGTTCACAAATATGTATTACTCTAAAAGACTGTCTTTATTGGGATATTAAGATCTTGTACTTAGCTCATTAATTTATAATATTTGTAACATTACAATAGCATTGAATTTACAACCCTTGTGACTTCAAGATTGTTACAAAACTTTCTACTTTCAATATTGACATCCAAACCATCTCTATTTGTAATATTATCATTCAGACCTAGTGTAGCCGATTTTCAACCCTTATTTTTTCTCCGATAGTACATCAAAAATGTGTCTGCATGAATCACAAAGAAATTCGACAGTCAACGGAGAAGATGACATAATGGTTCAGGACCCACCATGGGCAGTTTAACAGTCTGCATTTACCCGACCAGCTTTTGCTAGCCAGGAGAAAAACAATCACATGGCGACGAAAATCGACTATCCTCTCAAAGGACCACCAGTACTAACCCTCCGCTAATGAATCTTCTAGGGATTTTTCAATTCGGAGGGGGGAGGGGTGTGAATGATAGGAGCCACACTAATCTTAGGTAGGCGAGTTACACCTCCTGGTCAACTCTTCAACCATGGCCGTCCGAACCATTTCAGGCTCTCAGCCATACAACTATGTATTGTCCAAAAATGCCTCCTACTGTACCTAATTTACTAGGGGTACAAATGTAATCTATTGACTCTCATTCCTATAAATAAGGGCTCATTTCATGAAAAAAAAGTTACATTATTTTATTATTCATTGTTTTGCTCTCTCCGCTCTTTTTCTCTCCTTTGTTCTCTATTCCTTAGATGTGGTGAGTGTCGACTCATGCCATTGAAAAAAAAGATGAGCGATGTAGTGGCAATAGTAACAGAAAAATTACCAGAGGGACATGGATAACGTGAAATGTACTAGTGAGTTCATAGAAGAGTTTGAGCAATGATAAATATGGGAGTTGAGAACCCATATAGTGAACCAGATGTCAGACCAGACCACAAAGGTTCTATGGGCTTTCATAGCTCTAGGAGGAGAACAAGCTTCTCGAGGGAAGAACCCTCCTTGAGAGGCAGTGCCGACGCCCAATGATAAAAGAAGGAACAATGAACCAGAGAGGGACAAAGATTTGCAGTACCAGGACAGTGTTAGATATGCAAAAATAGAGAGCAACGTTTAGGCATGTTGAGGCTCAATGCCAGCTGGAGAACCCCTTCCATATTCACATCTCAGAATTCAAGCCCCCAAGAAGTTTAAGCTCCCGGCGTTGGAGGTTTATAGAGGTAGGTAAGATCCCAACGACTACATTACCTTGTTTGAGTCAGCAATGTGCCTACTCAAGGTCTCAGACACATTCAAATGACGT
>JXCR01094339.1:0-12125 GCA_002079205.1 Phalaenopsis hybrid cultivar
ATATATATATATATATATATATATATATATATATATATATATATATATATATATATAAATTGCAGTAGACTATGTATCAAAGTGGATTAAAACAAAAGCTTTATCTCGATGTGATACTTGGAGTGTTTCTAAATTTTAATTAAAAATATTTTTAAAAAATATGTAATGCCAACACTAATCATTACCAATGAAGGATCTCATTTTAGAAATAAGAGAATTAAGAAGTTGGTTGAAAAGTGTGATATTATACATATGATTGCAACTGTTTATCATCCCCAGACTAGTGGTCTAGTAGAAGTATCTAATCGTGAAATTAAAAGAATTTTGGAAAAAAACTGTAAATCCTAATAAAATAGATTGGTCTGCTAGATTAGATACTACATTATAAGCTTATAGGACAGCTTATAAAACGCCCATAAGAATGTCCTCATATAGATTAATTTTTTGGAAGACTTGTCACTTACCAGTATAATTGGAGCATAAAGCTTATTGAGCTATTAAGGAATTTAATTCTAACTTAAAAGATGCTGGTGAGAAAAGATTGTTGCAACTGAATAAGCTTGAAGAATTTAGGAATGAATTTTATGATAATGTTAGTATATATAAGGAGAAAATGAAAAAAATGAAATGATTGGAAGATAATAAAAAATGAATTTGAGCATGAACAAGAAGATTTACTATACAATACAAGATTGAAATTATTTCCTAGAAAACAGAAGTCTAGGTGGAGAGGGTCATTCACTGTTGTAAAAGTTTACCCATATGCAGTTGTTAATATTGAAGATCCCAAAACTAGAAAGATATTCAAAGTGAATAGACATAGACTGAAATCATATTTTGATGGTCAAGACCAAATTTTAAAGAGATTGTAATGTTGGGTCACCCAAAGTAAAGGCTGGGAATGTTGGGCTGACGACATTAAACTAAGCGCTTTGTGGGAGAAAACACATAGTTATCTTTGTAAATGATATGAATATGCTTTTATAAGTAATATTATATATGTATATATATGTGCTCTCTTATTAAATTCCATGTACTTTTTAGACTTACATATTAAGAAAATGCATTAAAACATATTTAATTGTTGAATTATATAGAAGATTAGAGTTATTTGAATTTGCAAAACGGTAGAGAAATTATGTAGTTTTGTTTAGAACATTACAACTTCTGCATGCCAGATTATTCATTTACTTTAAGAAACAAGTAAATCAGTTGTTTTCAAAACGCACAAACCAAACAACTAAACAACTTATCCAAAATAGGGACATAATGGTCATTTACACAGAATTAATTGATTTTGAAACGCACAAATCAAATAGATAGACAGCTTATCCGAATCAGCAGCTTATTTGGATAAACTGGATAAGTTGTGGCTGCCCCAAATAAACCCTGTGTTGGCAAAGGAAGTTTTATTAATGTGCAATCGTCTTGTTCTTATTTTTTATTTAATAACGGAATAAACTTGACCAACTAGAAAAAAATTGATTTTTTTTTGTTAAACACTTAATGGACTAAGGCCTCATTTTGTGTAGCTTTTATTTAATTATTTTATTTTGTTGACATTTTTGTATTCATTGTGTGCATTTTTCAAAAATTGTTTTTAACTCAATCTTTATTATTTTTTTTTNATAAATTTATATGGATGATTTGTTGTGTTGCAGTCTTGCAATCATTTCTGATGAAAAAGATTATTTTGTTTTTATATATGTAATATATTTGAATGATAGAAACATGTCTATTTACACAAAAAATATCATAGGAATTTGAAATTCTCTAATACATAAAAAATGATCAGTTATTTTAGGCATATATCTACTATAATAAGAATCACTAAAATGACCACGAAATAGAGCTCAAACCACGAAACACAGTCTCCTCCCATTGTTTCGGCTTCTGTCATTCTATAGCAGGACGTCAAAAACGCACATAAGAAACAGGCTTCCAAGCACTATGTTCGACATTTTGAGGATGAGAAGTAAAAAAAAACAGCGCCTCAAGCACAACCTAAGCCATCATACTTTTAATCTCTCTTTTCTAAAAGCAATGCTCAAACTAAGGGCACCTCTCCCATTTGCATCATAAATCCTACCAAGCCTTGAAATGAACAATTTAGTCTAGTGACATTTACATGCATGCCACTCATTTCATATGTAATCACTCATCTTACACCTAAATTCCTACTTTTTTTATGTTTAGGGAAATTTACATATGAAGCACATAATTCATATGTATTTACATATCTCACATCTAACTTTTCATATCTACATACAAAGCACTAAAATCTTTAATATCACAAAAAAATAATATTAGTATTGCTTTTTAAAAGTGATTCATCTTTTCATTGAGAGGTTTAAAGACACCAAAGTGCTATGTTTGTAGCTATAAATGGTTAGAAGTGGGATATGTAAATATATGAGAATTAGGTGTTCTGTTTATAAATTCCTATGCAACACTAATACTTTTAAAAATGAGTTGTAGCTGTGTCGGACAAGTATCATACCGATATTCTCTGTCACTTATCTGAGACTACAAAACATGTCGAATTTATTTTCATGCTTGAACATATTCAGGATATGTCTTGACATTGCATCAAACATGATCTCAACATGATTTGGGAAAAAATGAGACATCAGAAGTCTAAAATTATGATTATACATACAATTCTACTTATACCTCATATTCGAAGCCACCTCCTCTCTCACCTTCTCAAAGTTTCCTCTAACATTTGCCAAATAAAGCAACAAAGGTGCATCCAATATTCATTGAAGTTGATCATTTGTAGTTCCCTCTTTATTTATCGAAGTCAAACATCAAATGTCAATCCAACACTTATCAAAGTTGAACGTTGTAGTTCTCTTTTATTTGTCAAAGTTGAACCTACACATGCTAAAGTAGAAGCCGATCCAAATACACGGTGAGCATTACGATGCTTGCACTGAAGCTTTTATTCATCCAAGCCAAGTGGAGTCAAAGTCGCCTTGGTTTTCTAAGCACATAATTTATATTTCATTTACTTATTAATGAGTTGATCATTATAAATCTATAGTTATTCTAATTTTACAAGTTAAATTTAAACTTAATTAATCCAACAAGTATAATATTTTAAAATTTAGTAGATAAGTTAGAGGAATTTTTTTGAAATATATTATATGTCTAATTTTAAAAGTTAATATTATAAGCAAGAGGTTTCATAATATTATTCTTGCTTGTGATATCTTTAATAAAGAATAATAGATATTAAATATTTTATATTAATAATTCATAAACAATTAAAATTTATCTATGACGTGTTGTGTCTATGTCAGTGCTTTATAAGTAAATGCACACCCCCGTGACCCAAATATGTTATTTTAACTTACTAAAAATGAAATACACATTTTCATATGTTGGTAAGTTGGCATTGAAATTTAGGTGTTAAATATGTAAATATATATGAATTAAGTGGTTTGTATGTAAATCTTCTTTTATTCTTATGTGTTAAAAAGACACTCTCAATTAGGGTTGTAGAGGAGGTGGCTGGAGCAAGCTCAAGCATGGCAAGTGTTTGGCTTTGTTAGGAGTTATATAATGAATTAATTTATTCTTGTGAGAAATTATGAAGAATAAATTATTTCCTTATATTAATGAGTTATTTCATTTTCAATTTTATATTTATTCCCTTAAATTAGGAGCTAATTCCTTTTCTATTTTAGGTTTTCTTATTTTATGTTATTTTTTTATCTCTAAATAATTACTATGGTTTGATTATTGGAGATATTTGGTGATATTTCTTTCCTTTTCATGTTATTTATTTTTATTATTCTTCTTATTATAGGATTATTGTAAGGGTTGCTTATCCCCCGTTCATATCAATGAAATAATTTTGTATTCCACATTATTCTGAATTTCAACATGGTATCAGAGCTTAATTTCGTAGTCTAGCCACCGGTCTTCCTTTGAAAAGTGGCGGACTCCCTTCCTGCCATCCTCTATGCAGGAAAGAAGGGGCGCTCATCTTGGTATTTGAACAACGATAATATTTTTATTCCCCGCGCAAGTGATCCCGATTATTTATATGCAACAGTATAACAATGTATTTGATTATATTTTTTCACTTATCTTTCCTTACTTTGCAACAGTATCAAAAACTTAATCTTGAAGAAAATAAGAATCTATCTTTTTAACTTAATATATATTGAGATACCACACAAGTATATGTATCGTTATCAAATAATATATGAGTTTTTGATTAAGCCTTGAATATCGAACCCACAGGGATTGTTCACAATATGCGATAACTAAAGTATCAAACTTTCTCTTTAAAAAGACAAATACTTGTACTATAGTTTTTATCACAGGAATGAAATTCAAACTCTTTTTGGTATTTTTAATGTTTGAAAATGAAATAAAAACTTATTAAAGATAACTTGAGTTTATTTAAAAGAAAAGCACTGAATACTTTCTCCTTATCATGAATCGGTAATAAGTATAGGAATTCAGTTATGGAAGTATTTAAATTATTTTTGTGCCAAATAGGAACAATATTATTTTTTACATTTACTAGAGATGTTATAAAGGACATTGACTAATTTAAAGTTTGAATAATTTTGAAGATCGGTTAGGCAGGAAATATACTAGCTCTCACTCTAGAGTTCCCTCCACCTAGGGGCTAACATCTCGTATCAAAACATAAAAGACTAAACCAAGTTAGGGGCTTTAGTCTGTCATTCTAAGGTCCTCTAACTCTACACCCTTTATAGATTATTTCCCTATTTATTTGCACTCAATCATATGAACTACATTCTCATTCATACAATCACATCTAATTCTTTCCAATTGTTGACTGAGATAATACCATCCCGGTTCGTATATGTTCGCACAATAAATTTTAACATATAGATGAGACAGATCAATAAGTAAATAAGGTGCATGGAATTAAATCATCACAACTTTCTGAAACATTAAAGATTAATACTCTCCATAACTTCCATCCAACACTTTAATTACTTATCATTTTAAAGAAGAAGATAAAGAAAACTACTCAGAACCAAACTTTAGTTTAAAAGTAGAAATCATTGTCAAACCAACATGAAGTTTTGATTAAAACCAAAAGTAGTTTAAAAAAAAAGATAAAAACTATCTCAAATCCTCCACCAAAGTCTTGAAGTTCTTTTTAATCTCTTCTCTCTTACAACATTCTTAACTCTCAAAATAAAACTAAAAACAAAAGGAAGAATAAATTTGTGGTGCCTAAAATTTTCTCCAAAAGCTTCTCCACAAACTTCTTCAAGAACTTTTCAGGACTCTTCTAAAAGTCTCAACTTCCTTCTTTTATAATTTTCCAAGAGGTGCCTTGGTATCTCTTCAAAATGTGTTCTGATTTGATGTATTTACCAAGGGATGCCTCCTTTCACAAATCCTTTAATTATATTTTCGTCCTTGGTGGTTATAACCACCCATTTTAGCCAATAGGTGCCTCAAATGTCCCTTCAAAATTCATCAAAATGAATTAACCCATCGCGTAACTGTCACTGGTGCTTAAGCGCGAGGCCTCTGGCGCTTAGGTGTGGCCTTCTCTATTCCACTAGTGCATAAGCGCTGGGTCTGACGCTTAAGCGTCAATTTGCACCATTTTTGCATTTTTGCTTCAAATTTGATCCTTCTTCACTTCTTTTAGCATTTTTCACCTTTTTACTTGTATCTAAAAAAAACACACACAAATACATTCCATTAAAGTGCAATATATCAAAAGTAAGTATAAAAATGTGCCTAAAAATACTATATATTTTAGGTGTATCAAAATCCCCAAAACTTAAAATGTTACTTGCCCTTAAGTGACACTTCAATCTTTAAAAACTACATAAGTATGATTATGTATTTGAGTTTATTTAGGTGTTTCTAAAATTTTGTTCAAGAAATATAGTAGTCTAATTTAGAAAAAACTCTAGTGAATGAGACCAACTTAAAGTTTAGAAATCCTTAAAGTGAAGAAGTATGAAAAATATGAATTCCTATCTAATTCAGAATTATTTGCAGATTTTCCAAATATAGATCTTACGCATTTTATTTCCTTCACTTAAAATTTTTTTATTAAGTATAATTTTACTTACTATATTATATCCTTAAGCTTAAGAGTTTCTCGAGTCTTATACTTTAAAAAGATCAGATGTGGAACCAATTTTTGATTAGGCTTTAATTCTCAAGCTTCTCCTCCCTTTTTTAACTTTTCTTTTCTTTTTTTTTTTACTTTTTTTTCTAGGCAAAGGTTACAATATCTAGATAGACCTTCAATGGTTTTGAATTCCACTCTTCCTTTCCTATAGCAAAGAGTTGATATTTTTTTTACTTAAAAACGTAATAATAACTTATGAAAATTATTTTTAATAAAAGAAATTTAAGTTTCAAAAATAAAAGTTTAATCCTTCGACATTTTTCAATAATATAATATTTCCTACTAAAGATAGTTACACAATATTTATCATTTCTACATTTAAGAACTTTTAACTTTAAATTTTTCTACATCACTTGTAAAATTTTAACTAAATTTTCTTACTCATTTCTATAATCAAAATTTTACTTCCCTGATATAACTTCATATACATGATCATTTTTCTTTTCAAATCAAATTCACTTGTAGCTCATTTGAAAACAAATAAAATTCAAGTTTTAAAAATATTTTTCATTCACCCCAAACTTAAATTTTTAACAACATTAAACAGTTTAACAATAGATATATAAGCAAGAATAAAAATTGAAATAACATGCATACATGAATTTTTATAACCTAATTATACAAGTACAAAACTAAAAACAGGAGTAAAATGAATTTTTAATCAAATTTCTTACTTTTTAACATATAGAGATTCATTAGACTTCTAAGTAGTGGGTGCAGACATAAAATCAAATAAACACACTAACTTTGACTTCACAATCTCAACATAAAAAACAAGCATCCTAACAAGATAAAAGAAAATACAGGGTAGCAAGTTTCTGAAATTAAAGTTTAAAATTAAAGCTAGCAAGATTTTCAACTTTCGTAAGACACAGAAATAAGTTCATTCCTATCTAACTAAAACACATTACACAAAACACAACAACAATTACTACCCTAGAATTTAAAACACAATACTAACAAAACAAAAGCATTACAATAACAATTAGACAAAAAGTCTAACACATCACATAGTCCAACACTACACAAACTCAAATGTATCAAGTTTACACCACATAATACATCACATATTACAAACATAAAACAACCTTAGTCCTTCTCCTCATCATCATCATTAGTGTCACCTCTATCCTAAAAAGTTGCAGCTCATAATCAGGATATTTTGGATATGAAGGGAATTCCACTCCTTGGTTGCCCCTAATGAGACTCTCTAAAGATAAGTGAAATTTCTCCTCATAGTCACTATGTCTTCTGACATATCCATCAATATGATCTACAAAATGCTCTAGATTTTGGACCTTATCTGCGATATAATTAAAATTATTCATCATCCTTTGTAATAATTGATCCTGAGTTTTAGTAGACTCGCCTAAGTAGATGCTCTTGAGGTAGATGATCTCAATGTAGAAGCAGTGGAGGTGGATGCAACAGACATCGACATTCCATAACTTCTCAAAAATCCTCCTCTCCAGCCAAAAATAGAGTGTTCAGAATATGATTTCATATTCACACTTGTAATCGATTTTAGAGGCAACAACACTTCTTCCCAGCTATAATATCATACACCAACTTGATCACACAAAGAAAAGATCAAGGAAGCAAATCCTAGATCCGCAGTAGTAGCGGCAGTGGCAGAACTGATGATGGTCTGATAAATCAAAGCTCCAATGTTGATAGGCTTGCGCTGCTGAATACAATAATTCAACATTGCTCTCTCCCACGTAACATCAATAAGATGATTCATCGGTAACAGATGAGCTGAAATAAAGTAGTGCCACACCTTTGAAGTGGAAAAGTTGACTCTCCCCTCATTTGTAATTTTCCAGAGCCCCCTTCCAACAGTCAAAACTGATATAATCTCATCCAGTTCAGTTACAGTAGGACTATAGTTCAAATAAAAACATAAATAATTAGGTCATAGATGGTAGAACATGTTGATTACCTCTGATGAAAATTGTATCAATTTGCCTATGAATATGACTCGTTCCTCTTCCGCCTCAGGGAGTTTGCATAGAACTCCTGCACTATAGAAATAACAACCACAACTAAAAAACAACAGAATCGTTCCCATTGTCGGGGATTGATCAAATCCTTCACGGATCCACCTGGATTTTTAAAACACCTCTCAGGAATGAATTTTCGTGACTGTAAAACATCACTGTATTTGTCCTGAGCTTTCAAACTAATAAACTTGCTCGAATGAAAGTGGGTCTTTCCCTTACTCCTCTTCATTCTTTGGGTCATTCTATAAATTTCACAAAATTCCACAATAATTTCAAAGATCAAGTCTAAACTACTAAACTTAACTCCTATAAGCTTAAACCACACTTTCTATGTAATTTCTATATAATTTCTCAAGTTTTTCACCATGAATAGTAAATTTTGGGTACCTCCACAATGTGCTCAAAATGTATGGTGAAAATCTAAAATTTCTACATAGAAGTGAAGATCTTACGTCAAGAAATCCAAATCTAGCAAATTTGGCTTGAATCCACCAAGAAATCTCCACAAAAAGGTTTGCCCTAAACTCAAAATCGCAAACTCGAAAGGAAGAAGATGATGGTAGGAGCAAAAATGGCATTTTTTGGGGTTAATTTTCACTTTTAACCGTTTGCAAACGAGTTTTCATGAATCAATGCTTAAATGCAGATATGTGGAGCTTAGGCGCCTACCTCTCGGGTCGTCTCATGCTTAAGCGTGGGGTTGTGACGCTTAGGCGCTAGTGGACAATTTTTGATATTTTTGATCTTAAGTAAAATGCACTATTAGCCTAAGTAAACCACCCCTAAATGGTTTTATAACATTTAAATGACTATTTTCCTCTTCTCTAACTCTCCTCTCTCTCAAAATTCTTCAATATATCTAAGTCGATTTGAGGCTAAAATAACACAAAATTTTCACATACAAACACTTATATTCATTCATAAACTATTACAAACAACATTCAACACATAATTCTCATTCCAAAAAGTCTAGGATGAGAAAATTCTTTTAAATACAAACACTAAACAAACTTACACAATAAAACACATAATCACATAAACACTAAAAACAAGACTTAACACTAATACATAAAACAACTCTTAACATGAAAATCTTAGCGTAGAACTTAATTCCATTCTTCATTTGTTGGAACAAATTCTTGTCTCTCATTAGTCTCTCCTTGGGCATTTGGAATACAAAGTTGATAAAACGGACGGTGATGTTGAGCTCTGATACAATATTCTTCAATCCATTTCTGCTTAAGATACATCGCCTTATCTGCTTCCTCTATATAAATAGTATGACTAAATTACATTTTTAATTGCCATCCAATATGATCTAGATGTGTATTAACTTCATTTACCTTTGCCTCAATTAAAGCCAAGTTAGCCTCAATTTTGTTGATCTTTTCCGTTATTCCTTCGATACTAAAGGCTAATAAACTATTATACATCTCTTGTGCACTCTGACTAATAAATTTCTTCCTCATGGCCTCTTATTTCTTCTTCAAATCCATCTCCCATGAAGACATTTCCAAATCTCTCTTTCTCTAAGAATTTAGGGCTAAAAATGATTCTAGGGTGAAATTCATCACAAAATCATTCTATTTATAGGCCTAAATCCTTCCAATAACTTCTAGGCATGTCCTAAAACTGGCATGACACGTTTAAGTTAACTAATTGGCGGTTAAAATATCTAGAAATTGCATTTTTGCACATATTTTTTAACGTCTACACTTAAGCACCGAATATTGGTGCTTAAGCGCCAGTACTTAATTTAGCACCAGACAACTTAACGTCCAAATACTCTTTTAACATGTTTAATTCACTTAATAAAGTCTTAAAATCATTACTAACACAAATAGTCTCAAAAATACTATCCCAAATTTTCTTAATCACACACAAAAAACAATCAAGTAAAAGTACACTGATAACTATGGGTTGCCTCCCACAGAGCGCTTGGTTTTACGTCGTCAGCACGACGTAACCTTTGCTTATTCTGGTTGACCCAACATCATTCAATCGTTAAATTTAAGTTGATCTCCTAAAAAATAGGGTTTCACCCTATGACCATTAACTTTAAATATTTTCTCATTTTTAGGATATTTGATATCCACTGCTCCATAAGGATAAACTTTCATCACAACAAATGGGCTGACCAAAAAAAATATGTTGAGATTTCATACCTATTTTACACTATTTTTGATGATATTGCACTTTAAAGAAATATATTTTTGATGTTTTGTTGCAGGAATGATGAATTAGGGTCATTGGAGCAAAAAGATGCAAAAAGGAGCAAATTTGGAGCGAAAAGGACCAAAATGTGAAGATTTGAAATAGGGCGCCGACGACGGACTTTTCCCGAGACTCCAAAATTAATTCACTTAGAAGGCCCACCGACGGTGCCCTCAAGGCCGCCGATAGCGAGTTCAGCAGTTATGTCCAACAATGCTTTAGATGAGGACAAATTTTGGAGGGGTGCATAGGCAACTCTTGGGAAAACTCATCCACAACTTTAAAAGAAGAATTTGGCCAAAAATTGAGAAGGTCCTGGATGTTAGAAAAGTCCTGGAGGTTAGAGAGGTTCCATTAGTGTATAGAGAATTTCTAGAGAGTCAAAATTGTGAGGAATTCTTTGAGAGATTGTAAGAGTGGAGGGAAAGTGAGAGATTTCTTCCTCATTGCCACTTTGATGAGGAATTCTGTGTTGTAAAGAAAGGAAGAGATTCAGAGGAACTTCAAAGAGTTTGCTTGGGGAGAAATTAGAGATAAGCTTATTTACTTGATGTAGTTTGCATGATTTTGCTTTTATATATGAATTCTGAGTTTTGTTGTGTTTTCCCCATGAGATCTGAATAGTTTTCTCTGTCTTTCTCCTTGTCTTGAGATTTGTGAAATGGTGATTTAAATTGGTTGAGCCATGAAAATGTTAAAGAAATTGTGATGATCTTTTCATTTCAATCTTAATTTACTTTCAATTTGGCCAATTGATTTGTTAAAATATGTTGAGTTTTACAACTAAAGTGAAGATTCAATCCAAGATTCAGGGAGGTCAAAGCCCTTGGAAGTTGGGTGCAAATAAATAGGGAAATAAAATTATCAGACGTAGAATTGGAGATTTTAGAGTGACAGAATAAAATCTCCAATTTGTTTCTATCGTTTGGGTGCTGAAGTGTAGATGTTAGCCCTCAGGCGAGGGAAACCTGGGAGCTCCGAAGTGAGAGCCGGTATTCTCCTAGCCTAGCCGCATATTCAGTAAACAAGCGTAGGATTAGTCAATGCTCTTTATGCCTGGACCAAAGGGTAAAGAATATGTATGCTCNACGGACTTTTCCCGAGACTCCAAAATTAATTCACTTAGAAGGCCCACCGACGGTGCCCTCAAGGCCGCCGATAGCGAGTTCAGCAGTTATGTCCAACAATGCTTTAGATGAGGACAAATTTTGGAGGGGTGCATAGGCAACTCTTGGGAAAACTCATCCACAACTTTAAAAGAAGAATTTGGCCAAAAATTGAGAAGGTCCTGGATGTTAGAAAAGTCCTGGAGGTTAGAGAGGTTCCATTAGTGTATAGAGAATTTCTAGAGAGTCAAAATTGTGAGGAATTCTTTGAGAGATTGTAAGAGTGGAGGGAAAGTGAGAGATTTCTTCCTCATTGCCACTTTGATGAGGAATTCTGTGTTGTAAAGAAAGGAAGAGATTCAGAGGAACTTCAAAGAGTTTGCTTGGGGAGAAATTAGAGATAAGCTTATTTACTTGATGTAGTTTGCATGATTTTGCTTTTATATATGAATTCTGAGTTTTGTTGTGTTTTCCCCATGAGATCTGAATAGTTTTCTCTGTCTTTCTCCTTGTCTTGAGATTTGTGAAATGGTGATTTAAATTGGTTGAGCCATGAAAATGTTAAAGAAATTGTGATGATCTTTTCATTTCAATCTTAATTTACTTTCAATTTGGCCAATTGATTTGTTAAAATATGTTGAGTTTTACAAC
>JXCR01094342.1:0-12544 GCA_002079205.1 Phalaenopsis hybrid cultivar
TAGCTATTTTAGAAAGTAGAGATTCTTAGTTAATGAACGTTCGTGCAAATTATGAGAATGTGATACCTCGAACTATCATTTTTCAAGCTTTGAGAGGTGCATCAACATGACTGTCATTAGATGCTCAAAAGGGTCATGACTTTGAGCGGTCGATATAAGAGGCATGAAAACCCCAGATAAGAAAGATTTAGACTTTTGAGATACATAGACTCCTTCCTAAGTTTTCTAGGTTGAGGTAGGTCCAACATGTCAGAGTTGAGACTCTTTTATGCCATTTTTGGAAGATTATGAGTCATTAAGATTTTAAATTTAGTTCAGCAGTGTACCCACCAACTGATGACCAGACAAGAGGGATGAACCACAACTTCAGAAATTGTCTTAGGAGGTTGGTGGGGAAGAATATTCTTCAATGGGTTCCAAGTCTTACCAGAGAAGAATAATATGTATATTCTATGTGGTTTTACTTCAGTATTGCCCAACCTGTCATAGATTTCATTCTAGAATTGATTCCTCACGATAGACTATATTCAACCTAGTATGAGAAGTAGGAGAAGAAAATTACACACTGAAGTGCTCGAGAGCTATTTTGCGGTAATCTACAGTTATATTCAGTTTCAGCCCAGGTTTTGCCAAGTGAGGATGGATACTTACTTTATCAAGATGTGTTGCTGAATGATAACACCTGCAAGAGTGATTTACTGAGAAGTTACAATAGCTCCACCACATTCAATGCGATCAACCTGACATTATACTACGTGGAGTTAGAAGCTTTGACAGATAAGGTCGAAACTCCCCCAAACCCGTGAGACTCACGCGTGGCAAGACGGGGCGGAATGCAGAAGAAATCCTGTGATCAAAGCAATGCGGGAAATCCCACGACAAATCGATTCACGTTTGTGTACCTAAATCAATTCAATCCAGGTTTTTTCAACACTGAGGAGTCGAACGATCCTCTTGGGCCACTCCTAATTTTCCTATTACTTTATATTTATTTTTTCGTATTTTAAGTTGGAAGTTTTTCGTCTGTTTTGTTTAGGAAAACAATTGATATCCGTTATTCTTTCCTTCAAAGGCTGTATCCTAGGGTTCCAGGTGGTGTTTTTATTGTATGGTCTCCAGACGATGTTTATCCTTTCCCAACTCCTCTGCATCCCTCTCGCTTTGTTGCCCCGCACTCCTCGCTACAGGCCACCTCAACAATAGTCTTTTGTTATTTTTCCTGCAGTTTACTCGTTGCTAACTACTCTCCTTGCTGCCCCCACCCAGGAGAGCCCCTCCTTGGCTTTCCAACAGTTCACCGCATTCCCCATCACTGTTCCAGCCCTACATTTTCGCTGCCATCGTTGTTCCACCCCTTTCCATTTACTGCCATCGCTGTTCCTACCCTCCATACTCGCTGCCATCATTGTTCCAGCCTCTATCTTCATTTTCGTCGTTGTTCCAACCCTTCCCCTTTGCTGCCATCTTCCTGGACAGCCGTGGCAGGTCGATAGCTTTTGCATACTTGCTGCTTGGAACCCAGGAAACCATTACTTCGTTGTTTTTTGCTTGTCAACCACCTTGTTCATCATCTCAACACATTCCAAACCTTCTCTGATCACCACTGCCCCGAGTTTTACCCTAGTCCTATATGGTGATTCGCGGTGTTATTATTTATTGTTTCAGCCTGTCGTGTGTCATATTCATTATTATTTTTCCTTTCAAGTGTGTTGGCTGTAACGGCCTATTTATTTT
Source organism: Phalaenopsis hybrid cultivar (assembly GCA_002079205.1). Lineage (NCBI taxonomy): Eukaryota > Viridiplantae > Streptophyta > Magnoliopsida > Asparagales > Orchidaceae > Phalaenopsis > Phalaenopsis hybrid cultivar. Next base: position 1,735 of record JXCR01094342.1, read on the forward strand.
CAGTAATAATATTTATTTTTCTAGTTTGATTTGGGTTAATTCTGGTATCATCATACCACCTTCAAAATGACAATCTGATTGTGGTTCGAACGATTCTTTGGGCATTTTGTTTGTTGCTTTGTCGGCCATAAACTGAACCCTAACTCTTATCTCAGGTGGAATTCACCTTTAAAAGCATGTTCAACTGATCCACCGGTAAATCACTATTCACGATTGTATACATCAAAATACCTAATACATTTATTGACCTCATTGATCGAATACTCTAACACAACAACCAAATAGCTCACTCATGCAACGAACACATAAGGATTTCAAGCAGAGTTTGGAAGAATAATACAATCATAAGCTGCAGCTGATTGTTATGTATGCAAAAAGACTTTCGCCAATGGTGAGTTTGTCATGGTCTATTTAAGCAAAAGACTGATGTCCTACTGGCACCTACATCAAACTAAAGGCCAAAATGATTGGCCCTTTTGTGATAAGAAAAAATCTGTAACAAAGCTTACGTGATACATTTCTCAGATCACCTCGAGATCCTAAAGAAATCATTTTAATATATCTTTTAGTGCCCACTCACTGTGAATTCTATTGTCGAAACAGTGTTGCAGAAGTAAACGGCTAGTCGAGTTCTTGCATAAGGACACATATGGAGGGACATGCAGAGGTGGGATGAATAACACAAATTTATAAGACTGCAATTTGATTGTCAGTAGCATTAATATTCTGTCGTCAAATGCAAGTCCAACAAGATTGGTTCTTTTGAAATAAAGAAAAAAAACTGTGATAAAGCGTATGCGTGGATATTTGAAGCCACCTTAAGTTTGCAAAGACGTTCAACATTAAGGATATCTTTTGAGTACCCATTAGATGTGATTGCAGCTAGATACAAATATCTGTCGGATGGCCACATTTTTCAATTTTCCTATTTATGATTTCAATTATTCTTTTTGTGATTGCAATGATTTTAATTTGTTTTGCCCTTTTATTCCCTATGAAAGCTACGGCTTGTCTTGTAGCTGATCTGTGATTTATCTCTGTTGCATAGACATTGGGGAGGGAAAGAAAAAAGATGGGCTGGACTGTGCTAATACTATTTTGCTAATTTTCTCTGTTTGTTCTTCCTTCTGGTAGATATTTTGAATTGAGACCTCTCTGCCTTCAACTTTCTCTTTTGATAAAGTGCTGCCAGACATCAATATGTTTGGTTTTTCTTTTTTTTTTTAAATGCATTGAGTTTCAGTGAATATCATTTTGATTTTCACAAAAACTCAATTGTACTGTCTTGGCACACAAATCTTACTCTTCAAACAAATTTTGCTTTGTAACCTATAAATATAATGGAACCCGCGGTCCATTGGGTCCATCACTGTAACTTTTTGCATGTTTTGAAATGAATTTATGCAAACTTTCTTTGTAATGCTAATATTGATTGGTACTTTATTCAGTGACCGGGCGTGTTACAACGAAGGCTGATGTCTTCAGTTTTGGTGTTATACTGATGGAGCTGATCAGCGGCCGGAAGGCACTTGATGAAACTCAGCCAGAGGAAAGCGTTCACCTAGTCACATGGTTCCGCCGCATGCAGCTCAACAAGGAGAGCTTCCGCAAGGCCATCGACCCTATAATAGATCTCGAAGATGAAACCATCGCAAGCATCAACACCGTTGCTGAGCTCGCTGGCCACTGCTGCGCTCGCGAGCCCCACCAAAGGCCTGACATGGGGCATGCTGTCAACGTTCTGTCCACACTCACCGAGTTGTGGAAACCTTCTGATCCCGACTCCGATGATAGCTACGGCATCGACTTGGACATGACGCTGCCCCAGGCGCTGAAGAAGTGGCAGGCGTTTGAGGATGGAGATGGATCAACGTCGTTCCTCGCCAGCCTAGATAACACCCAGAACAGCATACCCACGAGACCAGCTGGATTTGCGGAGTCCTTTACATCAGCTGATGGAAGGTAGAATTCCGGTAAGTGCGAGTAGGTCGGTATTGTTCATTCTAGTTTTCTTTTGAAATATTTGTTGATCTTTTGGTTGGTTTTCTTGCTAAGTTATCTGCTCTTCTCAGTGTGTTATGATAATTAGCTGTGCTTTTTAATGGAACCATGAAAACGAATTAATGTTTTTCTGTCTTTGTAATGTGTGTCTTTTAGTGTGTGATAGTTGCAGAAGCATCACTGTTTTTTGGTGCGGAGAAGAGGTGCGTTACAGCTTGACTTTAGTGCTGATATCCTGCTTGCGGTGATGTTCTCTGCATAGGATTATTTACTATACTTCCTCGTATATTTCCTTTAGCCCACGTGTGTCCTAAATTTTTAAGGCATTTACATACACATAATTCTTATGTATTTACATATCTAACACCTATACATTCATATTTACATACATACTACTCAATTTTTGAGCATCACATCAAAAATACCCACCATTACTGCTTTTTTAAAAGCGAAATACACATTTTCATGTATAGATTTATGAAACCGAAGTATTATAAGTGTAAATTTTAAACTTTGGGTGTTAGATATGCAAGTACATCAGATTTGCGTGGTAGGTAAATTTCCCTTTTTCCTTGAGAAATTTCCGTAGCACACAAATCTTTTGTATTTACAGATATCACCTAAATTTTCATATTTACATAAATATAACACTATGGTGCTTTAGCCTATTCATGACAAAAGTGTATTTCACTTTTAAAATGTGGTAATAGTGAGAATAGTAATCATATGAGTGCTATGTGTGAAAATACGAAAGTTTAGTTGTGTGATATGTAAATACATAAGTTTTAGTTGCTGTGTATGCTAATGCCCAATTATTTTTATTGTGCTTTGGAATATTAGAATGTAAATATGCATACATTGACATTAACCTTAATTGAGAGATGCTGTTTGGTTTTATGTTGGATGCAAAATAAATGAAGTAGATGCGAGTAAATAAGGCCAATGTGATTTAATTTAGTTACAGAAACTTTCAAGGAAATGGTTTGTTTGGATGGAACTATAAACCTTGAGCTTCAATCGAGTAGCAATCAAAACCACAATGAGGAATGGAATCACACCAATTCGAGAAATTTAGAGCAAAAAAATTTAAACAGTGGCACAACAAAATAATTTCAAAAAAAACTTGTTTTGTGTGAAAAAAATTCTGCAAATGAGAAAAATTATAGGACCAAACTAATAAAAATTTCACTATGAAGAATCATAATTATATAAACGTACACCAAATTTCTACATGCACCGAACGTGCAAATCTTCACTTCAAATATTTCTCTCGATCTAACAAGAGAATGCTTGTTCTCGAAGCATTCTTTTGACAATTCATCTTCACGAGAGAATCAGTCGAGGAACACTGCACACAAGTACTTCAGTCACCCAAATAAAAGGCTTAAAACGGAATTAGAAGAGAACTGCCCCAGGCTTATTTGCACCAGTTTTGGGCAAGATAGCTCCGCTCTCTGGAATCGGGCACAAAAGCGTCCCAAAAATCGTGCATGGGTGTCGTAGACCTAAGTGTTGGCATGCTCGTTTGGGTTTTGGCACGCAGGCGCCGTGCCTTTTGTCTCTACTCGTGGGCGTGCTGTTCACACACAGGCGCCTTGTGCTAGAAACAACTCTTGGTGTTGGGTGTGCCTTGCTGCTGCTGCCAATCAGGCTTCATACACAATAAGNGATGTTCTTTGCATAGGATTATTTATTTTACTTCCTCGTATATTTCCTTTAGGCCACGTGTGTCCTAAATTTTTAAGGCATTTACATACACATAATTCTTATGTATTTACATATCTAACCACCTAAACATTCATATTTACATACATGCCACTCAATTTTTGAGCATCACATCAAAAATACCCACCATTACTGCTTTTTTAAAAGCGAAATACCCATTTTCATGTATAGATTTATGAAACCGAAGTATTATAAGTGTAGATTTTAAACTTAGGCTGTTAGATATGTAAGTACATCAGAATTTCGTGGTAGGTAAATTTCCCTTTTTCTTTGAGAATTTACGTAGCACACAATCTTTTGTATTTACAGATATCACCTAAAATTTCATATTTATAACAATATGGTGCTTTATCCTATTCATGACAAAAGTGTATTTCACTTTTAAAATGTGGTCATAGTGAGAATATTAATCATATGAGTGCTATGTGTGAAAATACGAAAGTTTAGTTGTGTGATATGTAAATACATAAGTTTTAGGTGCTGTTTATGCTAATGCCCTATTATTTTTATTGTGCTTTGGAATATTAGAATGTAAATATGCATACATTGACAATAACCTTAATTGAGAGATGCTGTTTGGTTTTATGCTGGATGCAAAATAAATGAAGTTGATGCGAGTAAATAAGGCCAATGTGATTTAATTTAGTTACAGAAACTTTCAAGGAAATGGTTTGTTGGGATGGGACTATAAACCTTGAGCTTCGATCGAGTAGCAATCAAAACCACAATGAGGAATGGGATCACACCAATTCGAGAAATTTAGAATAAAAAAATTTGAACAGTAGCACAACAAAATAATTTCAAAAAGAACATGTTTTGTGTGAAAAAAAAATTGAGAATGAGAAAAAATTATAGAACTGCGTTAATAAAAATTTCACTATAAAGAATCATAATTATATAAACGTACACCAAATTTCTACATGCACTGAACGTGCAAATCTTCTGCACCGAACTTGCAAATCTTCGCTTCAAATGTTTCTCTCGATCTAACAATAGAATGCTTGTTCTGGAAGCATTCTTTCGACAATTCATCTTAACGAGGGAATCAGTCGAGGAACACAGCACACATGTACTTCAGTCAATCAAATCAAAGACTTAATTAGAAGAGAGAACTGTCCCAGGCAAATTGCACCAGTTTTGGGCAAGATAGCTCTGCTTTCTCTGGAATCGGGCACAAAAGTGTCCCAAAGAACGTGCATGGGTGTCGTAAACTAAAGTGTGGGCATGCTCGTTTGGGTTTTGGCGCGCAGGTGCCGTCGTGGGCGTCTTGTTCACACACAGGCGCGTTGTGCTAGAAACAACTCTTGGTGTTGGGTGTGCCTTGCTGCTGCTGCCAATCAGGCTTCATACACAATAAGTTGATGCAAAATAAGTGAAGTAGATGAGAGTAAATGAGGCCAATGTGATTTGTTCTAATTACATAAACATTGAAGGAAATGATTTGATTTAAATCAAATGCAGATACTTTATATCAAATTAAACAGCTAAAATCTACCATCTTTCTACATCTATTTTAAACTGCACCAATCTTCTAATGCAATGCTTGCTAAGTTGTCGAGCTCAATAATTGTAATCATGTAATAACTGCCAACCATTCATCTTTCTTTCTTTCTGCTAGAAAGCGGTTTAGATCATATATGCCTTAGAATGATTTTTATACAACTTTAGAATATATTTTCATGAAAGTCTCATTAATCTTACATATAAATTGAGAGAGATAAGAATCAGTTTAGTCTTAAGATTGGAGGCAATGTTCCAGGTGAAATTTTTTAAATATTTTGCTATGTTCGGGCAAAAAGCAACAAGCAGGATGCAGAAAATACATGTATAACTCTTATCTTATAAGGGTTGCTGCAAAAAATAATCATATTATATGGACATGTAATGAAAAAAAAATCAATTTAAGGTGAAAAAATTAGATAATGAAGTATGATATGTCTATTTCATTTTAAAAAAATGCTCATGGAATTCACGAGTTAAATTCACTAACTCAAATTTTAGAGCTATAAATTAGAACACAATTGTACTTTGGATGAATGAGGATGTGATCCTAATTTGGATGTTAAGAGCTCAAATCATTGTATTTATGTGGTAATATGTTGATTGGAACAAGGAGCTCAAAGGAAATAGTGGTGTATGTTTAAAGGTCAAGTTCGAGCGGGACAAAAGTAAGGTTTACAATTATATTTAAATTTATTTAAATCATAACTAAACTTTGTTCAAATATGATTAAAGGTTTTGAACATGTTAAACATAAGTTTAAACCATAATCATACTTGGTTTAAACAAAATTTGAACATAATGCAAACCATGTTTGAGCTTGTGCTCTGATAATTAGATTATATGTTGACAAATTACTTTCTGAAGATAAAGAAGTATCAATATTCTTATACTTTATGAAAGGCAATGAAAAGAATAAATGCATGGAAGTAGGATATTTATTGAGAAATAGAGAAAAAGTCTTTTGACATACAAAAATATTTTAATAAAAGTCCTATTAATCTCATATATAAACCGATAGGATTTACAATAATCAGTTTACTCTCAAATTGAAGGTAATGTACCACGTTAGTGGGGCACAATCTATAATTTTAATTACTATTATTACTACTACACACACACTACTTTCAGATTGTTAAAATCACGTACATACTACTTTCAAATTGTTTTTAACAACAGTTATTAACAGTCAAATTTTATGCAAATGAGAATAATACATGATTAGATGATTCACCATCTTTTATTGATGTAGATGATGATATCAATATACCACATGCAAAAGTAGGTATTGTTGTCGACATATAGGCTAGCTCTATGAATGCTTTCGTATTAAAGCATCCATTTTAGATTACAACTCCAATTAGTAACCTACTTGAAAATAGTAAATATGTGAAATCTTCGAATTTTACTTGTATTTTGAGGCTTAAAGTAATTATTTAGGATAAAGAGGATACTTGTATAACTCTTATCCTTTGAGGGTCAGTGCAAGAAAATGCTTTACTTTAATGATTTGATATAATGATCTATGATTGACTTTGCCCTTAATTCATTTGAATTTTAGGCAGCATTAAGAGAAAAGATGAATTAAAGAGCATATTATATCAAAATGTAATAAAAAAACAATTTAACAAGAATAAACTAAATAAGGAAATATGTTATATTCATTGCACTTCAAAGAAATGCTCGTGAAATTTATAAGTTATGAGGTTTGTAAGCAAATATATATTTCAAAACTATGAATTAAACACACTTGTTCTTTGAATATCTAATCAAAATACCACCAACAAGCTTAACCTCATTAGATATATAATTAATGAGAAGCTCATAAGTTCAAATTTTAGTTCAAAAGCCAAAATTGAACTTATCAAACATGAACAGAGACAACGAAATTGTCTCTTGAATTGTTCTTTTATAAAATTCTATCGTATCTGGAAAATTATTGTTCCTCAACTTAGCAGTGAAAAATATTTTAAGTATACCATTACATTGAACAAAGTTATTTTGAGAAACTCTTGAACAAGAATCAAAATTTGATTTTTTATTCGCTTAGTGAACTTAAGATACACATCCTTCACTGTGATCTTAATGGTGATGTTGATCTCCCATGAGAGAGCATAAGTTGGCCGCAGCAAGAGACCATGGTGTAAAATTATGAAAGTTCATTTTTAGAAGTTTACATGCAAGAAATATAACTAGCTGCAAGTACAAAAATGCACATCTAATAAAAAGTAAATTTTGAAGGTTTCAGATAAGACAAACAGAAATGTCATGTTGCCGTCATTGGCGAAGTACCATCCTAAGAATTGTAAAAAGCCTTCAGATGGGAAGATGTTATGGAATGGGACCATAGCTGAGCAGAAGTGAGAGGCTACAACTAAGTTTTATTTATATGGCTAGATGCTCATTCAATTTATTAAAACTAGTTATTATTATAATTGTAGTAATAGATCTACTGCATGATAGAATATTGCATCCGGACTCCAAATATAAATTTACGTCCGGAGTAGTGAAAACTTGCCACGTGACAAGTGAACCCCACTATAATACTAGTTAGTGGTGATTTTTAAAAGATGTAGGGCTCACTTAACACATGATTGGACTCCAAACGTAAATTGATGTCCGAAGCTCGGATGCAAAAATTTTTCCTACTACATTATTGTTATGAGTAATTGTATTTTTTTCTTAGAAAAACAATTATAATATTGTAGCTAAGAAAACTTCTTATAAATTTATTGTAAAAATTATATATATATTCAAATAAAATTAGACCATTTTTAGTCGACACACTTTAACAATTCAAATTAAAAAAACAATTTTTCATCATTAAAATTTCTAAAAAGCATTCTCAAAAAAAAATTGTAGCAATGATTTTAAACACAAAACAAACAAAAAATTATCTCAAACATATCCTAAATTATACCATGTTATTTCTACCTTATATTATAGTTATATAAATGTTGTGGTTGCACAAGATTATGCATATTAATTTTGATCCAATTCAAATTTGCTCAATTTAAACCTAGCCCAATTTTCTAATCTTAATCCAAATTCAATCCAAGCATTAAAAAAAATAGCTAGATTTCTTATCAATCTTCAATCTCCAGTTAAAGATGTCAAATTTAATCAAGTTCAAATATTATCAACCTTCAAAATTGCATGCAGCCACTTGATCTAATAGTTGAGTGCATAATCTCCAACCATAAGATCTTATATTCAACTATAGCATATTCAGATGTGTGTGACAAAAAAATTAAAATAATAATAATAATAATTGCAATATAGATTCATCAAAAGGCAAAACAAAACTCATACACAAGAAAGGATACATATTAAGATCATACACTATTCTTCAACACCACCTTTGAACAATTGGGCAGCTCATAAAAGCAACATTGAGTTCATAAAATCAGCTTACAACAAAATTATGTGATAGATTACCCAGCATCTACAAAATTATTGAGATATACAGAAATAATAATACAGTCTACCGAAGTGAAAATCTAGTCTAGTCAGTGCCATGCAATAAAAAAGATTAAATCTAGTTGAAGTGATATTTACATGTTGGGGAGAGAATACTGTAGACAATCCTCCGAAATAGTTCATTATCGCTTTCTCTGCTTCTTGAGATGCTGCCGACTGTCATCAGAACTTGATTCAGACTCCGAATCTGAATCAGAACTGAGGGAAGAACCATCCTTGCTAGAGTCGCCGGAGCTATCAGATTCATCACCAGAAGAATCTGAAACAGGCTTTTGTTGCTGCATTATAAGTCTTGGCATATTCTTCAAATACTCTCGTAAGCTCTCTGTGATGCCACCAAGACCAATGGAAGTGAAGAAGTTGATAGAAAATCTGGTGTTCTTAGGATTATCCTTGGGGAAAATAGATTCAAATGAATCCTGCATACTTGGGTCATTAAGCCGTTCATTTAGCAGGCGTATGCCAAGATGCTCTGAAAGTTCCTATAAATTGAAAAAAAAAAAACGAGAAGTGGTCAAACTCAACGGGATTGTGTAATGGGTAAAAGAAAAAAAAAACCATTTATATACATGCCACTCAATTCCTATGTATCTACCATCTATCACCTAAACTTTGTTTTTTCTAAAAATTTATTCCAAATCTTTCATAACACATAAAAAATACCACTATGTTAAGTTTTAAGAAAATGAAATACATTGTTTTCATGCATATACAAGGCAGATTGTATGAAAAAATTGAAGTTTAGGTGTTAGATAGGTTAATCTTTGAGAAAAAAAAATGAGAAACTTTCAGGAAAATACCTGGAAAAGAATTTTTATGAAAATTCGAGAGGATGAAGTTGTATCTTCCTCGGTTAAGCGGATGTATGCCAGAACATGCCAGGGCAGTGCATCGGTCCCAAGCAAATGGGCAAAAAATTTTGCGACGTTTCTAAGTTTATTTGTTTCAAGACGATGTATCATGGAATATTGCTGCACAAAGCATTTTTCGAAATTCTCTTGGTGAACTTTGTTGATCAAGCAAAATCTTTGCCCCAAAAGACCATAATAACGCAGATATGTTCTCTCCTGGCTGCAGCATTCCAACAGCATTATGCACAGTTCCATCTGTAAGGATTAAATTAAAATTTATGTGATTGGGACTTATCACAATTAAACAAAGCACAGCTTCAACAAATATTCATATATCAGAGCAAAAGGCAACAAATTCATGAACAATAAGAACCAAAAACCTATCACGATGCATGTAAAAGTACGGAAGCAGAAATACATGGCATGAAATCAGCATGCGTTTGTTTAGTATATTTTAATTTCTTCACATGAAGAGGAATCAATAAATTATATGAAAATCACTAAATTGCAGAGTTCCAAACAATAAAAGAAACTGAGACAATACCAGCAATAATAAAACAAACATTAATCAAAGAAGAATAAACATAGAATTCCAATGTGAGGTGAAATATGGTGGGAATGATAGAACTATAGGCTTAGCTTAAAGATAAGAATTAAAGGATAAATTTCTAACTTTTTTTTAAATCCTCGACCAACAATCCGAGAATAAGGAAATAAAATAAAAATCCAAAGAACATTGCAAACCACTCCAACCTCCAAACAAAAGCGTTCAAAGGAAAAACTGCCCTAGCAAACCAACTGAAACTAATGGCATACATGAGTCAAAAATTTTTAACAATTTCAGACATCATTTTAAAAGGATGAAACCCAATCTCAAGGCAATAAGTAGTCAAAAAACTCTCTCTGTATGGTGTGTGACTCTGAACCATCACCGCCACTGCTAACACAACGTGCATCACAATATTTACCATACTTAATTGGAGAAGAGACATACGGGCTATGATACAACAGAATCACCTGTCTATGTGTGAGTGCATGCAACACAAAGAAAGACACCAACAAATTCTTGATCCATTTGGTTACTGTATTGTACCTCACATCAAAGATGAGTGATTTATTCCCTCCTGCCAATCTTATACTATTCATAATGTTAAGTGAACTTGAAATCAATTGTGAGCAAGCCTGTCAAACCATTTCAAATCAAACACACATGGTTAAAAATGAAATCAATTTTGAGTCTAACAAAACTCACT
>JXCR01094352.1:14654-27427 GCA_002079205.1 Phalaenopsis hybrid cultivar
TTGAGAAATTTTATGATGATTTCTATAATATGGTGATTTTATTCGTTCTGTCATCCCATTTTATTTTGGGGTGTAAGGGCAATTAAATTGGTGTTGAATACCATTATTTTGCAAATAAGTTCGAAGTTTGGTAGATTTGTATCCAACACTGCTATAAGACCTTAAATATTTAATATGTTTGTTATGCTGATTTATCAACTATTTATGCATGGTAATAAAACAAAGTGGCACTTCAGATTTAGCATATAGAGGAATACACCAGCAAAAATGAGAGTAATAATCTATAAGGGTAACATAATATTTGCAACCATCAAGAGAGGGGTTGTGTGAAGGGCCCCAAACATCAGAATGGATCGTTTCCAACAATGCATATTTAGTATTACTAAAAGAAAAAGACAATTTATGGTTTTTTTTTATAACATTCATGACATGCTAAAGCATTTTTGTGTTTTTATAGGCAAGGATGTTGTTTTGCAATGCGTTGCATGCCTTTGGGATGTGGATGACAAACTCGGTTTTTTTAAGTCATAGGATGGATGGTAACCATAAGTGTTGTAAGAAGATATATTTCTTTATTAATTTGACCCCTGAGAATTGGTTTCTTTGCATCATGATCATGTATAGCGAATTTGTTAGCATGAAAAGTAATTGAGTAATTATTGTCATAACAAGTTTGGAACCTAAAATTAAATTGTTAGAAATGTTTGGAACGCTGAGTATAGAGGAGAGAGTAGCTTTTGATTTGGTGTGGGAAGGAGACCATTTTGAATATGGAAAATTTTGGTTGACTGTCCATCACCTACCATGCTTGATGGGATCCAGTGTAAGGAATAAGATTATGTATGTTTTCAATATATGGTATTAAATGTGTGGTAGCACCGATATCAAGAACCTTGTCTTGATTCTTTAAACTTATATGGTAGCATTGAGGGTAGTTGTTGAAGTACTGGGAGATGGTTTGTATTATAAGTTGGTCAGGTGTCAACACTGATCTACCAAGTGGCCTTTCTTATGACTAATCTGACATATGATGGTTGTTTTGTTGGTTGGGTGTTGCTGTTGGAGGACTTGTTGATTTGGGAACTCTTGAAAGGAATATAGATTTTGAATAAAATTTTTTGGTTTTTTAGGTAAGTAGGGTTGTTTTTTGGGTGAATTTAAGAGTTTCATTGACAAGATTGCTTTCCTCACTTTGAAGTATGAAATAGAAATCTTCCAAAGTGATAGGGGTTAACTGAGCTATAATTGTAGTTTTAAAACATTGTTAATGTGAATCATGTTTTCATTATCTATCTTTGATCCTGTAGCTACAATGTTGTTTACAATGCTCTTTATGCTTATAAGATATTGAGTCATGGCCTGACTTCTCATTTTGATATTGTGAATTTCATTTTTAAGTTGTAGAACTCTTGAACGATTGGTTGATTGGAACATTCTTTCTATGGTTTTCCAAATATATGTTATCTTGGTTAAGTGAAGTACATAAGGTAGAACGAAGGGTGAGATAGTGAAAAAATGGTTGCGACCAAATTTTGATCCATCGATTTCCAAAGGACATAGCTTGGATTATGATTTTGAGTTCTTTTGGGATCTTGTTGAAATTGTGGGGGAGCTCGTACAATGTTATCAAGAAAGGAATCAAACCCATCAGAAATGAAGAGTTTTGAAATTTACAAATAGCATATGTTATGCAGATGGAGTATTTTTTATGCTTTTGATGTGTTGCATCAAGACTTTTAATGTTGTAGGAATATGAGTTTCTCTTATCTTGCTGTGAAATTCTTGAGACTGTTGAATAAGATGAAGACAAAAGAATTCATGAATCTTGTAATGTTGTGAAGCTTATAACTTTGGTAACATGAAATTATAGAAAACATAAAGTAGAGAGAGGTGAGGGAAATTCTAAAACAATCTTTTCATTCCTTTTTCATATTTAACATAGTTACAGATGCCTCTGATATTACTCTTGGCATCAATTTTTAATGTTACATAAAAGGATGTTTATTTAAATAATACGGGACTCTGTCTAATTTCCTGCCAATCAGAACAACCAACCAGAACTCCAGGCACATGCCCTGAGCACAAAATTTGAACTGGTACAGACTTGAACCTACCTAGGAAAATTCATTGTAAGGTGGGGTTAGCCTTGAATTTATACGTGTTTTATGTCTGTTCTAATGTTGAGAGACACAAATCCATCAATATAGACTCTTCTGAGAGCAAGGGTAATCGTCATAATTACCCACACACGTTTTTGAGAAATTTGGATTCATACAGATTTTACCCACGCAGGGGTCCGAGACTCTGTCGGCACTAAAAATCCTGGTTTGAAACCTCTAAAATTTTCATCTCTGAGATATAGGGTCATATTCCAGTGATACATAAGTTTTTTGTAACTTCCAAATCAATGAGAACCTTCCTATGGTCAACCATGTAAAAATTAGGGTTTAAAACATTTTACCTGCATCCTGGTCTCGTGCGACCATTAACGACGATTTCTATGAGAAATGACCGATAAAAAAACACATTATTGAGGTTAAGGGATCATAATTTACTCATTTGTGGTCCTTCATAGCTCATGGATTGAAGAAACCCTCCGTCAGATGATCTATGCTAAAATCAACATTTGTGGGCTCAATCGAAGCTTAGGCACCAGCGTAGGGTGCCTAGGTTCCCAAAATGCCAATCCCGAGAAGTCCGGTGCCATATTCTAGCTCCTAGGTGTCAGTCCTAAGCACTTAGCGCCCAAGCGCCAGTGGCTTGGCTCCATGGCTCCTGTTTGGGCACCTAAGCACCAAAATTGGCACCTATGCACCAGGGATGTGGCTCCTAAGCACCAGCTCTTTTTTAGATCGCAAAAATGTCTGTTTTGGTGCAGATTTGACCCCGACACACCTCTTTAGGCAGCCGAAATTGCATAAATCTCCTTGGTCCTAAGGAGATATGCATGGAGGGGGGTGTGTTAAATCCATGGTTTTATCCCTATTTGGAGGTCTTAAATACCAATAATTAGCCCATTTTTGGCTCAATCAAAGGGCATATTTTTTATTTCCTTGGGTGAGCTAATTTTAAGCTTTGCCCTCTGCTCATTTGAGAGACCTCCACTTCATTTTTAGTTTTGGGTTGAGGGAGAGCTTCCTTGGGGAAGCACTTAGAGATCTTGGAGGTGCCTTGGAGAGAGCTTCTTGGAGAGGACAAGAGAGGAATATCCTTCATCTTCCTTAAGAAGAGATAGCCAAGGGAGCCGATCTCCTTCATTTTCTTCCTCTTCTCCGGTGACCACGTGCTTCTCTGGTGAACTTTTTAGGGAGTACGACTAGAAAAGCTTCATCTTAGCTTGGGGGAATAATGACTCCTCCTGGGCTCTCCCTTGGAAGAAGAGCCTCATTTATATGTTGGTGAAGGAAAGACCCTAGCAAGCTTCAACGATCTCTTCGACGAAGAGAGCTTCTTTGTTACTTTCGGGAAGGGCTTGCATGGGCTTCTCTCCTACCTTTAGGAGAGCTTCCTCCTATGTGAAGAAGCACGCCCGCAACTGTTGCGCGGGTGAAAACTCCTTAAACTCGTCAGGTTTTCTTCCTTAGTCATCCCTAGGATTATATTTGTTAGGTGTTGTGGGTTCGGTCACGCATATGAGGGGAGTTGGTTGACCGACACTAGTTGGTCTGGCCACACGCCTTTGAATTTGCCATTGATTTCCTAGAGGAAGCCCTAGGTTAGAAGTCACATGCATGACCAAATCCTTTGTTGCGAACCCTAGACCTAAATCTTAGTCGGGCAATCGATCACTTTGGTATGGCAGGTCTGCCTGGTCCGATCTACCGATCACATAGGTTCGACCAGCCACCACGACCCAGTTGACTGAACACTTTGGTCCGATCGGCTGCTCCAGCCCGGTCAACCGATCACTTTGGATTGACAGGCCGCCCCGACCTGGTCTACTGGTTCAACTAGCTACCTTGCTCTGGTCGACCAATCACTTTGGTCTGACCGACAGCTTAAGCGACTGCCCTGACCTGATTGACAGATCTCTTTGGTCTGACCAACCGCTCCGACCAATTCAACTGATCTCCTGCATAGTGTATGTTTCACAAGTTTCTCAAGTGCATTAGTGTATGTTTGATTGCTTGCATGAAATTCTTTTGGATCAGAAATATTATTGGGTAACTCTCAAAATATAATTAACCAAGTGGGATATGTTTCATTGAGAGCACTTTAGACCCCAAAATAGGCAAACACACCTGAATTTCTGGTTATTGGTACTCTAGATAGGTATTCTTTTGCGGATATTGGTTCAATTTGCTTTCGTCTGTTCTTCTTTGGGCTGACATACTTGATTTATCCTCGCGAGGTTTATCGCACATAGGTTAGCGATGTTCTTTCTCTTGTTTATCGCCTTTGTTGTATGCCCGCCTTTTTTGGCTCTTTTCTTCTTCTCATCATTCACATAATCCGGAAGTGAGACCTGTTTGAAAAAGAGAAATATACGACGATGGACAAACTAACAACTCTTTTAAAAATAAAAAAAGAAAAAGGAATAAAAATAATTAATAGTAGCAAACTCATAGTAAGCAGAGAGGGTACAATCAACATTTGATAACTATATGCCATAATATAAAGCTGATATGATACATAGAATGAACCCAAGCTAAGTTTTGCGACCTAGTGAGTGGCACAGAAGATCGAGAGCTCTAATGGAACGGAGAGGATGTCGAGCTTTGCTAGCATGTAAAGCCTCAATACAAGAGAAGATCTGCTACAGAAATCTTCGATCCTCCATATAATTCCTATTAGTTTATATATTGAGCGCAAAAAAATTATTTATGTTCGACTCGTTTGTTTAATAAAAAAATAACAACTTAACGAGCCGAACATTTACTATTCACAAACAACGACCCCTTTTGACAGCCCTATTTACACTACATTTCATTTTTTCCAAATTAATCAGCCCCTAAATTAAATTATAATTCAACACATCTCTAAATCTTAATTACATATGATTAAAGGTTACCAATCCATTAAATATACTTTTTATAGAGAAATATTTAAAATGCTAGTCCAACTCACACGAAGTTGGTAAGGAATTCATTAAAATAACTTTTATTTGCCTCACAATCATATGAATTATTTTCAAAGTTTTTAACCTTAAACTATATATTTCGACTTATACTTTATTTTCCTTAATAAAACATGCCTTCAGCATTTCTTTATGTAAATTATAAAATCCACATAATTTGATTTTATAAATTAAATTGAAATCAAAGTTACTGATATGCCCTTTGGCCCCTTCCTGAGTACTTCAGTATCATATCAACAAACATTTTCACAAGCAAGAATACATTTTTATGAAAATAGCAATACTTTCATTATTATTATTATTATTATTATTATTATTATTATTATTATTTTACAATAAGTTTTAAACAACATTAAGGCTCCCCTTTGGGAGAATTTACAGCTTAGACACTGAGCCACATCAGAACTATTAATTTATTTGTACAATTAACCACCCCGCTCACAACTATGTGTGCATGGAAGCTAGTTTCTTCCTAGCACCACACACCTTATTACAACATAATAGAAATTCAGCCTGAAAATTAACTACACATGAAATTCAATTTCTTCATATCATCTAAATACGATGATGAGAGCTCGAACGATGCGAAGGCGACTGCTTCGCGGCAACGAGCGAAGATGAATTAGATGAAGAAGAGGAAAATAGTTGATTGATCTCTAAAGCTCTGAATCTTCCGGAATCACCTGGAAGCCTTGCGTACGAAATGGAGGGGGTTGAGTGAGAATCGTCGAACATCCACGAAGCGCCTACGGGAGCTCGGCCTCCATTCCTATATTGANCGAAGAAGAGGAAAATAATTGATTGATCTCTAAAGCTCTGAATCTTCCGGAATCACCTGGAAGTCTTGCGTATGAAACAGAGGGGGTTGAGTGAGAATCGTCGAACATCCACGAAGCGCCTACGGGAGCTCGGCCTCCATTCCTATATTGAATTATGGCTCTATAGAGAAGAGGAATGAGGCCTTCCATTATTGAGGAGGAGGAGGAGGAGGTAGGGAAGGATTTTCTTAAGTGTGGGGAGTGGTTGGCTGATTTTTGAGAGAGATGAAGAGCTTTAATAAGAGAGGAGCTGCAAAGCTTTCTTGGGATTCTTGTAAGAGAAACAATTGAGCCTTTGCGGCCACATAATTGTAGCCACCCACATGTTAACGTCTTACCAAATCCTGATTTATACATCAATGAATTTAAATATCTTTTAGAATATAATTTTCATGATAAATTAGATTTTATTTTATTTTTTTGGAGGAATTTTTTTTTTTTTTGATTTTCCGTGCTAATGAAAAAATGGAGCAATTTTATTAAAATAATTTCTGACGATAAAATTTGATGAGTGTAAAAAAATCAAATAGATAAAAAAAAAATTATGTAAGGTTGCGAAATAAATCAAAGAGGTGAGGGGAAAGAAAATGAAAATGGCGTAAGATGAGCGCATGTAATTTTTTTACGTGCGGTGTCCGATCTGGATCATCAAAAAATTTAGAGTCTGCATACTTAATATAGATTGGTGCATTAAATAACTGGACATTTACATGCATGTCACACTATTCTTATGTATTTACATATTGTATATCTGCATTTTCTTATTTACATACATGATGCTCAAATCTATAATATTGCATCAAAAATATTACCATCATTAACTCTAAAATAATAACATTTTTAGGCATATGTTGTGACACCAAAATATTATAAACATATATAAATATCAAACTTTGAGCATTAAATATGTAAATACTTAAGAATTATGTGTTGTGTATGTAAATGTTCCTTAAAAAACTCAAGCTAAGTCAAGCTTTTGGCTATTATACATTTGTGTCCACTCTCATGAGCAATTTCATTACAAGAGTCCACAAACTTGTAGTTATATGTCAAGAAAATCATTTGATAGATATTGAGAGTTTAGGTTAGTTGAAATTCTCATTCACATCCATAAAAAAATATGAAATTACACGCATGCAGATGGACTATTTACAAAAATGATTTGTTGGTTCTCATGTATTAAAATGTAAACCTATTTAACCATTGGGAAGGTTATAAAACAGATTATTTACAAAAAATTTTAGGTTTGGCTCAAAATAAAATTTATCTAGAGCTTTTGCCATTTAAATAATGATGGAGGGTTGAAATGATAAATCATAGAAGATTGCATACATGATATGTGCATGCCAAAGTTCAAAACTTTCTTATCTGAATATAAAACACGCATGGATAAGATTACTTGCACACATCACTATATATGTATTGGAATGGAGAATTATTTAATACTTAATTTTATTAGTTTGGTACTTATCTCAACCTTAACTAAGAATACTAATTCAACAGATGCTAACCATTCCTTATATAAAATTATTTAAACCAATATTAATTAATTCCTATTTTTATATTTTGGGAATTTTACATGCATAACACACAATTTGTATACATTTACATATCAAACGACTAAACTTTCATATTTGCATTTATAACACATTGGCGTTACACACCAAATGACAAGGTACACGTCGCTTTTCAAAATGTATTGTTGCTGGTATTTTTGATGAGATGTTAAGTATTTGAGTGGTATACATATAAATATGAACGTGCTGAGCTTACACGTGAGAACAAGGAATCAAAGGGTAGCACATCACCGTAAATTCACATACATGATGATGTGCTCCTCCCTGAGAGGCTGCCCGTACATATAGCCGTCCGCACGTAATAATTTCTATAATATTTGAAGCTAGATTGTAACTTAAATTTGATTTATGTGGGGGCCAATNGTAAATATGAACGTGGTGAGTTTACACGTGAGAGCAAGGAATCAAAGGATAGCACATCACCGTAAATTCACATACATGATGATGTGCTCCTCCCTAAGAGGCTGCCCGTACACATAGCTGTCCGCACGTAATAATTTCTATAATATTTGAAGCTAGATTGTAACTTAAATTTGATTTATGTGGGGGCCAATTCTTATGTATTTACATATCCAACAAGTAAAGTTTGTTTTTGACATTGATACCACCAATATGTTTCATATCACATCAATAATATACCTCTATTTTAATTTAAAAAAAAAGCAAAATACAACATGTTTTCATGAATAGAAAAGATGTCATCTTTGTAAAAATTGAAGTTTAGGTTTTAGTTATGCAATTACACAGGAACTGAGTGGTATGGTTGTAAATTTTCTTATTTAAGAAAAAAATGTTTTTTTTTAGAAAAGAAAACATTAAAAATACTGCTATAGTTTTTCAAAATTCTTCTAAATTATATCAAGGGGATGTTTAGCTGCAACTCGTACTTAATTATGCTACCAAACACTCAAAGATATGATTAAACTCTAGACTATGTAATTCAATTACATACCTTTTTAAATTCTATGTGCCCGAATCTTCTCAAACAAGTATTAGCCACTCTATATATATATATATATTGAAGTTTATCTAATAAAAATTAGGTAGAATATCTTTTTCGTCCATGTTAACAAAATAATTATCTCACTGAACTCGTATCATCCATGGTTTAATCTTGTTTAAATAACAGATTAGTGAACGTATGGAAGTATGCCTCCTAGTTTGCTCAAAGGTCATATTTTGTTGCTTAAGCCGACAGCTTCTGAATGATTCTTGCACGCAACGACCCGAAAATCACATTTACATACATGCCACTCATTCCTATGTATTTACATATCTAACACCTAAACTTTAATTTTTCATATATGCTATCTTACCTAACGTGTGAAAGAGTGTATTTTACATTTTAAATGTTGAAGTGGTGATATTTATGATGTGATATGGAAATTTTGGGTGGTATAAATGTAAAAAGTAAAGTATAAGTGTTTGATATGCAAGTACAGAGTAATTGAGTGGCATGTAAAAGCCTAATATTATTATCACATATATTTTGTATTTTTATTTTTATTTTTTATNCTGAAGTGGTGATAATTATGATGTGATATGGAAATTTTGGGCGGTATAAATGTAAAAAATAAAGTATAAGTGTTTGATATGTAAGTACATAGTAATTGAGTGGCATGTAAAAGCCTAATATTATTATCACATATATTTTGTATTTTTATTTTTATTTTTATTTTTTATTTTTTTTGCTTTTCTAAAACGTGTTGTTAAATATTTTACTGTTTAAGTTATGGCACACAACAACCAAAGGATNTATTTTTTTGCTTTTCTAAAACGTGTTGTTAAATATTTTACTGTTTAAGTTATGGCACACAACAACCAAAGGATCTACTATTAAGTCATCAAATGAGGAAAATGTGAGCGGTTTGAAGCCATCTCTTTATATGTATATTAGTTCTTAATGTTGCAATGAGTTGGTGCACAATTCCTGTAATATCTTAACTCTAAGATGCACAAAATTATTTGATTTTGTTATTGCAAGTAGAAGAAAAATAAGTAGAAATGGAAAGCTTTCTACACGCTTCGTGTTTCTGACTGTTGTCATAATTCTGTTAGGGAAATTGTTTTATTGTTGTTTTTTATAAGTTTCTGTGGTGAAATGTTGTCTTTTTTGAATCTGACGTATTGGAGTGTGAATACATTAAAAATAATATTTTCTGATTTTTTGGAAAAAANAAAATTGTTTTCTTGTTGTTTTTTATAAGTTTCTGTGGTGAAATGCTGTCTTTTTTGAATCTGACGTATTGGAGTGTGAATACATTAAAAATAATATTTTCTGATTTTTTGGAAAAAAAATAATATTTATAATTTTCATTACAATTTTTCAAGTTTTTTTTTTTTTTCAGCAAGACTTTCAACCACATTTTCAAAAAATTATGGTTTAAAAAAATGAAGCGACTACAANAATATTTATAATTTTCATTACAATTTTTCAAGTTTTTTTTTTTCAGCAAGACTTTCAACCACATTTTCAAAAAATTATGGTTTAAAAAAATGAAGCGACTACAAACAAACCCTAAATTTAATATACAATCAAAATATAGTTTCTTTTAGGGGTCAAAAACCCAAAACAAAAGGAAAAAAAAAAGGAGAAATCATAAATTTAACTAATTTTGCCAAAAAAAATAATTAAACAATTATTTGAATAATCTATTACAGGCCATTTTCAAATCCCATCAACCTCTTCAGATCACTTATAAGGTTTATTTTTGTCAACAAAAGGGCTATTTGGTTTGGAGTATTTGTAGTGTAAACAAAGCCAAATGCGAGGATTCTCAAAATCTTAGAGTTCAGATGAAACAAAATGAAATGCAATATATGTTATTAGCAGCAATTTATAAAAATGTATTTGAATAAGCGCTGTCAGAAATATTTATTTATTAGTATTAAAAAAAGTGTATTTGGAAATCATCCAATTACACTATAAATTGCAGCCTTAATTTACACAACAGATGGCTTCCTTGTTGGCAACATTTATCTTCCTGTCACCATCACCCGTTGCCCGCGGCTCGCCATTCGCCGCTGGTGGTTGTAGTTCGTTGCTCGTCTTCGCCCGGTGAGTATTTTTAACATAAATTTTATTTTTCTGCGATGAAAATATAAAAGCATGTTAGTATTTGACATTGAAACAAATAATTTCAAAGATTTTCTAAATATATTATACTAGTTTTACTGTATTTCTTTTATGCTGCTGAAGAGCACCTTAAGATTTGGCTCTAGAAGCGTGCACAGACGGCCCATTAAAACAAGGGTGAGGTTGTGTTACTGAATAGGCCCANTGAGATTTGGCTCTAGAAGCGTGCACAGACGGCCCATTAAAACAAGGGTGAGGTTGTGTTACTGAATAGGCCCATGGGTTCGAATAACTGTATAGAGACCAAGGATATGTTTGTTTAGACTTATGAGATTAGGTTTTGGATTGAAAATAAATTTTCTTGCGTTTGTTTGCTGCTTCAACAGGAACGGCATGGTGTAAGATATAAATATTAAAACATATTATTAGATCAATTTTATATATTATTAGTTGGACATAGGACGAAAACCATAGAATTAATATTATATATATATATATATATATAATTAGATCAAATTTTATACAAGGTTATAAAAATCAGTAACTTTTTTTTAATCAATAATATTTATTTATTCAAAGTTTATATTAAAAATTATATTAACCACAACAAAAAATAATATAAAATTACTAAGCTTTTATTTATTTTTATATAATATAAGCAAAAATGTATCTTACATATTTATTCACGGACAACACTTTAAAACTAAATTAGTAGCTTCTGAAGAGAGTTTTTCTATATTCACAATCGAAACAAACACACCCAAAAATTCAAACGAACAAAAACCAGAAAAATCCCCCTAAAATCGTACAAATAATATTCATAAATTTGCAACATGTGTTTAATCAATTCTTTTTAAGAAGTGAAATCAGAAATTTAATTCAGTCATCTAAGTTGTAGAAGTAAAACATAAATAAAATCATATAAATTAATTTGAAAGAATATTAAATTTTAATGTCATTTTTTTTCAAATTATTANAAACAAAAACTAGAAAAATCCCCCTAAAATTGTAAAAATAATATTCATAAATTTGCAACATGTGTTTAATCAATTCTTTTTAAGAAGTGAAATCAGAAATTTAATTCAGTCATCTAAGTTGTAGAAGTAAAACATAAATAAAATCATATAAATTAATTTGAAAGAATATTAAATTTTAATGTCATTTTTTTTCAAATTATTAGATTTTTACACTCATATCATCATATGCTTATGATTATCTTACATATTACTTGAAAACTATTAAAAACATCCATAATGATATAATATTAGCAATAAATTTTTTTAACTATTGTATAAAAAGTGGAAAATTAAAATTCAAGAATATAATTATATTTTTCCTTAAAAACATGTGATTAATTTCATCCTATATGATTTTAGNTCAAATTATTAGATTTTTACACTCATATCATCATATGCTTATGATTTTCTTACATATTACTTGAAAACTATTAAAAACATTCATAATGATATAATATTAGCAATAAATTTTTTTAACTATTGTATAAAAAGTGGAGAATTAAAATTCAAGAATATAATTATATTTTTCCTTAAAAACATGTGATTAATTTCATCCTATATGATTTTAGAGAGATCCTGAACAAAAAACACGTCAAATAATAAATAACTAAGGTTGGGAAGTTCGGGAAAATAAATTCGGCTAGGAATATTTTGTTCTAAAAGAAGATACGAGTAAATCCACACTTATATATATTCTATGATCAATAAGCTTAGGTGCATTTACATATATACCACACTACTTCTACTTATTTAAATATCTAACGCTTAAATTCATTTATATCACCCAAGTCTTTCATATCATATCGAGACTATCATTTTTCTCGAGCAAGAAGAGCATTTGAATCCAATATCATCTAATTTTTAGCGCAAATACCATCATTTTAATTTTAAAAAGTAAAATTATTTTTTCATACATAAATATATATATAAGGTTTCATAAATGTAAATTTTGAAGTTTAGATGTTAGATATGTAATTACCTAGGAATTGGGTGGTACACATGTAAAGTGACGATAGCTTATTAAGAGTTTAGATTTATTGACTATATATAATATTTATGATAGCCTCAAGGGTTTCTCTAATGCCATTCGCAAAACCTTGCTATCCTTTCCATGTTTAATTTGCCTTCACTTCATAAGAAAAAAATGATATATATATATATATATATATATATATATATATATATATATAAAGGAAATCGATATTTGGC
>JXCR01094352.1:49033-69323 GCA_002079205.1 Phalaenopsis hybrid cultivar
TAAATATAAAAAATAAAATTTAGTCTTAAATATCTGAATACGTAGGAATTCAGTGGTATGTGCCACTGGTTTATTGATCCAGAGTAGTACGCCTTCATTCTGGCCAAATTTCCTCTTTGTTTTGAGGTTACTTTTTATGAAGATTTTTGAATTAGTTCATACATTCCTCCTTATACTTACTCATTAGTAGTGAATATAATCATTAATCTAGGTTTAATTTTGATTTAAAGTGATGTTTTATGATAACTTAACAAGTTATAATTCACCTTTAAATTTCAATTCTTCCTAGGCGTTAGCTAATAAGAGGTTTGTTTGTATGACTTTTTCATTATTTGGGATGGTTGCAATTTTTTATAAAATTAGTTGTAAGATTGTGTTGGAGAGTATTTTTATCCAAGAAATTAGACAATAAATGAAACTGCGGTGTTAGCGTGAAACGTAAAAGATACCCTAATTGTCTCTTTGAGGCGTCAATGGGGCACCGCTGGTGTGAAACGTAAAAGATACCCTAAGTGTCTGTTTGAGGCGTCAATGGGGCACCGCACTGCAGTTTCATTTGTTTAAGTAAAACGCATTTTGACTGTTTTTTCAAAAATCTATAGATTTATCTGTTTAGGTAAATTTCAAAATTTGTTGTTGAAATTTGTGTTTTTTCACTGGTCCTGACTAGTTGTGGTAGCAGTTTTCTAGATGCAATCTGAATTTTTTTTTAAAAAAATTATAATAACCACCATAATTTTTTTGAATATCAGGTTATTTTTCTGAAGCTTCATAACCGATTTTTAATAAGCCGAAGCTTCTCCGAACAATCCTAAGTCTGCTCTTAACTACTAAAAGCAAAAAAATAAAAAAAAAAACAAAAAANAAAAAAAAAATTATAATAACCACCATAACTTTTTTGAATATCAAGTTATTTTTCTGAAACTTCGTAACCGATTTTTAATAAGCTGAAGCTTCTCCGAACAATCCTAAGTCTGCTCTTAACTACTAAAAGCAAAAAAATAAAAAAAAAAACAAAAAACAAAAAAATGTAGATATTCTTCAAATTGGGAGACAAGAAATCAACGCGTTTTGCTTTTCAAATGTCAAAACGTCAAGCATATTAGTACCATGCCTTCTTGGTCATTGCAGTAAGCTACCCAGCATTTTCTTTATAGAATCCGCATCCTCACTTTAGCTAATTCAGAAAAATAAAATCAACCCATGATAGTATGAAACAATTAATACAAAATACACATTAACAAANTTTGAAGATTTATTTTATTCTAAAATTGTGATGGTATTTTTACCAGTTCTTAATTTATTTTGCAAACTGATCACTTGTAATGTTAAAATTCATTACGAAATATAATGACCAGGGAGTGCTATGATTTCACTCTACTAGTGAGTACTACACTAGGGGATGTCACGTATAAGGGGGAGTACAAATGGATAGGGAGATAAGTTTAAATGGGCATAGAATTGATGATTCTAAAGTGATAGGCTAAAACCTTTATCAATTTGGTCTTAGTTCAGAGCCTAAGTCCCTGGTTGGTCCTATAGAGAGGGCACATTGGGTAATCTGGAAGTGAGAGACTAGAATCTACTTAGCACAACCATACAATCAGGAACTTAACTTTAGCTTAGCCAATGTTCATTATACACTCGGGAGAGGGTAAAGAATATGTATGATTCTATTTGTCACAAAACCATATTTTAACATTTAAACATTCAATTCCAACACAGAGTATGATCTCATTGCAAAGAGAAAGAGAATTTTCATAATTTAAGAACTTTTCAAAATTTAACCATTCTCTTTAAATTAGATCTTTATTTAATTTAGTTAACTTTAATTCTATAGTAAACTAGTGAATTTAAGAAAACTAAACTTTTCAAAATTCCAAACTAAGACTTGATAGTAGTAAATTATAATTTATTTAAAGGGATTTCTTAGCTCGCTTTTTTATGGGATTGATACAGAGGTTTTATTGAAAGTCATATATTATTTGAAACGTGTGTAGATCCCCTAGTGTGTGAGATATAAATCAATTTTATATTCTATATCATATTCATTTTGCACACTCGCCGCCTAAGGAAATTGGGTCAAGTTTTTGGTATGGAAACTAAATAACCGCGTAATTGTGGGTTGGGCCAAATTGTCCACCCCGAAGTGGAATTTTGGGGATGTTCCTCAAAGAGGAGTTTTTGAGTTGCTTGCCCTGGATTGGAATCTTAAAGTTGTACACACCTTGCGGAGCTTACCTCTTCCAGCTATTAATTTTGTGATTTGGGCACAGGACGATCGTTTACGCACCCCCTCGTGGAGCTTATCACTTTCGGGTCTCATAGACCTATGCCGATAATTAAATACCTTGTTCCTATGAGTTAACATTATAAATTGGACCCTTGCGAAGTTTGTTGCTGTCGGGTGCCAATACGTCTCATAGGATTTTGGCGATTGATAAACACCTCTTTCGGAGCTTGTCATTGTTAGGCATTAACATTGTGATTTGGGCATAGGACGATTGTTTAAGCACCACTCACGGAAATTGTTGTTGCCAGGTGTTAACTTTGTGATTTGGGAACATGATGATCATTTATGCGCTCTCCACAATGATAGTTAGAACGTCATATTCTTTGTCAGGAATCCAACATTTCAATTCAGAACCAAGCACATTCAGATCAGTTATCACTTCTTTCGATCATTGCTAGAGGATGAACAATTGTTACTTAAGAAGATATGTGAAAGGAAGAACCTTGTGGATAGGTTGACTAATGGTGTTACATTTGAGAAACTAAGGTTGTGCTCAACTTTAGTTGGTTTTCCAAATGGGAGATTTGTTGAGTATTGTGGTTCCTGTTGACAGTTTCCTCTGTTTGGCGGTTATTCAATTTTTTTATTCTTTCTTCTATTAAAGGATCTCGCCTGTGTCTTTTTTCGTTTTCTGGATCTCGCCTACTCTTCTTCCCGTAAACGGAATCTCGCCTACTCTTCTTCCCGTAAACGGAATCACGCTCTTCTCCTCATTCGCGTCTATAAAAGAATACCCTCTCGCTGCACAATGATGTGTCGCTCTCTCTCTCCAGTCCGAAGGGAGAAGGAGTCACAGGTGGTTGAGCCTGTGAAAATCTCTCAGTTTTTGCGTGANTGTCTGAGAGAAGGAGAGAAATGGGAGAGAGAGAGGAGGACTTCCCCCGGCCAGCGGGGAAATGGGGTGGTCCCAGGCTCGTGGACTTTTATCATGAAGCTTGATCTTACAAGTGTGGGGGAGCANAGTCTGAGAGAAGGAGAGAAATGGGAGAGAGAGAGGAGGACTTCCCCCGGCCGGCGGGGAAATGGGGTGGTCCCAGGCTCGTGGACTTTTATCATGAAGCTTGATCTTACAAGTGTGGGGGAGCAAAAAAGGGCCCCTTTTACATCATGAAACCATCTTATTTATAGAAAAAGAGGGGTAAAAAGTATATAAAAATTACATATTCAGCCTTGTTTTAAAGAAAAAAAGCAAATGACACTTTAGTCCCTTTTAACTTGACTGTAAGACAGTCTCAAGATTCGTGATGGAATTAATCGGTCAGGTGAGAAAACGGGTCGGTTGACGGACGTGAAGTGATCAAAGGAAAGAACTTAGCCGACCGGCTGACGTGAGGCCGTTGACTGAAGTTTTTTTGTCTCTGACGATGACATGTTTTGGCCCGACGAGGTCTTAGCGTCATTTTATGTCTATACACATTAAGTTCCCCAATTTTNACTGACATGAGGCCGTTGACTGAAGTTTTTTTGTCTCTTACGATGACATGTTTTGGCCCGACGAGGTCTTAGCGTCATTTTATGTCTATACACATTAAGTTCCCCAATTTTCTTACTCATTGGTAGCAACAGTTGTAATAAGGACAAAGAAATTTATATAATTAAATTATAAATCGTTAATGATACTCCTTACTAGGCGCTCTTCGCGCTTTATTATTATTGTCATCTGTTGGGCCTGTCATTCTGGAGTTTTTCCATCGGGAAAAAATGTCGGTCATCAGGGGAATAATCGAACGACAGAGGGAGAGTCGATCGTTGGAAAAAGTGTTTTAGAATTGTGACATGCCTAAAATTTACCTACTTTTTATATACATTTTGTGCTCAATTTTAATAATATTGCACTTTAAAGAAAGATATTTTGCTTGTTTTTTGTTCCATGTATAAGACTTGGAGTTTTAGAGAAAATGATGCAATTTGGAGTCAAATTGAGCCAGAAAGAAAATTATGACCTAACACATTTTGATATATTTTTCTATGTTCAATCTCCTTTACATTTATCATATATTTTTCAATGTAATTAAATTTTAAAGAAAAGTTATTTTCATATTTCTCTTGTATGTATAACACTTGAAGCGGAAACGGGACGAAATAGAGCAAAACGATGTGAAGCGGGTCTGCGGCCACCAGGGTGGCACCTAGGGGCCAGAAATGACGCCAAAACGGCGCCANCTTTAAAGAAAAGTTATTTTCATATTTATCTTGTATGTATAACACTTGAAGCGGAAACGGGACGAAATAGAGCGAAACGATGTGAAGCGGGTCTGCGGCCACCAGGGTGGCACCTAGGGGCCAGAAATGACGCCAAAACGGCGCCAGTCTCGCCAAAACGGCTCGTGAGCCCCCTAAATACTTATGGACGGGTTCTAGACACCCCAAGGAGATTTGGCACTTGGGAAGACACTTGTTGACATTTCAAACTCTTAGAACTTCCAAGAACATCCAAAGGTTATGGATATGATAGAAGATGTAGATTTCTACATTTTCTAGAGAGATTGGTGAGGGATTTTGAGAGATATTTGAAAGAAATTATAGAAACTTTGTGTGCATCAGTAGAAGACTTTGTTGAAAGGATTTTCATCTTTCTTTTAGAGGAAAAAACTAAGTGTTGTGTTCTTCATTATCATATAATTGTTATAAACATTTTTCTAGTGAATTTGTTTTGATTTAAATGAGTTTTCTGTTGTGTTTTCTTCATGTTTGGTGAGTAGTTTTCCTTACTCTTTCTCCTTGTGATGAGATTTAATCATGTCGGGATTAAAATGGTNTATTTTTCTAGTGAATTTGTTTTGATTTAAATGAGTTTTCTGTTGTGTTTTCTCCATGTTTGGTGAGTAGTTTTCCTTACTCTTTCTCCTTGTGATGAGATTTAATCATGTCGGGATTAAAATGGTTTGAAGATTTATTTTATTCTAAAATTGTGATGGTATTTTTACCAGTTCTTAATTTATTTTGCAAACTGATCACTTGTAATGTTAAAATTCATTATGAAATATAATGACCAGGGAGTGCTATGATTTCACTCTACTAGTGAGTACTACACTAATCCTTGGATGAAGGGGATGTCACGTATAAGGGGGAGTACAAATAAATAGGGAGATAAGTTTAAATGGGCATAGAATTGATGATTCTAAAGTGATAGGCTAAAACCTTTATCAATTTGGTCTTAGTTCAGAGCCTAAGTCCCTGGTTGGTCCTATAGAGAGGGCACATTGGGTAATCTGGAAGTGAGAGACTAGAATCTACTTAGCACAACCATACAATCAGGAACTTAACTTTAGCTTAGCCAATGTTCATTATACACTCGGGAGAGGGTAAAAAATATGTATGATTCTATTTGTCACAAAACCATATTTTAACCTTTAAACATTCAATTCCAACACAGAGTATGATCTCATTGCAAGGAGAAAGAGAATTTTCATAATTTAAGAACTTTTCAAAATTTAACCATTCTCTTTAAATTAGATCTTTATTTAATTTTGTTAACTTTAATTCTATAGTAAACTAGTGAATTTAAGAAAACTAAACTTTTCGAAATTCCAAACTAAGACTTGATAGTAGTAAACTATAATTTATTTAAAGGGATTTCTTAGCTCACTTTTTTATGGGATCGATACAGGGGTTTTATTGAAAGTCATATATTATTTGAAATGTGTGTAGATCCCCTAGTGTGTGAGATATAAATCAATTTTATATTCTATATCATATTCATTTTGCACACTCGCCGCCTAAGGAAATTGGGTCAAGTTTTTGGTCTAGAAACTAAATAACCGCGTAATTGTGGGTTGGGTCAAATTGTCCACCCCG
Source organism: Phalaenopsis hybrid cultivar (assembly GCA_002079205.1). Lineage (NCBI taxonomy): Eukaryota > Viridiplantae > Streptophyta > Magnoliopsida > Asparagales > Orchidaceae > Phalaenopsis > Phalaenopsis hybrid cultivar. The sequence goes on from JXCR01094352.1 coordinate 55,125, forward strand.
AAGTGGAATTTTGGGGATGTTCCTCAAAGAGGAGTCTTTGAGTTGCTTGCCCTGGATTGGAATCTTAAAGTTGTACACACCTTGCGGAGCTTACCTCTTCCAGCTATTNCGAAATATAATGACCAGGGAGTGCTATGATTTCACTCTACTAGTGAGTACTACACTAGGGGATGTCACGTATAAGGGGGAGTACAAATGGATAGGGAGATAAGTTTAAATGGGCATAGAATTGATGATTCTAAAGTGATAGGCTAAAACCTTTATCAATTTGGTCTTAGTTCAGAGCCTAAGTCCCTGGTTGGTCCTATAGAGAGGGCACATTGGGTAATCTGGAAGTGAGAGACTAGAATCTACTTAGCACAACCATACAATCAGGAACTTAACTTTAGCTTAGCCAATGTTCATTATACACTCGGGAGAGGGTAAAGAATATGTATGATTCTATTTGTCACAAAACCATATTTTAACATTTAAACATTCAATTCCAACACAGAGTATGATCTCATTGCAAAGAGAAAGAGAATTTTCATAATTTAAGAACTTTTCAAAATTTAACCATTCTCTTTAAATTAGATCTTTATTTAATTTAGTTAACTTTAATTCTATAGTAAACTAGTGAATTTAAGAAAACTAAACTTTTCAAAATTCCAAACTAAGACTTGATAGTAGTAAATTATAATTTATTTAAAGGGATTTCTTAGCTCGCTTTTTTATGGGATTGATACAGAGGTTTTATTGAAAGTCATATATTATTTGAAACGTGTGTAGATCCCCTAGTGTGTGAGATATAAATCAATTTTATATTCTATATCATATTCATTTTGCACACTCGCCGCCTAAGGAAATTGGGTCAAGTTTTTGGTATGGAAACTAAATAACCGCGTAATTGTGGGTTGGGCCAAATTGTCCACCCCGAAGTGGAATTTTGGGGATGTTCCTCAAAGAGGAGTTTTTGAGTTGCTTGCCCTGGATTGGAATCTTAAAGTTGTACACACCTTGCGGAGCTTACCTCTTCCAGCTATTAATTTTGTGATTTGGGCACAGGACGATCGTTTACGCACCCCCTCGTGGAGCTTATCACTTTCGGGTCTCATAGACCTATGCCGATAATTAAATACCTTGTTCCTATGAGTTAACATTATAAATTGGACCCTTGCGAAGTTTGTTGCTGTCGGGTGCCAATACGTCTCATAGGATTTTGGCGATTGATAAACACCTCTTTCGGAGCTTGTCATTGTTAGGCATTAACATTGTGATTTGGGCATAGGACGATTGTTTAAGCACCACTCACGGAAATTGTTGTTGCCAGGTGTTAACTTTGTGATTTGGGNCGTTCCTATGAGTTAACATTATAAATTGGACCCTTGCGAAGTTTGTTGCTATCGGGTGCCAATACGTCTCATAGGATTTTGGCGATTGATAAACACCTCTTTCGGAGCTTGTCGCTGTTAGGCATTAACATTGTGATCTGGGCATAGGACGATTGTTTAAGCACCACTCACGGAAATTGTTGTTGCCAGGTGTTAACTTTGTGATTTGGGAACATGATGATCATTTATGCGCTCTCCACAATGATAGTCAGAACGTCATATTCTTTGTCAGGAATCCAACATTTCAATTCAGAACCAAGCACATTCAGATCAGTTATCACTTCTTTCGATCATTGCTAGAGGATGAACAATTGTTACTTAAGAAGATATGTGAAAGGAAGAACCCTGTGGATATGTTGACTAATGGTGTTACATTTGAGAAACTAAGGTTGTGCTCAACTTTAGTTGGTTTTCCAAATGTGAGATTTGTTGAGTATTGTGGTTCCTGTTGACAGTTTCCCCTGTTTGGCGGTTATTCAAATTTTTTATTCTTTCTTCTATTAAAGGATCTCGCCTGTGTCTTTTTTCGTTTTCTGGATCTCGCCTACTCTTCTTCCCGTAAACGGAATCTCGCCTACTCTTCTTCCCGTAAACAGAATCACGCTCTTCTCCTCATTCGCGTCTATAAAAGAATACCCTCTCGCTGCACTATGATGTGTCACTTTCTCTCTCCAGTCCGAAGGGAGAAGGAGTCACAGGTGGTTGAGCCTGTGAAAATCTCTCAGTTTTTGCGTGANTTTATAGTTGCGTGAGTGATGTTGGATGTAATTGGTGGTTTGTATGTTAGATTATATGATAGTTGAATCTAAATTTGTCCGATGAACCGTGCCCCAATGAATAGAGCGTTGGACTGATGAGAGTGGTCGAGAGAAGGAGAGAAATGGGAGAGAGAGAGGAGGAGGACTTCCCCCGGCCGGCGGGGAAACGGGGTGTTCCCAGGCACGTGGACTTTTATCATGAAACTTGATCTTACAAGTGTGGGGGAGCAAAAAAGGGCCCCTTTTACATCATGAAACCATCTTATTTATAGAAAAAGAGGGGTAAAAAGTATACAAAAATTATATATTCAGCCCTGTTTTAAAGAGAAGAAGCAAATGACACTTTAGTCCCTTTTAACTTGACCGTTGGACAGTCTTAAGATTCCTGATGGAATTAATTGGTCATGTGAGAAAACAGGTCGGCTGACGGACGTGAAGTGGTCAAAGGAAAGAACTTACCAACTGACGTGAGGCCGTCGAGTGAACTTTTTTTGTCTTTGACGATGACATGTTTTGGCCCGGCGAGGTCTTAGTGTCATTTTATGTCTATACACATTAAGTTCCTCAATTTTCTTACTCATTGGTAGCAATAGTTGTAATAAGGACAAAGAATTTTATATAATTAAATTATAAATTGTTAATGATACTCCTTACTAGGCGCTCTTCACGCTTTATTTTTATTGTCATTTGTTGGGTCTCTCATTCTGGAGTTTTTCCATCGGGAAAAAATGTCGGTCATCGGGGGAATAATTGGACGACAGAAGAAGAGTCGATCGTTGGAAAAAGAGTTTTAGAATTGTGACATGCCTAAAAATTACCTACTTTTTATATACATTTTATGCTCAATTTTAATAATATTGCACTTTAAAGAAAAATCTTTTTGCATGTTTTTTGTTCCAGGTATAAGACTTGGAGTTTTAGAGAAAATGGTGCAATTTGGAGTCAAATTGAGCAAGAAAGAAAATTCTGACCTGACGCATTTTGATATATTTTTCTATGTTCAATCTTCTTTACATTTATCATATAATTTTCAATGGAATTAAACTTTAAAGAAAAGTTATTTTCATATTTATCTTATAGGTATAACACTTGGAGCGGAAATGAGACGAAATAGAGTGAAACGATATGAAGCGGGTCTGTGGTCACCAGGGTGGCACCTAGGCGCCAGAAATGACGGCAAAACAGCTCATGAGCGCCCTAAATAGTTATGGACGGGTTTTAGACGCCCCAAGGAGTTTTGGCACTTGGGAAGACACCTGTTGACATTTCAAACTCTTAGAACTTCCAAGAACATCCAAAGGTTATGGATATGATAGAATATGTAGATTTCTACATTTTCTAGAGAGATTGGTGAGGGATTTTGAGAGATATTTGAAAGAAATTATAGAAACTCTGTGTGCATCAGTAGAAGACTTTGTTTGAAGGATTTTTATCTTTCTTTCAGAGGAAAAATCTAAGTATTATGTTCTTCATTATTATATAATTATTATAAATACTTTTCTAGTGAATTTGATTTGATTTAAATGAATTTTCTGTTGTATTTTTTCCATGCTTGGTGAGTAGTTTTCCTTACTCTTTTTCCTTGTGATGAGATTTAATCATGTGGGGATTAGAATGGTTTGAAGATTTCTTTTATTCCAAAATTGTGATGGTATTTTTACCAGTTCTTAATTTACTTTGCAAACTGATCACTTGTAATGTTAAAATTCATTACGAAATATAATGACCAATGAGGACTATGATTTCACCCTACTAGTGAGTACTAGACTAATCATTCGATGAAGGGGATGTCACGTACAAGGGGGAGTGCAAATAGATAGGGAGATACGTTTTGATGGGCATAAAATTGATGATTCTAAAGTGACAAGCTAAAACCTTTATCAATTTGGTCTTAGTTCAGAGCTTAAGTTTCTGGTTTGTTCTATAGAGAGGGCACAGTGGGTAATCTGGAAGTGAGAGACTAGAATCTACTTAGCACAACCATACAATCAAGAACTTAACTTTAGCTTAGCCAATGTTCATTATGCACTCGGGACAGGATAAAAAATATTTATGTTTCTACTTAACCATATTTTAACCTTTAAACATTTAATTCCAACACAGATTATGATCTCATTGCAAGGGGAAAGGGAATTTTTATAATTTAAGAACTTTTCAAAATTTAGCCATTTTCTTTAAATTAGATCTTTATTTATTTAGTTAACTTTAATTTTATAGTAAACTAGTGAATTTAAGAAAACCAAACTTTTTCGGAATTCCAAACTAAAACTTGATAGTAGTAAACTAGAATTTATTTTAAGGGATTTCTTAGCTCGCTTCTCTATTGGATAGATACAGGGGTTTTATTGAAAGTCATATATTACTTGAAACGTGTGTAGATCCCCTAGTGTGTGAAATATAAATCAATTCTAAATTCTATATCAAATTCATTTTGCACACTCACCGCCTAAAGAAATTGGGTCAAGTTTTTGTTCTAGAAACTAAATAACCGTGTAATTGCGGGTCGGGCTAAATTGTCCACCCCGAGTGGAATTTTGGGGATGTTCCTCAAAGAGGAGTCTTAGAGTTGCTTGCCCTGGATTGGAATCTTAAAGTTGTACACACCTTGCGGAGCTGACCTCTTCCAGCTATTAATTTTGTGATTTGGACACAGGACGATCGTTTACGCACCGCCTCGTGGAGCTTGTCACTTTCGGGTCTCATAGACCTCTGACGATCGTTAAATATCTCGCTATTATGAGTTAACATTATAAATTGGACCCTAGCGGAGCTTGTTGTTGTCGGGTGCCAATACGTCTCATAGAATTCTGGCGATCGATAAACACCTCTTGTGGAGCTTGTCGCTGTTAGGTATTAACATTGTGATTTGGGCATAGGACGATTGTTTAGGAACCACTCACGGAAATTGTTGCTCCCAGGTGTTAACTTTGTGATTTGGGAACAGGATGATCATTTATGCACTCTCCACAGTGATAGTCAGAGCGTCATATTCTTTGTCAAGAATCCAACATTTCAATTCAGGACTAAACACATTCAGATCAGGTATCACTTCTTTCGATCATTGCTAGAGGATGAACAATTGTTACTTAAGAAGATTTGTGGAAGCAAGAACCCTGCGGATATATTGACTAATGGTGTTACACTTGAGAAACTAAAGTTGTGCTCAACTTCAGTTGGTTCTCCAAATGGGAGAGTTGTTGAGTATTGTGGTTCCTGTTGACAGTTTCCTATGTTTGGCGGTTATTCAAATTTTTTATTCTTTCCTCTATTAAAGTATCTCGCCTGTGTCTTCTTTTCATTTTCTAGATCTCGCCTACTCTTCTTCCCGTAAATGGATTCCCATCCTTCTCCTCGTTCGCGTCTATAAAAGAATACCCTCTCGCTGCGCTATGATGTATCGCTCTCTCTCCAGTCCGAAGGGAGAAGGAGTCACAGGTGGTTGAGCCTGTGGAAATCTCTCAGTTTTTGCGTGAAGAAGATCTCAATGAAGAGGCCTTCCGTAAATACCCTCAAATTGATGAATCTTAGTTTGTTAATTTTATAGTTTGTGATCTCCATTATTTTGTGTATTTTCTATTTGTCAATCTTTTTTGAGAGTTGAAGGATATGAGCTTAATTTTCTCCATACTACATGTGATACTTGGGGCCTAACTCATGGGAAGTTATGATATCTCTAAAAGTTGGTTTCTCAAATTAATGAGCATAATTCTTGTATACAATATTTAATGTCAACCATTGAATATAAGGTTGTAGATTATCAGAAATAGTTTCTACCTGATTGCACCAAACAATCACATGCTAGAAAATTCACCACGGTAGAACAAAAATTTTAAATCTCAATTGTACACTAAAATTCCACCCACAAATAAATTAAAGAAAAGAATATAAGTGATACTAAAACTTTTACGTGAAAATTTGAACAAAATTTTAGACATTTAAACAACCTAAAAATGCAACTATGTATCTCAAAAAATGATTTATAGCGACTTTTAATTTAAAATTTGCATCAGTCATAAGATGACGCATCTAAAAGAGTTGATGATAGCTACTCTAAATAGAGAATATGCAAGTTTAGAGTTAACATACAATGATACAAACATATATTCAATATCATGCTTTTGGATACCATAAAAAAGGATTGAATAAAGATTCAATTGCATCCCTCATCACATATGTAAATCATCACATGTAACCAAAGATTGCATCTCGTTTCCATCATGTAATATATCTTATGATATTTAGTAAAGAAAGCAATCAATTCAGAACCTTCAAATCAAGACAAATCGCACTTGCACACTTTGTTAATATATATAGTCCTTCCAAGATCAATTTTTAGCCATAGAATGGACAAATGATATGCTTTTGCTGCAAAATCAGCAGAAATGATGGGAGATGCTTTAAATTTGCATTCAAACCCAAAAAATTGGCATATGACAGCTTATACTAATCCTCCTAAAAGTAAAAGGAAATCAACCTAACAAAATCAAAATTATTGATATATCGGAAGTCAATGATAGTGATTTGTATTAAAGGAATTATGAATGAAACATAAATGTGACCATGATTTATGTTCCACGATGGAATTAAGTGAGAGTATGAGAAATACATTTTGAGTATAGATGAATATACTATAGTGTTTGAATGAATTTGAAAAAATAGTTATTACTTATGGCTTAAATAAGCATAGAAGTTGTGTTATGATGATGCTTAAGGGCAAATGGTCTTTATTAGTCTGAGTGCAATTTAGTAATTTCATATTTATTTCTGTTTAGCGTAAATAGGATTAAGATACTTAGTGTTGGGATTATGCATGAAATTATTATTGTGAATATTAGGTTTAGCGTTTGGGAGAAATTTCCTACATCCCAAATTGTAGGAAGTGGGAGAGACAGTCTGCCTCTCGAACTGTAGGTATTTATCTTTTATTTTATATATTTGTGTCCTATCAAATTGGTATCCGAACAATAAAATAAAAAGTTGGTATCATAGTAGAAAAAGTGTGAGCGATAAAGTTGCTACTCACAATAGCTAGAAAAAGGAAGTTGGATCATAGCTTGGAAAATGAAGACATGATCATGAACGTGATATAGAGGCGTCGAGATGGGATCACGCTTTTAGACCAAGCCTCATGGATAAAGTCGGGATAGTCGCATGGGATCACGACTACAGAAGCATTGTATCAATCCTTCAGACCGAGCCTCATGTCTGTGTGACCCAAATCGTGATTGGAGCTAGAGGGGAAGCTACAACGGGATCGATGTCTCCACTGTGACCAAACTTTGTGCTATAGTTGCAACTCTACAAGAAGTTGACGCAGGATCATTGCCTACATAGATTGAAACTTTTGCTTTTCTTCTCTTTCTACTGGGTCCTAACGATATAGTAGTGATTTGAGCTTGCTAGGAAGATGGATGGATTGTGATGCCTCCTTAAGGCAGGACTCGAGCTAGCTGGGAACTTTTGAATCACGGGTCTCCTCCCATGTTACTGAAGATTAGGGTGAGAACAGGGTAGCGAGCTTGAGATCTGGCATGCCTTAGTCGTGATACAATAGTTATTATGGTAATATGGGAAGTCAAGGAACTTACGATCTTGTAGTACAAACACAACCCAGACAATGTGGGAAGCCTTCGACAAGATTTCAATATATTGTAATGGTGGTAAAAAAAGCTGAGGCTTTAGGAAAAAAGAAAACTAGAAAAAAAGAAGAGACACATCCGAGCTAAAAAAATATAAGTGGTTCTCATCCACAGTGGGGCGATTGGAGTTGAGATTCACAATTCTAGAAAAAATGATGAAGAAGATCATGAAAAGTCACACAAAACCTCCTTTGCTCGCCACTAGATCAATCAACTACGCTGAAACAAATGTGAGCAGCAGCAACCAGAATAATTTACATGACATAAAGGCAGTGTCACAACTTTAAGCAAATTGGGAGCTGTGGTATTGAATGAAGGAATTGAGATTCCAGCAGCAATATATGAATGGAATTGCACGACATCTTCAAGTTTGAAACGAGCAAAACTATTCAGATCGGAACAACGTGCAATTCAAGGATGATGAAGATCTCTTCGAAGGACTTTGGTCTGGGATGAGAAACATGATGGGTGGGACCCTGACGAAGGGTTGTATCCATTGCATTAGTGCTTCAAAAGCCTTCTAAGTGAAAGAAGTTTCAAAAGTAATGATGGAAACAAAATAGGTGGAGACGAGCGGTGGAGCTCGTAAGGGCCTAATTTGAACACTATAGAGCGTTCAGGTGGGAGAAAAGATGATTGTGCTTTGCGATGATCCCAATTTATGCAAGATATTGGTGACTGAGAGTTATGATGAGCACGATTCATGATGCAAGGCTAAGATTTGTTATCGAGTTGCATAACTTAGAAGAGACACATGATACAAATTTGATAGAGATTCTCGGGATCAATAAGATACCAGAATAGTTGCTTAGGGTGGTAGTGTTCTTCCAAATTGACTTAAATTCATTAGGATGTTGTCAGAGGATGAGCACAAGACGATAGAATCACCGAAAGTTTTTTATTAAATGAAACAATTTGTCAGATAATGACACCGCTTGAATACTTGCCTCTCAAATTATAGATGTTTATCCTTTATTTCTATATATTATTGTAATATTTACTTTAAAAAAGTAAAATATTTATACCCTACTTCCTATAGAGAAACCCATTTGTTTGCCTCACAGAAACAGGTACACCAATAAATCCCCAGCATAAGTCAACATTTTTGTAGGAAAGGGCGTTTGTACAAGCACATCTCTGGTAAAAAGAAAGGGACACCAGACTCTTACTAAGAATTAAGCTTTAAGAAAAAAAATGGCACAGAAAAATCAAGATGCTCGAGTAAACTCAAATCCAACCAAATTTTAACCATGCTTTATAAGTTGGGCAAAAAAATAAAATATATTAAAGGTTTCTACAATATATGGCAAATACATGCAAACGTCAGAAAACACGGCAGCAACAAATAAAGCAAACCCATAATAATCCACAAATAAACCAACTCAATTAGGCCTGGGAGTAGCCCACTCAACTCTGAGAATGAGATTATCATAACCATACCCATTCAGCTTATTAATCGCCTTCTCCGCATCCTCTCGGTGGACGAAGTTTACGAACCCAAACCCTCTGCTCACCAAAGTTTTCTGATCCACAGCAACATAAACACGGCTCACCGGACCGAATGTGCGGAAAAGTTCGTGAAGGTCGGGCTCCCTTGTGTCCTCAGAAAGATTCGTAACACGCACCGAATTCTCGTCATTTCTGCGCCTCATCTCGGTGCCGCTCCTATCAGCACCTGCTCTCATGCCTGGAGGAACATAGGTCGACTTGCCGGCAGCACCTGTGGAAGTTTCTGCTGTTGGAGGTTTGTCGATGTAGGTATCGGTTGGCTGGGCCAGATCTTTGTAAGGACATTTCGAAGTCCAATGATCACCCTTTTTGCCGCATGTCCTGCAGACCATGAGGACAGCCCCAGCTTTCACCATGGACGCGAGTGGGTCTCCGGCGGACTTGTGTTCTTCCACTTTGCTACCTGAATTTTGAGATAAATCCATGAGCATATGAAAATTTTTCAAGCACTTTAATTAAGCAAGATTTGCATGCATACCATACCGCTCAATTCTTATGTATTCACACATCTAACACAAACAGCAAATCTTATCTCTATGCCACCTTATTTATGCATAAATGGGAGTATTTCACTCTTTAATAGCTAAAATAGTGATATTATTTTTGTGATATAAAAGACTTGAGTGGCATAAATGAAAAAAGTAAATTTAGATGTTAGTTATGTAAATAACTAGGAATTGGGTTGCATGTAAATTAAGTGAAAATGGGCATTTCGGCATTTTAAATTGCTCCATAAGAAAATACTTGCACAAGTTCACAACAATAATGGCAAAAAATACCTACAAAGAAATATCTCATGAACTTCGTTGGTCAATAGATTAATTTGATCACGAAGTTTTATTATTATTAATATTATTATTTATTTAATCACCAAGTTATGACATTGAATATCAATTCACTTTTCTTGGCAATCACTGAATAAACTAGAAGGTGCATGGAAAAAGAAAAAAATAATTTTCATGAATCTAGTCATTCAGTTATTTGCAGCGACGCAGAAAATTTTGAAACTGCAGCCTGACCTTCCTTTTTAATATCTGAAGTCATGAAAACTTTTTTTTTCATCTTATTCATCACTACAGTTTTTGCATAACTACAAATTTTTAATATGCCAAAAGCTATCTAATTCAAATAGCTGGACTGGGTTGCTACTAATGCAGAAAAAAGGATCATATTTGCGTCAACAGATAATTGGTTCTCTAAACCGTGGCAGCAATATACAAATTTTTTAGGACTATTGGGCTCCGGATTTGGATGGCAATTTTTCAACATTTTCCTTCAGTATTTTCATGCCACATTATAACTTGTATCGAAATACACTGACCTAACAATCAACACAGCATTAAAAGCATTAAAGCCAAGAAATGAACATAAAAAATATTTTCTTAATATTTCAAAGAACAAGCCAAGATGTACGCTAGTATAAATGTAAGCTCATCCTACATGCAATACAAAATGTACCCAAACTGATAGTAGTGCTTTGCTAAGTCAAAAAAAAAAATTTTAAGTTCTTTCTCTCTTTAAAAGTGATGCAGGTCATAGTCTGATTGCAATCTTAATTAAGAAGATTTCATACACACAATCAAGCAAAGCATATTGCTTCCACGCAACAGAATGAGTTTATGTTATGGTTTTAGGCTTGGAGCTAAATTGACAACAAATCATAAAAAACCCATACAAAAAATTCATCAAAATAAATTATACTACAATGCACACTAATGTCATGGCATTTTTCATAAGAAAAAGTAACCCCAATCATGGTGAAAGCAGATAGGAGTTGATTATGCCCATATGAGAGAGGCAGTGCAATGTACATGACTAGTGAAAAATTAAGCATGCAATGGCTAGAATACAAAAACTTCCATTATGGTGAAGTTAATAATTGATGAAGATTTTATAACTACAATTACTACTTCCAAATTAGAATAAAAGAACTATGAGACTGAGAAGTTGATTTTGGAAAGTCATGAAGTTATATAGCCACATATGGAACAGAAAATTTTGTTAATCGAGGTAAATTTAAAATGGATAAGTAGGCTCTTAGAGAATGCCTTATAAAAGAATCCATGATAAATATCAATTAGAAGACAATATTGATAAGACATATTATACTTTAATTTTAAGTAACATATGATTTATCAATAAACAGCACAAATTTTAAAAAGAAAAAAGAATAACACCTAATTATTTCCAAAACAATGACCTGATAATTACAAATAGATTTTGTTTGAACTCGGGCGTGGGCGTTACTTAATGCAAAAAATTTAAGGATACTCTAGCCACAAAACTTAAGATAGTAATGCCAGAATGCCCTTACATTAGAAGACGAACAAGTCATCTAAAAGATATAATGATTTAAATAAAAGATGGATGAACTTAAAATGAGAAAACATATTTATCTCCAAATAAAAGTTGTTAGAAAGGTAGATAGAAACTTTAAATTTAATTCAAACTTAATATGAAATAATATGGCTATTAGTTTCGAAAATATTTTAATAAATATTAAATCCTAAGAGCACATTAATGAATCATACACAATGTGACTTGATTTTAATGTTTGGAGGCTCATTAACGAAAATAATAATAATAGATTCAAAAAAAAAAATTCTAATCTGACATGCAATAATTATAAGCTAGATAAAAATTTTAAAAATATGGTAGAAAGTAAAGCCAAAACTGCAATTATTGACGATCACATAATAATAAAGTTACTTCAAATTAAAAAAGAGATGAACAAATAGAAGAAAGAGTTCATCTAAAAACTTCAAAACATCAAAGAAAAGTAAAAAAAATGGTAGCTAAACATAAAAACATCAAAGAAAAAATGATAATAGTATTTTTTATTATTTTTTAAAGATGAAATACAAGGAAGAAAATGTTTTTTGTTTTTTTTTCTTTTTTGTTGCTTAATATCAAATAGGAAAGATAATATAAAGTAACAAATAAGATCTAGGAAGTTCAAATAGATATCGAAGTCATTTGACTAAAAAACATTTCAGATGAATTTTTTTTTTATTAAAAGGAGGTCAAATTATTAGATATAAATTTTGGTGTTAATATTTAAAAATGAACAAGTAAGAAATTATGATAATTATAAAAGAAACAAACTACCAAGTCATACAATGAAAAAAATCATCACATGTATTTATATCTTGAAAAAATTTATTGAATGCCATAAGAATTGTTAAGGTGCATTAAGAAGAAAATATCAATGTTGAAGAGTGCTGGGAGGATCTTATTGAAAATTTTTCTCAGGTACAACGTTGAATAGGAAGATCAAGTCAATAAGAGTCCACAAAGAAAGATTATCCATCAACCAAATCGGGAGGGAAAAAAGTTGGACAACTAAATGGCAATAAGAACAACAAGCTAAAGATGGCTTTTATTCTGTTTCATTTTTTCTTGGATAAATAGGTGTATTTTGAATTTAAATTTAAATTAGCTTCTTTTGTGGTACTAGCTTATGAAAGATAAAGTTGTTCCGTATTGATGAAGTTAGCTGAATAGAAGATAAGAACAATTTATAATAAACTCTTGTAATTTGTTCGAAAGTAAATAGGTTATTTTATAAACAAAATTAATTCTAACCCTCTAAAAATTTCACTTATGCTTCTTTATAACAATCAAGAAAACTTAAGCAAACTATAGTTACAATTATAAAGATCAAGTGGAAAAAAATAAATAAATAAAGAGAAATTTTCTACAACAATAAAACCCAATAAACTCTCAAATTAAGGACTTTCATCATCAAGTTCAAAAGATAACGCCGGATCACCCTTGTTTTACAAAAACATCTACACTCCAAAACTCTTTGCACATACCATTTTGAAGCATAATTTGGTATTTGAACACTAGTTCCATCCAAAAATACACTCATCATTGAAAAGATGGGAAAGGTAATATTCACGATGGCCTGTGGAGCCTAGGGCCCACAAATATGAGAAAAAATTACATACAATTGAAAAAAAAATATATGCTCATCATGAAAGAATAAAACAGAGCCATCATTAAGGAACACAATGACCGCAATGAAGGACTAAATGGCCATGAAGAAATAAATGGGCCATAATAATGATTATCTTTAATACTTATTTCTAAGATAGCACCAACATCTGCTCTGCCAGTGCATGTCAAGATAGAAAAAGAAATATCCAATAGAAGTAAACAATCTATCAAGGAAAATCCATTAACAAGAGAAAAGCTACAAAGAATACAAAGTAGAGAAGAAGATCTTCCCATCAAGATAGAAGAAAAGTTGAGTTGCCTTACACCATGTCAAAAGATTCAAAGGTGAGATAATTAAAAATTGGTATGAGCATCTTGAAACATATTTTATGATTTATGATTATCAAGATAAAAAAATACATCAACTCCTTTGAAATTGTCCTCACATGCTGTAGTATGATGGAATTTAATACCTAAAAACTATGATCTGTGAACATTAACACAACAAGAATTTAAAAGCTTATTAAAAACTCAATTCTATCCCATCGGAACAAATAAGAAAATTGAGTTAGATGTTAAAATTTAAATAAAATAAAAAAAATGTACAACGGTACAAAAATACACAATGAAATTAAAAAGATAGGCAATTATTTTAGAACTACTGAAAATTTGTATTCAAGAGATATGTACCAAGCTTTCATGAACTGGTTCGCGCATAATTAAAGGTTTTTTTAGTTGTTAATGTCATTTAAGCTAGAACAGAAGCTATAGCACTTGATGAAAGAAACAATGTTCCTTTGATTGGACAAATGCCAGCTTTCAACTATTACAAAAGAAGAAAAAAACACATAAGTTAAAGGGTTGTCGATAATTAAACTGATATATATATATATATATATATATATATATATATATATATATATATATATATATATATATATATATATATATATATATATATATATATATATATATATATAT
>JXCR01094352.1:69560-97037 GCA_002079205.1 Phalaenopsis hybrid cultivar
AATTTAATTCAACTTAGACATTCAAAATGTTAATTAAAACTTAAACATAAACTTCAAATTCATTATAAATCAAAATTAAACATAAATATACCTTCATTTAAACTTGAAATTTAAAATTAAATTGAAATCAACTTAAATCTAAACATGAAATTGAAATTAGGCATAACTCAACTCAAATCAAATCTAAAATTTAAGCTAAATTAAATTAAACAAAATTAAAACCTAAACTTAAGCAAACTATTGTTGGGAGAGCTGCAATCTTTTGATAATGCAGACAAGACGCAGTTTTGCCCAACAACAAAAACTAAGAGGCTGCAAGAAAGTTACGGTCAGACTTTTTTAAAAAAGAAAAATTTATATTAGACACCGCAGCTTTTTGAACAACAATTTCTTCTCCAACAGCTTCACATCTACTTCTTCAAAAAGATGTCGCACTGTAGTTTTTGTTGTTTGGAAAAACTGCATCTTGTTTGCGTTCTCAAAAGGCTGCAACTCTCCCACAATAACTGGCAATCTGCGGTAGCTGCCAGAAAGATACAGTCTGACTTTTTCAAAAAAGTATAATTTATAATAGTCACCGCAGCTTTTTGAGCAACAGTTTCTTCTTCAACAGCTTCACATCTGCTTCTTCAAACAGTTGCAGCTGCCCCAAACAGATCCTAAATTTGTCAACTTATCTGTGGCATAGTGGTTGAGGATTTAATCTCCAACCGTGAGGTTGTAGGTTTGAATTGCACATATTGCACATATTGCACTTTGTACTTAACTTTCCTTTAAAAAAAACTAACTAAATTAAAATAAAATGTAAACTTAAATCAAATTAAGTTTCAAACTAAATATAAATAGACTAAAATCTAAACTAATGATAATACATCTAAACTAAACTAAAACATAAATTAAACATGGTTTAAATTAACTTTAAATTTAATTTGAGTTTAATTAAGTTTCAAACCTAATGCAGATATTAAAAGCAAAATTAAACAAAAACTAAACTAAACTTAAAACTAGAACATGAATTAAAAATATACTGAACAAAAAATTAAATTATGGAAGATAAAAATATATCTATTCTTCCTCCACATAAATAAGTAAATGCATATGAATTGAGTCGTATGAAAATGCCCCTAAAATTATATTTAACTAACATATAAACTTAAACCCGACTAAAAATAAATAGAACTTAAATTAGAATAAAAAAGCCCAAAACCTGAGGCTAGCTCATACCTCGTAACCCACCTCTATTCCTCGCCCTTGATTTAGATCATGGGAAGGGGTTAAAAATCCTAAACCTCCATTTTTTTTGCTTGATGTTATTAGTTTTTACACACTCCTCACCCATCTAGGGGTGTAAGTGAGTCAAGCTGACCCGTGAACCGGTTCGAGCTCGGCTCAAAAATGGCTCATGAAATGAGTTTAATGAGCTAAGCAGCCAGCACAAGCTAGCCCCGACTCGACTCATTAGCTTGTGAGCCGACTCATTTAAAAAAATAAATAAATATAAAATATACTCAAAATATACTAAATTTTAAAACTTTGTCTTTAAGGTATTAAAAATATTAAAAATATATTTTGTATTATATATTAGGTGATTTTTTACTACTTATCTCATAATTGTTCATTCTATTTGTCATATTATTACAAAACAAGCTTAAATTAATATCATTTCTCTCTTTTATATTAAAGAAACTTAAATTAATATCATTTTCTCCCTTTATGTTAAAAAAGTCAGCTCGCGAGCCGGCTTGTACTCGTAAACTTAAGCTCGAGCTCAATAAAATTAATCAAACAAGCTCAAGCCGAGAGTGGCTTTAGCTCAACTCGACTCGTTTACAACCCGACACCCAGCCGAAAAAAATTCCCACTTTACTCTTACAAAGCCAAACAAGCATCTACCTTCTCCTATTCTTTTGTTCACACAAAAACTTGAACCCTCCTGCTAACTCCGCACATGCAGTACACTTAGCCGCCCAACTCCAAGTTGTTGAGCCGCCTTCCCTTCCTTCTTACTCTCTGGCAAGGTAGCAAGCTACAGCCTTCANACACCCAACTCCAAGTTGTTGAGCCGCCTTCCCTTCCTTCTTACTCTCTGGCAAGGTAGCAAGCTACAGCCTTCATTCTCTCATTTGCTCAAGATAGCTTAAACCCCTTTTCGGGGCTCCATTTCTTGCAAAATGTATCAATTCTAGATTTTGTAATTTGTTGTTTATTGGATTTAATTGATGCATCGAATACTGCATTTTTTATAAGGATAACTTGTGAGATGCTAGCACATATTCCATGGGTAACATGCTTATAAAAATGTTTCATAATCGCACAAACTTAATANTCTCTCTTTTATGTTAAAGAAGCTTAAATTAATATCATTTTCTCTCTTTATGTAAAAAAGGTCGGCTCGTGAGCTAGCTTGTACTCGTAAACTTAAGCTCGAGCTCGATAAAATTAATCAAACTCAAGCTCAAGCCGAGAGTGTCTTGAGCTCAACTCGACTCGTTTACACCCCAACACCCAGCCGAAAAAAATTTCCACATTACTCTTACAAAACCAAAAAAGCATCTCCCTTCTCCTATTCTTTTGTTCACACAAAAACTTGAACCCTCCTGCTAACTTCGCACATGCAGTACACTTAGCCACCCAACTCCAAAGACGTTGAGCCACCTTCCCTTCCTTCTTACTCTCTGGCACAAGATAGCAAGCTACAGCCTTCATTCTCTCATTTGCACAAGATAGCTTAAACCCCTTTTTAGGGCTCCATTTCTTGCAAAATGTATCAATTCTAGATTTTGTAATTTGTTGTTTATTGGATTTAATTGATGCATCGAATACTCCATTTTCTATAAGGATAATTTGTGAGATGCTAGCACATATTCCATGGGTAACATGCTTATAAAAATGTTTCATGAGCGCACAAACTTAATATGTGAATTCTCATAGTATGTCCTTATTCTTATATCATGTGTACCCTATCACTCTCATGTAAATAATCACACTATAGTATTTCATATCGAATGCTTGATGAAATGACAAAGAAATCAGTGTGATGATTCTCTTTACATCGGTACTTGGTGTCAAAATATTTTTACCCCCCTTTTCTATGCATTCCATTTGTGCTCCCTTTCTACGCATTCAATGCAAGCCTACTTAAAAACTGCTCAAAAACTGCTGCACAACAGTCTGAAGTTTGCTAAAAATTTTACTTGTAAC
Source organism: Phalaenopsis hybrid cultivar (assembly GCA_002079205.1). Taxonomy (NCBI): domain Eukaryota; kingdom Viridiplantae; phylum Streptophyta; class Magnoliopsida; order Asparagales; family Orchidaceae; genus Phalaenopsis; species Phalaenopsis hybrid cultivar. Next base: position 72,762 of record JXCR01094352.1, read on the forward strand.
CACTGCAGATCTTTCCTAAATCAAATTCACACTTGTCATGCAGGAGCATAAATTTATGTAAAATTGTTAACAATCTACATTCTTAACAATTTACTTTGCATACAACGTTGTTTATTATATTATCATATTTCTAATATCAACCGATAAACTCATCACATTGATTTGCATCTCTCTCATTTGCATGTATAATAATATTGTGCTATCAATATCATGCTTGCAAATAATATCTCATACTCCACTTTGTACCTGATTGTTATGTAATTTCTTTTGTATCTTGCTGTTCCATAGACTTCCCCTTTTTAGAATGATGCTGATCTAGTGTCCGATCAATTATAATGTTGATTGAGGTACAAACATACATATATAAAGATACATACATGGCATGCATGCATGAATACATATATAAATAGAGAGAGAGAGAGAGAGAGAGAGAGAGAGAGAGAGAGAATTAGCCAAAACCTACATGCATAACTTTGCTTGCTGTTGTTGGCTGCTTCACAACAGAAGTTGAGATTTAAAATTTGAAATCAAAACTTAAAGACCAATTGTAGCTTTTGATCATATAAGCCAAAGTACATCGAACAACACTTAAATTATGATCGAACTCTGTACAAATTCTCTTATGAAGCAGCCTTAAATCTTCACAATTTTTTACTCAAATCTTGCTAATAATAAATGACAACTCGTGATGTTGAATTTGTTGCTTCGTGACACTAACTGACACTTATTAAAATTCCTAGAGAAAAGCAAAAAATATCAACCAATTGTAGCTATACAGTTCATCCAGGAGGAGGAATCCTCAAAGGAAACTGAGAACCATAAGACTACAAGAAAGAAAAATAATAATAAAGCCTAAGGCAAACAAATAAAGAAAAAAAAATTCTCATTTAGTAGAAACAAATGAGCAAAAGCTGACTAAGGACCAATTGACAAAATATTTTGGATCACAATGTTGCATAGGAATATCAATCATCATGAGTAATAAGTAAACAAGGATTATCAATAAAAAACTAGATGGTTGAGATCAGGATGGAAAATTTCCAAATTGTTGGATGACTATAAGAACAAAAACAATAAAAATGACTATAAATTTTGATTTCGTGTTGGGTAAAGTTATATTTTGAATTTAATATTTTTTTTTCTTTTTTTGAGGTGGTTTAGAAAGAATAAAGTAATTTATAAATACTTAGAGTTAGAGATGAGGTTGCCACTTATTCGATGGAGTCAATTTAGACTAAGAGTAGTTAAACTTAAAACTGTTGCAATTTTTCTGCAATTAAGTAAGTTGCCTTGCAACAAAAATTAATTACAACTCCTCTAAAGAAATTTCTCTCCTTCCCTCTACTCATTCTTACATTATAAGTCCTTCCAATATTGGAATGATAAGTTAAACTTCTAAACACCTCCAATAATATAGCAAAATGCCGCAACTCTTGCTCTTTATCGCTCAGCAACACCAAATTCACCTACTTATTTTACTAAACATATGCAAAAGGCATTCAAAGATATTTATGATGAATATTCAAATCCTTAAGTGTAACACTGTCATTGTCTGCTCCCAAGCCCCGGATGTGAAAAGTAGAGGATTGAGCTAGGTAATCGAAAGTCAGCATAAAATTTATCAAAAATTCATGAAATGGATCCTTTTAATCATTGTGTAAATATTAGAGCGTCCTCTGAAAGCGACACATTGTATGTCCTGAATACAGTGAAAAGTGTGCAATGGCCACTACATCAACGCCCGAGTGTAAAGTCAAATAAGCAAGGAATCCCACATTACGAACAGATGTTAGTAACGAAGTTAGTCCATAAAACTAATATTATGATAGAGTTCTGAAATATAAGTACTCTCACGGATAAATAAACGAAATTAGTTGATATTAATGATTCATAGAAAGATAAATATCTTATGTATTCAAGAAACTAAATAGATTGGAGAAAATGCCAAAAGAATTGACAGTTTAAGTTTTAAACTTTGGTATTCAGGTAAGAGTTGCACTAAAAAATGGTGTAGGTGTAATTGTAGATAAGAGTTTGAAAGCTAATGTAGTCAAATAAATAGAATTGGAGATAGAAATATAGGTATTAAAATTGTTGTTGATACTAAGATTTTTAATATTATAAGTGCTTATGCTCCACAAGTACATTTCGATATAGGTTCTAAACAAAAATTTTAGAATGAACTAGAACAACTAAAACAAACGATACATGTTGAAGAGGGAACTTCTATTAGAGGTGATTTAAATGGGCATGTCGGTAGAGTGGTGGATGATTTTAGAAATATTCACGGTGGTCATAGTTTTGGAGTGATTAATGAAGAAGACAGTCATTTTAGATTTTGTTTAAGCATATGATTTTGTTATTGCTAATGTTTTATTCAATAAAAGAGACGAGCATATTATTACTTATAAGAATCGATCTAATAAAACAAAAACTGATTATTTTCTTACGACAATAAGAGATCGAAGAGAATGTAAAGATTGTAAGGTCATTCCAAGTGAGAATTCAAGTACTCAACATCGATTATTAGTTCTGAATTTTAAGATGAAGAGCTATAAAATAAAGAATAATATGAGTCATTGCCATAAAATTATATGAGAGCACCTAAGAGACACATAAAATTATTTCTATGAGTAAACTTCAAGATTTTAAGATTTGGGAAGTTGATGAAGAAGTAAACTCTATGTGGGATAAAGTAACAAACACTATTAAACAATTAACAAAATATGTACTTGAATAATCAAAAGAAAACGTTCGTATAAATAAAAGTAGTTGGTGGTGAAATAATAATGTACAAGAATAGATAAAATAAAAAAGTTGTCACAAAAAATGATTTAAATGTAAAAACTTAGAGAACTAAGAAAAATATAAAAAGTCCTGTAAAGAATCTAAGAGAACAATTTGTTATGCTAAAAATTATGTTTTTAGTGATCTTTATAATAGATTAGATACTAAAGATGGTGAAAAATATTTGTATAAACTAGCAAAACAAAAGAAAAGAAAAATAAAGATCTAACTCAAGTAAAGTGCACAAAAGATGAGAATCAAAAAGTGTTTTCCTTAAAAAAAGATATTCAACATAGGTGGGTGAGTTATTTTGATAAACTTTTCAATAAAATTTATGAAAATATTAAAAGTTTATCAAAATATGATTGACCTTAGTGATTTTAATCTCATTAATAATAATAAAATGTTTTATTTTTATCGTTATGTCAATAAAAAGTAGTTGAGAAGGTTTTAAAGAAAACAAAGAGTGAAAAATCTGTAGGATCTGATGATATCTCAATTGAAGTGTTGAAATATTTAGGAAATTTGGGAGTTTCTTGGCTTACTGAACTCTTTAATATTATTTTTAAAACTAAAAAGATGTATAAGGAGTGAAGGAAGAGTATTTTGATCCCCGTTTTTAAGATTAAAGGAGATGCACAAGAGTGTGCAAATCACAGAGGAATTAAGTTTGTGTCATGTTTTAAAATTATGGGAGAGAGTTTAAACATAGGTTAGGACGTGCTACAAAGATTTCTCATAATCAATTTAGATTTATGTCAGACAGTTCTACCATGGAAGGTACACATTTACTGAGAGGTTTGATGGAGAAGTACAAATTGAATAAGGACGATCTATAGATGAAATTTATTGATTTAAAAACAGCTTTCAAAAGAGTTCCAAGAGATATCTTTAGAGAGCTCTAGAGAAGAAAGGTGCTGATAAGATTTATATTGAAGTAATAAAAGATATGTATACTAGAGCTAGTACTTGTGTTCGAAGAGAAGAAGGAACGACCAAATATTTTCTTATTTTAGTTGGATTACATCAGGAATCAACTTTAAACCAATATCCTTTTTACTTTAGTTATGGATGCTCTTACTGGACATTTACATGAAGATTTACCTTGGTGTATGCTTTTCGCTGATGATATCCTTCTGTGGATTAGAGAAAAAGCTCAAGAAAAAATTGAATTATGGAGGTCTACTTTAGAGTCTGAAGGCCTTCTTTTGAGTAAAACTAAAAGTGAATAAAAAGAATATAATTTTAGTAGTAGCTTTAGTGATAGAGTTGTAACTATGGGTAANCACTTATTAAAATTCCTAGTGAAAAGCATAAAAATATCAACCAATTGTAGCTATACAGTTCATCCAGGAGGAGGAATCCTCAAAGGAAACTTAGAACCATAAGACTACAAGAAAGAAAAATAATAGTAAAGCCTAAGGCAAACAAATAAAGAAAAAAATTCTCATTTAGTAGAACAAATGAGCAAAAGCTGAGTAAGGACCAATTGACAAAATATTTTGGATCACAATGTTGCAAAGGAATATCAATCATCATGAGTAATAAGCAAACAAGGATTATCAATAAAAAAACTAGATGGTTGAGATCAGGATGGAAAATTTCCGAATTGTTGGATGACTATAAGAACAAAAACAATAAAAATTACTATAAATTTTGATTTCGTGTTGGGTCAAGTTATATTTTGAATTTAATAATTTTTTTTTCTTTTTTTGAGGTGGTTTAGAAAGAATAAAGTAATTTCTAAATAGTTGAGTTAGAGATAAGGTTGCCACTTATTCGATGGAGTCAATTTAGACTAAGAGTAGTCAAACTTAAAACTGTTGCAATTTTTCTGCAATTAAGTAAGTTGCCTTGCAACAAAAATTAATTACAACTCATCTAAAGAAATTTCTCTCTCCTTCCCTCTACTCATTCTTACATTATGTCCTTCCAATATTGGAATGATAAGTTAAACTACTAAACACCTCCAACAATATAGAAAAAATGCCGCAACTCTTGCTCTTTATCGCTCAACAACACCAAATTCACCTACATATTTTACTAAATATATGCAAAAGGCATTCAAAGATATTTATGATGAATATTCAAATCCTTAAGCGTAACACTGTCATTGTCTGCTCCCAAGCCCCGGATGTGAAAAGTAGAGGATTGCGCTAGGTAATCGAAAGTCAGCATAAAATTTATCGAAAATTCATGAAATGGATCCTTTTGATCATTGTGTAAATATTAGAATCCTCTGAAAGCGACATGTTGTATGCCCTGAATACAGTGAAAAGTGTGCAATGGACACTACATCAACGCTCGGGTGTAAAGTCAAATAAGCAAGGAATCCCACATTATGGACAGATGTTAGTAACAAAGTTAATCCATAAAACTAATATTATGATAGAGTTTTGAAATATAAGTATTCTCACAGATAAATTAATGAAATTAGTTGATATTAATGATTCATAGAAAGAAAAATATCTTATGCATTCAAGAAACTAAATATTGGAGAAAATGCCAAAAAAAATTGACAGTTTAAGTTTTAAACTTTGGTATTCAAGTAATAGTTGCACTGAAAAATGGTATAGGTGTAATTATAGATAAGAGTTTGAAAGCTAATGTAGTCAAATTAATAGAATTAGAGATAGAATTATAGGTATTAAAATTGTTGTTGATACTAAGATTTTTAATATTATAAGTGCTCATGCTCCACAAGTAGATTTCGATATAGGTTCTAAAGAAAAATTTTAGAATGAACTAGAACAATTAAAATAAATGATACATGTTGAAGAAAGAACTTTTATTAGAGGTGATTTAATTGGGCATGTCGGTAGAGTGGTGGAAGATTTTAGAAATATTCATGGTGGTCATAGTTTTGGAGTGATTAATGAAGAAGATAGTCATTTTAGATTTTTTATAAGCGCATGATTTTGTTATTGCTAATGTTTTATTCAATAAAAGAGACGAACATATTTTTACTTATAAGAATCGATCTAATAAAACATCGATTATTAGATCGTAGAGAATGTAATTTTCTTAGTTTTGGAGTGATTAATTGATTATTTTCTTACGACAATAAGAGATCGTAGAGAATGTAAAGATTGTAAGGTCATTCCAAGTGAGAATTTGAGTACTCAACATCGATTATTAGTTCTGAATTTTAAGATGAAGAGTTATAAAATAAAGAATAATATGATTCATTGCCATAAAATTATATGAGAGCACCTAAGAGACAAATAAAATTATTTCTATGAGTAAACTTCAAGATTTCAAGATTTAGGATGTTGATGAAGAAGTAAACTCTATGTGGGATAAAGTAACAAACACTATTAAACAATTAGCAAAATATGTACTTGAATAAGCAAAAGAAAAAGTTCGTATAAATAAAAGTAGTTGGTGGTGAAATAATAATGTACAAGAATAGATAAAATAAAAAAGTTGTCACAAAAATTGATTTAAACGTAAAAACTTAGAGAACTAAGAAAAATATAAAAAGTCCTATAAGGAATCTAAGAGAACAATTTGTTATGCTAAAACTTATGTTTTTAGTGATCTTTATAATAGATTAGATACTAAAGATGGTGAAAAATATTTGTATAAACTAGCAAAACAAAAAAAAGAAAAATAAAGATCTAACTCAAGTAAAGTGCACAAACGATGAAAATCAAAAAGTGTTTTCCTTAAAGAAAGATATTCAACATAGGTAAGTGAGTTATTTTGATAAACTTTTCAATAATGTTTATGAAAATATTAAAAGTTTATCAAAATATGATCGATCTTAGTGATCTTAATCTCATTAATAATAATAAAATGTTTCATTTTTATCGCTATGTCAATAAAAAGAAGTTGAGAAAGTTTTAAAGAAAACAAAGAGTGAAAAATCTGTAGGATCTGATGATATCTCAATTGAAGTGTTGAAATATTTAGGAAATTTGGGAGTTTCTTGGCTTACTGAACTCTTTAATATTATTTTTAAAACTAAAAAGATGTATAAGGAGTGGAGGAAGAGTATTTTGATCCCCGTTTTTAAGATTAAAGGAGATGCACGAGAGTGTGCAAATCACAGAGGAATTAAGTTTATGTGTCATGCTTTAAAATTATGGGAGAGAGTTTAAACATAGGTTAAGACGTACTACAAAGATTTCTCATAATCAATTTAGATTTATGTCAGACAGGTCTACCATGAAAGGTATACATTTACTAAGAGGTTTGATGGAGAAGTACAAATTGAATAAGGACGATCTATAGATGAAATTTATTGATTTAAAAACAGCTTTCAATAGAGTTCCAAGAGATATCCTTTAGAGAGCTCTAGAGAAGAAAGGTGCTGATAAGATTTATATTGAAGTAATTAAAGATATGTATGCTAGAGCTATTACTTGTGTTCGAACAGAAGAAAGATTGACCAAATATTTTCTTATTTTAGTTGGATTACATCAGGGATCAACTTTAAGCCAATATCCTTTCTACTTTAGTTATGGATGCTCTTACTGGACATTTACATGAAGATTTACCTTGGTGTATGCTTTTCGCTGATGATATCCTTCTGTGAATTAGAGAAAAAACTCAAGAAAATTTTGAATTATGGAAGTCTGCTTTGGAGTTTGAAGGCCTTCTTTTGAGTAAAACTAAAATTGAATAAAAAAATGTAATTTTAGTAGTAGTAGCTTTAGTGATAGAGTTGTAACTATGGGTGATCAATGGTGTGAACGTTTTAGATATCTCGGGTCTATTGTTCAGAGTGATTGTGATATAGATGGGGATATTATTAGTAGAATTCAAGTTGGTTGGTTGAAATGGAGGAATGCTTCGGACTTATTGTGTGAAAGTACCGCTTAAATTGAGAGGAAAATTTTATAAAATGGTGGTGGTGGTGAGATCTGCAATGCTCTATGGCGCAGAACGTTGGCCTTTAAAAAAGAAGCATAAAACTAAGTTAAGTGTTGTCGAGATGAGAATGCTTAAGTGGATGGGTGGCTTTACACTTAAAGAAAAATTGTGAAATGTATACGCCTTCGATAGGGTTGGTGTAGCTCCAGTCGTGGACTTAGAGGGTCGTCGTAGATAATTCAGTCACATTAATGTTGACATCTGATGATCCGTTTAGTAGAGTAGGTGTTTTAGATTCGACTTATGTTAAGAAAGACATAGGTGGACCTTGAAGGACTTGGACATATCGTATAAAAAATTATCATAATTATTAGAATTAAATGAAATATGACATTCAATAGGACGCAATGGATCAAAAGGATTCATGTAGCCAACCCCACTTAGTGGGATACAGGCTTCTTGTTGTTGTTATTGTATTCAAATCCTAAAGCAACTTCTCATATAGAATGAGTTTTAAAGGCCAATCTTTAAAAGGTTTTAAATCCCACCAATGTCAAAAAATTGATTCAAATCTTCTAAGATTTACTTAGATATCTTCCTAAATTATCTTCACATTAAAGAACAAGGACTCCATCATTCCCAAGTTGAGGCCATAAACTCATAAGTCCCATGCACATCCTCCATAACCCCATAAGTCTTGCATAATTCCATGGGTAAAGTATAAGTTCCACTTTTTGGGCAATATTTTTCTAGAACTATAAGCTCTAGTTTTCCTAGTGTTGGAGCCCATCTAGGGAATCATATTATCACGAAAAAGTTGACTCAAATCTACTTTGAGCTTAAAGCAATGCTCCCAAGTGAGTTAAGTTGGACTAACTAAAGACTCCCTGCTCGAGGCAACATACGGATACCATAATTAGCCTCTAACAAATAGTTGATAACATACGAACCAAGGGTTGAGCCTCAAGGACTAGGCTTCACATCAGAGACACCTACTCAATATGGCCCTCAACACATATGCCTCGGGAAACATTATATTAGGGTGAGTTCTATAAACATCTCACACAACCAAACCTACCATGGCAATGCCACTTAAGTACAAGACACTCACATACTGACACTACTGAATGCACTTGTCCAAGCCTCACACCTCTAAACTAACTTCAAAATGAATTTACCAAGTCCCCTTTGATGTTCAAGACCCTAGCCTCCAAACTAAGATCAGCCATCTAGCCCTCTCAGATCTTTTTAACCAAAACTAACTTGGGCTTACTTTGAAAGGAGAAACCCTTCAACATATGGTCTCTAGGATCTACTCGAGCTACTTAATAGGAGGCAATGCATGCTGCTAATTAGATTCTTGGACGGTGTGGCCTTTCGACACTCCTTCATTGGTAAACAAGTTTAACTAATTGACCTACTACGATAAAACCATGGGATCTTGATCAAGATAGACATCCATTCCAATTTGTTTCCTCATGCATAAACCCGACTTCCAGCAACCAATCTAGGGCATGGTGATATCTCAATTGAGAGTGTTCTCAGAAGTGAGGAAAAGATAAAATTAATTGTAGCAGCTTGTTTCAACTTAAAGCCATGATCTCCCAAAAACTCTGAGACTTTACCTAGGTATGCCTTTGAAACTCCATATTCTAAAGTGTTCTTTCAGTTGAAACTCCAAAACAGCAAAACAAATTAGATTGCACATCAAACTTACGAGTGCTTAGGGAAAAATGAAGATAATAATATAGGTATAAATGGTGATAATAATAAAATACAAAGGAAATATAAAACTATTTTTCGTGCAGAAATTGAGTTCTTGTCACTCCTAATGATATAGGATTTAGAGAAATCTTAATTATACAAGAATCCATATGTGCCACAATAAATCAGGCAAACTTCGTGATCTCGTTTGAAGATGCCGCTTCACCCAATTGACAGATTCACCTTTATAATAATGCCCCCACTTTTCTAGTATTAATTAAACCCTCCTTTACAACAACAAAGACAGACTTTTCACTTGCGTACACGTACATAGAAATCAATGAATAAACACAAACAGATAAAATCAGATAAATAACAAAAATAAGCTCCAAGTTCCAGAAACAAACCAGGTGCCCGAGGCCTCTCAATAATAATTTCTTCCGTAGAAACCATAGTAAGTCGGCTGCTGGCATCCTCGTGCGCAGCATCGCCGAACTTTGCCCATGCCCGGCGCTCCAGAGCACGCTTGCTAAGCCTCGCGCGCGCAAGCTTGCGCGTGCGTGTCGTGGTCGTGATCTTAACCTTGTTTCCATCATCGTTGAACTTGTACTCAATCATCTTCTTCACGCCGTTCTCATCTGGTCCAAGTACCATCCTCGGCGGAAGAAAGAAATCCATGTCTTCAGCGTCATCGTCGAGTTCTCCCCACAAGACCTTGCTTGCAGTTGCTCGTCCTATGTCCACCGCCATCTCCGACGAAGAAAACACTACACCCAAATCACCAAACCAGGAAGTCGCCGACGCGGAACTCTTCAGCTAGGACGGAAAAATGAAACCCTAGAGGGCCTAGAATGCGGTGCGCTTCGCTTATATACGGAATCGTGGGCAAAATACACTTAAAAAAAATAAAAGAAAGTTACATTCCTATAAAAATTTGGGTAGGGAGGTTATTCAGATAATATTGGTAGGTTATATCTGCAAGTACCCTTTATACCCTCACTGTAACTTCACTGCAAGTACCCTGTTCATTCTAGGAATTTTTGTGTTTCTGCTTTCATATATTTGTAGGTTACAGTTAGATTCCAGTAGATTATATTGAGGTTACAAGGGATATAACGCAGATATAACCCCCCAATATTCTTTGAATAACTTCCGACATATGCAACATTGCATACGTTCCACAAATTTTTCTCTACGTACAAAACCCACCCAATTCTTACGTATTATCATATCTAACATCTAAAATTTATGTTTTACATGTGTACCGCTGAGAACATCTGTACCGCCTGAAAAAAAAAATCACTATTTTAGCTTGGGGCCAATTTAATAAGTAGATTCACCTTTTCCATATAGGTATAGGAAAGGTGGTAATATATGTAAATTAAAATTTAGATGTTCAAGACGGAAATAAAAAAAATGTGAGTTTTATATATGTAAATCTTCCTAAGAAATTTTAATAATTCAACGTCACAATTACATCAACAAAAAGTATACATCTAAGTATGTTGCATTAAAAAAATAATATTAATCATATTTTTAAAATGATTTAAAATATTAATTATTATATAAATAAATATTAAAATTCTAGTGTTAGATGTAAAAATCCATTAGCTTTGTGTAATACTTTTGCAAATCTCCACTAAAAAAGTTGACTGTTATTTGATAAATATATAAAAATTTAAATATGTAAAAAAAAATAGAAATAGCATCATAAAATATATATACTTCTTAAATAAAAAATAATGATATAAACTAAATTATTTCATATACTATTTAATTTTTAAATAAATAATAATAAAATTAAAAAAACTGCATTGAGAATATCTATAGCATAGCCAAGTGTTTATGATTTAAAATAAGATTATAATAAGCATATTATTTTCAAATAAAGTTTTATTATAAGTAGACCACGCATGAGTATAAATTTTAAGAGCGAGTTAATAAACCGAAGCAAGGTTTTATCTATAGAGCTTTTGGGAAGAACAATCAAAGGGGCTTGATTATGCTTTAAGGGCCCCATGGGTTAGTGCCTCAATCTTCTCTAAATTTAAACTTCAAGTAGACCAATAATCATGCTTGCTAATCACTGCATTCTTCAATTAATTAACACTTGAAATTCATGAGCCTTCGTTGGAGGTGAACAAATAAAGCATTATTATGAGGCAAGACTCAACGCTAACCCTTTCCTTAAAAAAGTTCAAGGTCAAAATCACCTATTTGGCCATGTTTGAAATCTCACACATATAAAGAGACGATAACCAATTCAAAATTTCATACTCTAAGTTTTGCAGCCCCCACACAACCTCCACAAAGGAAATCTATAAAGTTTTAGTGACAGGGGATGTTCGTAAGACTGATTTGATGTCTGGCTAAAATGCTCCCATAAAATCTAAAAAAATTAAAAAAATTGTTTTCCAACTGAGTACTACCAAACTTTAACATGGAAACTAGAGCCATGTAGTTTAAATCAACACGTCACTTTCTTGCAAGTGATATCCTCTCCTGGAAGTCAAACTAATGAATTATCCTATGAAGTCATAGTCCTCGACGAGTTCAAAAATTAATGCAAGAAGAACAGTTGAGAAAATGTGATAACTATTTAGCTTATGAGAAACTTGCCAAAAAAAAATCATTTGGTGAGTATACTATTGGCCAATCATTCAAAAATTGCACAAGCATTCCTATAAATATGAAAAAGTTGTCAGCTTCATGATGAGTTCATATTCCAGCCCAACCTATTTCTACAAACCATCACTTCATGAGGGACTTTTTCTCTATAAGACATGTAATCACACAAACTTTTCCTAATGCATTGCAATAATGTCAATTTATCTTGATTTTATCAGACTACTTTACAAATTATATTAAAGCTAACTAAAGTCATGATTAACTTTCTCTGGGAAGAGATCTTTGCCAGGTACAGATTGCACTTGGTCATCATCCTCAATAATGAGCTATAATTTGTTAGTAATAATATTGCTCACTTTAGTGCCAATAATGATATTCATTATACGCAAGCTGATGGTCAAGTAAAAGCCACAAAGAAGTCCATACTTAAGCTGCTTAAGAAAAGAATAAGCAATAGATAAAAAATTGCACATGGTCATCTTGGATAATAGAAGAATACCAACCAACATTGATAGTGAACCTCCCTTTTTATCATATTTAATTGCAAGGTGATAATCTCTATCAAAATCTACACTTAATGCAAGACTATAAGAAATGTTATCCCTTCCACCACTGCAAGCACTCAACTAGATCAAAAGGATTACTGATGTCGAGACCATCAACCTTAACTTCCTTGAAGAAAGAAGGATTATTCTAACATACTAAGCTATAATATGCCATGCCCGAGCCACTTGCGAATTTGAAGCTAAACCTCATTCTTATGAAATTTGTAGTCATAGAGAAGCATTCTGATTGGAAATTTTCTCAACTGGTCAGGAAGGCCTACATAAACTGAAAGATCGTTTTAGGAAAGGTGTCTATTAGCTACAAATGTACAAAGTGAAAATCCCCCCGCAGTCTTTCCACATCATTTACTTGAAACATTTTTATTCTTGAAAAAAAAAATTATCATTATTTGATTATGTGTCAAATAATTATTTACTTAGGAACAAGGATATTTAACCTTGTCCCTAAACACAAAGCATGTGAATAAGGATCTTAATGGCTAGAGACAATTTAGTCAGATTGCATTCCTCAGCACTATCTTTTATTTTGTAACCTTCGAAAAAATTCCCTCTAACATAGTATGACTATAAGAAAAATGTTACACTAAGTTATGTGCAAAGGGTGATTAACTCCTTCTCAAAGTTAACCTAAAGAACTCATGGTGTGTCATATTAAAATGTTATTTTATTTTTTCCCAACATACGTGATTCTTTCTCTCCTGAGCATAAATGTACCTTTATCAAAAGTAAACATAAAAAAAGTTATCATCAATGACCAAGAAATAACGAGATTTTATTTCATCTAACTATTTGTTGAGGATTCTAGCATAATTAAGCTTATGACAACAAGAGCCTGTAAGTTCCTTCTCTGCTAGCATTGTCGAGGCACATGACAAATATGAAACAAATCAGATTCCATAGGGTTAGAAGCTATGCCTAGTACAATTTAAGTGTCCTTTATACCAAGTACAATTGATATGTCTGTGACTTTCATATCCTAAGCACATGATATGCAATGTATGATCTAGTTCCTATTGATCTTGATCTAAGTTCTACAATTATCAACCATGTCTTATTATATAATAAGCTCAAGGAGAAACTCATCAATGGATGATGAGATAAGCATGTAAAGAGATCAAAATAATGTATAAGAAAAAAGAGATGTACATAAAATCACAAAAATTGATTAGTCAATAATGTGCAAAGGTAATTTTAAACAAATGATACTCAAAGGGTGTTAAAAATTTTAATCATCCTTAAATTTATTTATACAATAAATAAAAAGAAAATCTTCAAATTTCTTGAGACTTACTCCTCATTCAAGAGAACAATCTTTTGGTTGTTATAGCTATGTTGTATGTAGTCCTCCATAATCTTTGAAAAAAATAGATAAGCTAACCAACAAAATCCTTGACTTATTTGTTTGCTAACTTTGTGCCATCTGCATAAACTTTAGATGGCTGGTCAACTCTATGCCTAAATTGAGAAACATTGTCATTTGATTTTCTAAGTCACAATAAATTTCATCCATAAACTAGTAGTGAAGTTGTTTATACCTCACTAGGTAATGTTTAACCCTTTTACTTTACATCATTTAGGGACAAAATAATGTTCTGGTGTTTGAAATAGGTCTTATATGTTAATGATTGAAGTTCTTATCCAACAACGATGTGACTTAAGTGGGGCAAAACAAGTTAAATTGAGCTCAAGTCAAGACAAAATCAAGTTTGATTGTTCTATTCAATGAAACTTCGAACATGAGATTGAATTGAGTCATGCCCATAAATTAAGCTCAAGCTTAGCTTGCCTAAATAATAGAAGTTGTAGTAATAAATCATTGAAAAACGCATTTATGGGACTAGTACGATTACAAGGTTGTGGTGGGAGTTTGTTAAAGAGTGCATCATTGACACTGAGCACGGTCATGATAAGACCTCACTAAAGAAGGCATTGACAGTGATGGTCATATACACTAGTATCCATGTATAGCTCCATAATATTTTATTCATTATCTTATTTTTGTTTAGGTGAGAAAATCCATCATATTATCATCTCAGTCTTTCATTCAAAACTATAGTAATCATCACAGTTTTCTTTTAATAATAATATTTTTTAATATATTATTTATTGTATTTATTTCTCTATAAAATAAGGATTTTTTCGTTGAAGACTATGAAAAATATCAAGCTAGCTTTCCTATATATTTATCATATTCTTAATTGTTATCTATTATACTAACTATCAGTGCACCACTCTATTTGATGTGAGATGAGAGGTCAGACTAACAGGATCAGAAGAAGTCATAATGAGAATTTTTTGGAGATTGCACATTGTAATCGGTGCCATCACTTGAAGGAAAGAGTTCATGCAATCGGAACTCACATGAGGTAGCATATGTCAACAATAAACTGAGAGAAAAGGAAAAAAATTAAGGTTTACAAGTTGGCTTGCAAGCCAACAAGTCATGTCTTAGTAAGCTCAAACAAGCTCATATAAGTTTGTAATCTTTTTTTTTCAATGGAGATTGAATAGAGTGAGATTAATGCTTAAGGAAGATATAATAATGTTGAAACCATATTTGAATCACAGTTAAGCTTGGTGAACATCTTTTAAATAAGATTAGAATAGCAGCCTGTTTGGGACATCATTTAAGGGGTTGCGGTTAAGGAACACAAATCTCTCTCATTTTGACTCTATGGTGTGGCTGCTAATATGAATAAGCAGATGTAAATGTGCCCGCGGGTTCGACCTCTTGGCCCCCGTTCCTTTGTATACATATGATGGGGTTACTTCGCTCCTCTTCTGTGATCCTTTCTCTTGTGTGTCTTGCCCTAACGCCCCTCTCCTCTCTCGTGATCCTCCCTGTGCTACCTCTCTCATGATATTTGTCTAAATCCCCCTCTCTCTCTCTCGCATGATTCTCACAGACAGTATTGTGCCTCTCTCTCTTGCTTCTCTAGACTAATTACTGTTGTGAGTTCTTCTTTCTCTCTCCTCTCTCTGCATTGCGACTAGATTAATTCAGATCTTTTGATCCATGTACAGTGGTTCTTCTTCGTGTTGTACTTTTTTTACTGAAGTTCATTAGAGTCGTGATTTCTTTATGTGACGGTTCCTCTTTATGTTGGATAATCTTTATATTAACTATGCTCTTGTTTTTTATTTTGGAAATGTCTATGTGACCAAGATTATTGTGGTTTCTCTTTACAGTGGTTCCTCTATGCGGCGGTTCTTCTTTGTATTGGGTAATATTTACACTAACTATGTTTTGGCTTTTGATTTTGTTAATGCATTTGTGCCCAAGAAACTGTGGGTTCCCCTGTGCGGTGGTTTCTCTTTGTGTTGGGTAATGCCTACCTTGTGGTTCTTTGTGCTCGAGAATTTCGTGTTTTTTGATTTGGCAAATTCTTATGCTTTGTTGGTTTTCAGGTGATATTGGATTTTGGGATTTTTAGGAATCCCACGTGCAATTAATTGGGAATGGTTGTTGGTTAATATGGCTTTTTAGGTTTTATGGATGCCCTTGTTTTGTGATATGCATATGTGATACACACGAGCTCGATAAAATGTGGGTTAAAGAGAAACAAGAACCCTTTTTTTTATAAGATCTGTTGTCTTATTGTAATGACAGATTTATTGGGGCCACAATAGCCACATAGCTACGGGAGATATTTTTATTGGGGCCCAAGCAGAATCATAGAAAATTGTGATTTTTAGGTTGGCAGATGAGCTGGAAGATTCTACTGTCGAGAGTGATTGGATGTGGAGAGTTTCCCTGGAGGACGACTCATCTCATGACATACATCATTTACATTTTAAAAATAATGTTATCACATTATTAATTGTTATTCTAATATTCATTTTCTTAATTTTAGTATTAATCTACTCACTATTTAGTGTGATGTCTATCTTTATTTTGTAATATTTTGTTCTGGATATTTGTTATCAATTTTGGAATGTATTAGTATGAACAGTTCTGTTGCACACAACATTACAATATAAAAGCAGAATAGTCATTTGACCATATACAAATGCAACACAATTGTTTTGAAACTGCAAAAAATAAACAGACAATTACCTTATCCGCAACAATAGCTTCTACGCGACAGATTCTTGCCACTGTTCAATTGTAATAGGTTATTTATTCATGAATAGACTGTTTGACTACTCAATCCCAAATCAAAATTATTTTGGTTTAAAAACTACTTTTTTATGATTAAAAACATAGATAATTTGGGTGTGATAAGAAATAGTATTGTGGTATAAATGTAAAAAGTGAAGTTTAGGTTGCATATATGTAAATACATAAGAAATAGGTGATTTGTATGTGATTGCCTCTTATGTTTCATAATTTTTAAGAAAAAAATATATTTTTTTAGTTACAATAAAAAGAGAAGACATAACTAAATATGTTTTTTTTTTATTTTTTGTGTTTAAAAATAGAAAAATTATAATAATACCAAACATATTAAAAAAATAAAACAAATCTAAACTAGACAAACTAAAAACAAAAAATTAAAACAAAAAGTAAATAGCGATCCCAAATAAACCCTAAGAAATTTCTTTTGTTTGGTTGTCCATCTAAAATGGAATTGGTTAGGATGGTTCTTCTAAATAAGCATTTTCATCTTTTTGATATTTCCTTGCATTGAATTCTAGAGACTAGTTCTTTGCAACATCATTAGTTGACTAAGAGAGTATAATCATTCATTGTTTATATCTAATAGTTTAAAAATACTTGAGAGAATTTATATGGAGGAAAGTTCCAATTTGCCTCCAAAATATAACTCAATAACATTTCTTAAATAAGAATGCTTAAAATTAAAGAGTTTTTCTTGTCTTTGAGGTCGAATGCCCTCTTTATAATCATGCAAATGATGTCTTATTCCTATTTATGGTGATAAGAAGAGTGCCATTTTAGCATATCTTGAATGAACTATGTAATATTTTCCTGTTTTCAAAAAAACACCTAGAAAAACTCACTTAAAACATCATTTAAGAATTTAAAAATAACTTAATAAAAGCAAAATTGACATACTTTGTGGTGGCATTGAAAGATTTAATTGAATATATGATACAAACTTTAAAATCATCATCACATCATTCGCAAATTCCTTTCAACTAGATAATATGTATGTAAATAGCATGCTAAATTCACATGCATACATTACATTTTAAGTTTGCTCTTTATGTGTTCCATCAATTGCACTTATATATTTATATTCATATAATTTATATAAATTATCAACAAATAAACAAATGAATATCTCAGGAAGAATCATCTCAAATGATGGAGGAACAGTTATCTTAGTACTAATGAAACAAATAACTTTCAAAATCTTTTTTCAATGTTGTGAAGTTACCTCCAATGAATATTGTAATAAATTCACAACTACTTTCAAGCATTTATTACACAATAAAATTAACATAAATATTGTGAGTTGCTCATACATGATCAACCATTTTGAGTTTTTCATAAGACATTTATTCTTCATCATAGTAAACAAATTCTAGAGAATTTGAGTTCTCATTCTAAAATTTTCAAAGCAAAGAGCTTGATGCCCTTGCAATATTTTAATTATTTACTCATGACCATGATGTGTTGAAGTTTGACATGGTTCTTTTGTGAAATAATGTTTATTATAATCATTAACACAAATAAGAGCGATTTCTAGCTAAAGTTCTTCTTAGAGTCATTTTCAAAATCTAAAATTGGATCCATTTGTTAATCACATGAGATAGAAAATTTTTAGCTATGTAAATCAAATGTAATAATAATATGAAACATATAACTTGTATGAGTAATGTACAAGATAAAAAATGACAACTCTTCTTTTGCTTCAACAGTTATACGACAAATCAAACACAAAATAAATACAAACAAAATAAAATTCTTCACATATACATAAAAATGTCAATTCTTATATGCATCAATTTAACCATCTTATCTCTCATTTTTACATAAAAAAACCAACCATAACAAACAAAAATACACATTCAACGTTTACACAACCTTTTGTGTCTCCATATGATTCATATCCAATCAGAAGAAAAAAAAAAACACAACTCTTCACTACAATGTCAAGTAATTTATACTATTTCCTTCAATATGCATTACAAAAGGAGTAAGTCGTTACCAACATCATCACAAGTGATCTCCAGCTTCTATTAGAACACATTGAAATCTCCAATAACTAACCATATGATCATAACCAAATCATCAGCACATCCAGCACAATATTTTACAATACAAAACTAAAATTAAATAGAAGTGCAACATTATCATAGCACAAACTATTTAATGGTTTGATAACATAAATGAAATGGAACCTCTAATTGTCTTGGAGATACATAACGCTCCAAATAACACAAATACATAAGATAATGATGACTGCTAAGTTTTATCATGGTAAGAAAATCATTTTAAATGAAGAATCCATCCTTTCCTCCTACTAACAAACATAAGAAGAAACATTTCCGTTCATATTGCATCTTACTGAAATCTCTATAAAACTTTCGAGTATCTAATGTCTTCTAGTTTACCTATTATTGAGTAATTTCATACATTCAAGAAATAGATAATAAATTATTTTTTATGAAAATCTAGTTGATGTGCACATTTTCTTTTATATCATATCAACCCTTTTTTTTCAAACTTCACCTAATACTTGGAGTGTACATGTAACAACATCTAAAATAGCTGTCTTTTTTGTAGAGAATTTTCCCTTGAGACTAGTATCATCGCTCATCTTTTTATCTATGTGAATCCCTCTTCTGGCCTCATTTCACTTTCTCCAATCTATTTTTCTAACTCATTGTCTGAAGAATTTTGGTTGAAAGATGTTATAGACTTTCCGTTGTAGTGATGTCACCATAAATATAACAGAGAGACTCATACATTGGGAATACTTCTTTGTGAAAAGTCCTTGCCCTTTTACTGTCCTATGTTTTACTAAACAAATAGTGTAACATCATTTAAAATGAATAACTAATAAATATAAATTTTAGATAAAATAGAAGGTGAAAATAAATACCTTCTATATATAACTTGGACCAAATATCTTCATATGCAATCATTTAACATGTGGTTGCATTATACCTAATTCCATACTCTTAATAAATTTGAAAAGTCTCTCCAATGAGAATATGATATCTAAGCATATTAAACTTATTTTTCAATTGTTCTAACTTGCATTTTCCTTTTAACCATACATTCTCCCCACTGATTTCAATTATATCACTATTAGCTATTATCTGTAAAGATATAATCAAAATTTATTTTAGAAATTATCAACACATATATTTAAATGCATAAATACGAGTAGTTATTTGTATAATCAACCATATTAAAATTAACAAATTATATGCATAAATTGCACAAATATTCTATGACAGTAAGATACAAAAAAAAAAGAAATAATTAAAATAGGGAAATTCATTCCTCTAAATAGATTTAGTGCAAATAAATTTAGAATTTCTATCTTATAATATAAAGAAAACATCTGAACCTCTAACAAAAGATGAGAAATCTTAACTATACATATACAAGAGCAAGAGACGACAAATGTTCACCAACTAGTTTAAATTGATACATAACAAAGAAGTGTCGGAATCAAACTATAGGCAATACCAAACTATTGGTCTCATGTTCTATCGTTAGCTCTAATCTATGCTAATCCATCACTTGGAGTATATCATTTGTGAGATCAATAAAAAATTCATTCGGAAACAAATTAAATACATATCTACCATAAAGGGCATTTACATACGTACCATACAATTTTTATGTATTTACATATCTAACATCTAAACTTTCATATTTAGATGCAAAATACTCAAAGCTTTAACACTACATTAAAAAATATCACTACCATTTGCTTTTTAAAAGTTGTCTTATCAACATAAGGCTTAGGAATCATCAACATAATAAATACCACTACCATACAGTTCTTAGGGCTTTCTTCAAAAACCAATGTGATCACATGTGTTTACATATTACATAGATAGGTAACTTGTCATACAACATAAAGTATGGACCATTACATGTATAGCACTTGAAACATTGCTACATACAAAACTCGCACCCACTTGCATAGATTTTTTAAATTCTAACCAAAATTTTCTTTGGTATGCACAACATTCAATACGTCTAAAAAAGAAGAGAAACAGCAACAAACTTCAAGTTTGTTCAGATTGCAAGAAACTATACAATGCAAGAGCTCATTTCATTTCTTGAACATATAGAAAAGTTTGGACGGAAAATGAGAAAAAACTGCTGAGATTTATGTTTGTTCCATCACAATACCAAAGCCCTAAAAAGATGTACAAGAGGAAGAAATAATAAAAATAAGCAAATCAAAAAAATTGAAATAAATATCTTGATCTAGAAGGGGGAAACATTGAAAAAATGAATCAAAATACTAGCCAATCCAGATCAAAAAAGCATCATTCAAAGTAACATTAACTATGAAAGTAGAATGACTGAAGAGGAATCAAAAAGAAAAGAAGAGCTCACCGCACTTGTGAGAACAGAAGGCGTGAACACTAAAGGAAAGTGTCGTTGTGTGTGTCACTGCAGAGGAGTGGAGAGGGGAGATGCCAAAGGAGCGAAGGGAAGGGAGACATAATAGAAGGATGGATTTTGCTCTGTTTAGACCCGAGGGTTGTAAATAATGTTTTTGAAATAGAGTAAAAATATTTTTCGTATTTTCATTATTCCTAAAAACGAGTTGTTTGTGTTTAAAAATGAAATTTAAAAAATAGACAAAAAACGAACAAACTTTTTTTTTTTGTTTGTTTTCCATTTTAGAAAAATAAAAACTAAAAAACAGTAAATAAAAATTGATCCCAAGTAGCGCTTTGTACTTTTTTCTCCATGTTATTGAAAATGTATGCCCCTTTGAGAAAAAGAAATGTCCCCTCTCTCTTAATCATGTTTGGGGTTTTAAGCACGTCTAGGTGGAATATCCAAGTATAAAAGGCATAAATAAGGTAAATTCTTTAAACCATATGAATTTAATTATATCATGAGATATCACTGATTTTCATAAAGACATCTTTCACAGCAACTTTGGTATTGTATTACCATTCCACTCCACCTTGTCAACCCATCTAGAAATGGAGATGGTGTTTATTGGGTTGAAACAACCAACATTCAAATGCATAAGAAAAGATGAAATTAAATAGCAACATGTCATTTAAAATCCTGATTAGAAGTGATTTGCTTTAACTTACTAGAATCGTGAGGGGAATGTTTAAAAGCCAAATA
This sequence comes from Phalaenopsis hybrid cultivar, assembly GCA_002079205.1. NCBI lineage: Eukaryota > Viridiplantae > Streptophyta > Magnoliopsida > Asparagales > Orchidaceae > Phalaenopsis > Phalaenopsis hybrid cultivar. The sequence goes on from JXCR01094352.1 coordinate 94,512, forward strand.
GAATATAATTGAAGCTTTGGTAACTAAATCAAAGTATTTCAAAAGGCAAAAATTCTAACATATTTTAATAAAAGAAAGAATCTCTACATGTGAAAATACTACAACTACCAGACTAAAGGAGAGTGGTTACGAGAGAGGACAAGCAAAACCTTATGAAAAGAAGTAGAAAAGGAGTCCAACCAAATGCGTTGCAGTCTACAGAAAACTATATCTGTAATGATTCTGATAGGACAAAGAGGCTTGTTATTAAATTTGGTTAAGACAACCCAATATATACTTGGAAGCTTCATGATCCCAGAAAGAATATATACATGCATTAAAACTCATGATTTTGGACAAAAAAGTAAAGTTGCTTCCCACTTTATGAGAAGCTGCAATCTGCATTCCAAACCTAGCCAACAAACAATTTCAACATTCGCTTATGATCTTTATTATCTCCATTCATATTTATGCATTTTGGAGCGTAAGAGGTCTTATAGATGAGGGGAATAATTTGAACATTAGGGATTTGAATAAGCTCCACAAACTTGATTTGATTTCTCTGTTTTTTTTAGGACCTTAATTTTAAGAGGAACTGGCCTCACTTTTATTATGAGAAAAATAGTTTTAATTTTATTAATATTGCTGAAAGTAAAATTTGAAAGACAATAGGTACATTTCGGATATCCTCATTTTGTTGATGGGGGTCAAGTTTTACCTTAATTATTAACATTTTCCTTGGGTAGCTTCTTGTTACTAAGACTACAAATTATGGTGCTCCTGATAATGTGGCAACAATTTCTCTTAAACATAATATGCAGGCAGAACACTCGTATGCTGCATTTGGTTGCTTGTAGATAGGACTATAAATGAATCGAGTATTTGACAAGCTACTCATAACTCTGTTTGAAAAGAGCTCGCTCACATTCATTTGATTAAATAGTTGAACAATTCTGAACACTTTTATAAATGTTCGATTGTTAAGAAAACAAGCCTTAACACATGTTTGTTTGATTCTTTTATGTTGGCCAATAAAATCATGTAATCCTCGTGAACAAGCTCGTTAAGAAGCTCAATAAATAGTTTAATTTAAAGTTCATAAATAAGATCAAATTTATGCATACAAATAAAATTGGTTAAAGCTTAATTTAAGATTTTGTATAAGCTAATCAATTAAAGCTTAATTTTAAATTCATTTAAATTAAGTTAAATTAAATTTTAATTTGTAGTACATAAAAATAACATGAAGACTTAGTTATTTAGTTGTTCATTTATTTTATGCATTTTTATACTTATTTTAGTTATTTATTTAATAACTCATTCATTTAAAAGCTCATTTATTTTTGAACATTCAACAAATAACTCATTTATCTGCTCAATAAATTTCATTTGATTAGAAAATGTATAGCTCAACCATACAACTCATTACTTTGTTACATAACTCTTGTTTAGTTAGAAAATAAATAACACGATAGCACTAATTTTAATTTGCTCAATAAAAGTTGTTTAGATAGAAATTAAGTAGCTTGATAATTTAACCATTAATCTGATTGATAATGACTTGATTATAGTTATATGAAACTAAAAAAAGAAAAACCAAACTCAAACAAGAACTAAGCTTGAACTTAAACACAAATCTCGATTAGAGCTCGAGCTCGGCCCAGGTTCGACTTCTATAAACAATTTCAATCCTAAATAGCCTCAAAAACTCGATTTAAGCTCAAGCTTGATCCAAGCTTTAACTTTATAAACAAGCTCAAATTCGACTTGACTCGCTTCATTTGCAGCCATACTTGTAAATAACTTTTTATTTAAAAAATAGATAATTTGTTTTTAGTAATTTTATGCAGAAAAATAAATTTATAATAATCGATGGAGCATGTGCGACTGGAAACTAAAATTTATTTTCATGATAAGCATAAGACGAATTAACCTAAGAAAATTAGTATTTCATATTAAGAGATAACATTCAATTTCATATCATTTAAAAGTTAGAATTATGCTATATTTTATATCTGTTATTTAAATATATTTACTTTTGATCGCTAACTTATGACACAAATTTATATCAACAATTACATATTTTCAACCAAATGCTACCTCGCCCTTAAATGAAAAAAAAAAAAAAACAAAAAATCAAAAGCTTCTAATATACTATCAATAAATTAATGATTAAAACATAAAACGTTTGAAAAAAAATAATATAATTAGTAATGCCTATAATTAAAATTCAACTATTTATTTTTTTTTTACTTGAAATTTAAGTATGTCTGATCAAATATTATTACACATCAAGGAAACACACACATGCATGTGTGTGTGTTTCCTTGATGTGTAATATGTGTGTGTGTGCGCGCGCGCCGCAAGTCTAAACCTGTTGGTGATGGGGTCACTGTAAATCCTCTCAGGTCAAGGGTTTAATCTCACCGTGGCGTGGGGGCTATGAAATTTTAGACACATGACGCTGACTCTCATCATGGGGCCAAAAATCACACAGATATATATATATATATATATATATATATATATATATATATATATATATAT